>JAJMCN010000030.1:0-107942 GCA_030573035.1 Pichia nanzhaoensis
AAAAAATAAAAAATAAAAAATAAAAAATAAAAAATAAAAAATAAAAAATAAAAAATGAAAAACAAAAAATGAAAAACAAAAAAATTGGGAAAATAGGAAAATAAAAAAAGAATAAAAAAAAATAAACAAGAAAATAATTATGGAGGCACACATGGGCATGTGAAATTGACACTTTCTATCACCGATTATTAATTAATTTTCGAGCACGTTCTCCACAATCCCCCACTTTTCCCCCTTTATTCTATCATTGCGTATGTGCCTAGGCAAACGCCAATTCATGCCTAATTGACATTTCTCCGCCAGATGAACAATAGGGGGACTAATGTTCTTTGCTCATGTGGTGGCTCAAGCGCCGTAATTGCGGGATAAGACGTCGAATTGAGTAACTACTTTCCTATCTAAAAGAATAAGGCTGTGCTAAGATTGCCGCTCCTCCAATTTTGTTTCTCCGTTTTGTAATAACCTGTTCATTTTCTATATTTTGACTTAAATATCCAACATTTCGAATTGCTTCTCCAAAGTCTCTTCTGCCTCTTTTTAATTTTGTAAGCTTGCTTTTTTTTAACATCATTATTCGATTCATAAGTAACAATGTTTTTTAGTTCGCTATCGGCTAACATCAAAAAGGAAGTTACCTGGGGAAGAAATGTGCTTAACACAGAAGATTTACAGCATTTAGAAGTCACTGATAAAAACGGTAATACTGTTGAAATCAACGAAGATGATATTGCTCCCACTGGTAGAAAAGATTACTGGCCAATTTTCACTGCCGGTGCTGGTTTATTTTCCGACGGTTATGTTAACAACTCTATTGGTACTGCTTCTACCTGTCTTTCAATCATCTATGGTGATCAATATACTGAATCACGTGCTTTGAGAAACGTCTCTGCCATTGCATTTGCAGGTACTGTCGTTGGTCAGTTATCTTTCGGTGTTTTTTCGGATTATATTTCCAGAAAGACAGGTATGTTAGTTTCTTCGGGTGGTCTAATTTTATTCTCAATTTTGGCTGCTGGTTCTTGGGGTGTTGGTACCGAAGCTAAAGTTGGTGGTACAGCAGGTGGTTTATTTGCTGCTTTAACTGCATACAGATTCTTCTTAGGTTATTTCATTGGTGCTGAATATCCAACCGGATCTGCTGCATGTGCCGAAGCTTCCTCTTTATTACCTGCAGGTAAAAGAAACAGATATTTTACATGGTTCACTAACTTTATGATTGATTTTGGTTTCGTTATCTCAGCATTTGTTCCAATGGTCCTACTATGGATTTGTGGACCTAACCATTTACAACCAGTGTGGAGAATAACTTTAGGTATTGGTGCAATTCCTCCAATTTCATTATTCATCTTAAGATTGTTTTTCAAGGAAGGAAAACAATTTCAAAAGTTAAATTTCAAAAACGCAAAAGTTCCTATGCTTTTAATCTTAAAGTACTACTGGTTTAGGTTATTAATTGTTTCCATTATTTGGTGGATTTATGATTTTTCTGCATATGCATTTGGTATCTATTCTTCACCAATTTTGAAAAGAGTTGTTCCAGATGGTGATTTATATAAAGCGTTTGGTTGGAATGTTGTTATAAACCTTTTTTATTTACCAGGATCTTTCATTGGTGCTATTTCTACTGATTACATCGGTCCAAGATTAACTTTAGTTATTGGTGTGTTTTTACAAGCTATAGTAGGTTATATTATGGCTGGTTTGTATCCAAAACTTGAAACGGAAATCGGTGCTTTTGTTACTGTTTATGGTATTTTCTTAACCTTGGGTGAATTTGGTCCTGGCGACAATATTGGTTTGTTGGCTGCTAAAACATCAGCAACACCAGTTAGAGGTGTTTATTATGGTATTGCTGCGGCAATAGGTAAAATTGGAGCTTTTGTTGGTACTTACGCGTTCCCATCATTTCAAAGTCATTACAAAGGTGTTGAAGGTTACCAAGTTCCATTTTGGTTGGCTTCATCATTAGCTATACTTGCAGGTCTATTAGCATTATTTGGATTACCTGCTGTTGATCAGGAAGCAATGCAAAGAGAAGATTTTGAGTTCTTATCTTACTTGAATGAAAATGGTTTTGATATTTCAACATTAGGTGATGGTTCTTTACTAGATTCTTCAAGTTCAGATAATCATATCGAAACTTTAGAGCATAATTATGTTGAGCTCGATGATGAAAAAATGAAGCAGCATTCCTAAAAATTCTTCTTTTTTCATTTAATTTTTTTCACTTCAGTTCGTATATAGTATTTTCTTTTATAATCTGTGTCCACAGTGATTCATCCAATGAATTTTTATCTACAATTTGGTAGCATGCGCATCATTCAATATACAACTGAATGGACCTGATGTAATTACAAGATCTAGCAATAATATATTTGAAGCTGCAAACTTGCTTTCTTTGTACATGTATAACCTTATATACATACATATATATACCAAGTTTTCTTAATTAGTAAAATTATTTGCCAAATTGGGAAGATTGAAACTTTTAGCATGAGACGATCGACTCCTCTTAATTACAATATCTAGCTGGCCTTTTGATGCGCTCAGTGTGTATTACCTGCTAACTATGAGGGCTTAAATTAGATCACCCACGTAGACTCCACAGGTTGCCACTGAATCTATTCTTCGAACGACTATTCATTAGGCCTTTATTGCACATTAGTAGCTGCTACTATGGATCCCAATTTGTCCGCCTCCAATGCTATGCCTCCAAATATAGACAACTCATTTACTTTTGATAGCCCGTCGTTAAATCCGACAAGCAATATTGGTACTTATACAGGTGGTAACAATACACTATCATCGCCAATTCCATTACCCACATCATTGAACCAATCAGGATTAAATGCTGATGATTCGAGCAAATTACCACAAGTACCTGTGCATCCACCGCCGCTACCACCACATAGATCATCAGTCACGATGGCTGCAACACAGTCGTATTCAACACCGTTCCAGAATTTGAATGAACGTAAGGCTTCACCACCAGTTTTACCTGGTGAAGAAGGAGCACTACTTACACTTTCAAAATCCGAATCTCAGTTTCAAAATCAAAGTATACATCCAACTCCAAACCAGAATGTACCAAGTGTACCAAAACATCGTCCATCAAAAGGTTCTGTCCCAGTTCCACAGGTTCCACAGGTTTCACAGGTTCCACAGGTTCCACAGGTTCCACAGGTTCCACAGGTTCCACAGGTTCCACAGGTTCCACAGGTTCCACAGGTTCCACAGGTTCCACAAATTCCACAGGTTCCACAAATCCCACAGGTTCCACAAGCTCAACAAGCTCAACAAGCTCAACAGGCTCAACAGGCTCAACAGGCTCAACAGGCTCAACAGACCCAACAGGCTCAACCAGCACAACCAGTACCACCAGTACCTATGGTACCACCAGCACCTAACAGAAATGTTCATGCTAATAATGTTGCCAGACCTCCAAGTTTGGAGAAATTAGCACCAGGCACGCTTTTAACTGTCGGTAAACATCAAGTTACGATTGTCAAATATTTAAGTGAAGGTGGATTTGCGCATATTTATGTTGTGAAGACCAATCCAATGGAACAAGGTACCGATATTGCATGTTTAAAACGTGTTATTGTACCTAATAAGGAAGGATTAAATCAATTACGAGCTGAAGTCGAAGTCATGCAAAGGTTATCAAAAGCAGATAATATAGTCAGATATTATGATTCTAATGCTAGCCGTTTATCTAATTCACCTGGATGTTATGAAGTTTTAGTTTTGATGGAATTGTGCCCTAATAAATCATTATTAGATTTTATGAATAGTCGTTTGAGAACGAAATTATCTATTAATGAAATATTGAAGATTATGTTAGATGTTTCGAAAGCTGTTTATAACATGCATCATATGAAATTGATTCATAGAGATATTAAAATTGAAAATGTTTTGCTTGATGAAAATTTCAATTTTAAACTGGCAGACTTTGGATCCACTTGTCCAATTTTGAGAGTACCAAGAAATCAACAAGAATTCCAGATTTTGCATCATGATATATTATTGCAAACGACACCACAATACAGATCACCTGAAATGATTGACTTATATCGTGGATTACCAATTGATGAAAAATCTGATATTTGGGCTTTAGGTGTATTTCTTTATAAATTATGTTACTACACAACACCATTTGAGGTTGCTGGAGAATTGAGTATTTTACATTCTGCATACAGTTTTCCAAGCAATCCTAAATTCCCACAAGGTTTGAAAAATTTGATCAATATAATGTTACAAGAAAACCCAATTTTTAGACCTAATATTTATCAAGTTTTGATAGAAGTTTGTAAATTGTCAGGATTCAACAATGAAATTATCAATAACATTACCATTAAAGAAGGGTATGTGGATTTATTTGGGTTGGGAAACTACCAATATCCGTCAAGCGATCAAATTCATCCTGCTATTGAACCATTCACTCCAAGTATTGTTCCGATGTTTTCACCTTTTAAAGCAGGCCCAAGGGATCCGTTAGAAGTGCAGATGGAAATGCAGAAATTGATGGAGCAGGAAAAGCAACAGCAACAGCAACAGCAACAACAGCAACAGCAACAGCAGCAACAGCAACAGCAGCAACAGCAGCAAAAACATCAAAAACAGCAGGTGGCGGCAACACCACCATCTGTTCCTACAACACCGATGTTTTTAAGTGAGAGTAATGCAACGGCAAGCTCGAACATCAATATGCATTCGATTGAGGATGCGGATCCGTTCTCGATTAGAAATTTGAAGCGTTCACAAGGGACGACTGGATCGGTTAGAAGCATACCAAAAATTACACTTTCTAATATGAAAGCGGAAGAACAGGCTAAAACTGGAAGTTCCACAACGACTAGGTCTGAGCGGTTGTTAACCATGGATGATGAAAAACCGAATTCTGCGAATTCAAGTTTTGATAACTTATCTATACATAACGTTGAAACTCGATTTCCAGATATAAATTTGAAAGACTCCAATAAGTTGAGTACGGAAGTTAAAAGGAGTAAGAGTGTGAAACGGTATAGTACGAACAATCCATTCCCTACTTTGGATATACAAAAGACTGGAGATAGCGCTATTTCATTTGAGGATATTAGGGATGACCTAGTTGATATTGATGGTCGGAGTAATTCCAAGGAAGCCAGCAGAAGCGATATTTCACTTGATCCTGCAAAATATTATCAAAACTACAAATCCAAGAGTGGGTTAAGCGTGAATAAGTCAGGAACCGGAGCGGCCTCTGGTATATACAGAAGATTGAGTTCTGAACAGTTGACAGAACAAGTGGTTGATTTAAGTGATGAAGACAATAAATAGAGGTTTATAGTATCGAATAAATAAATTTAAATAAATAAATAAACTAAAGAATAAGCAAATAAATAAATAAATAAATCAATAAATAATATTTAAAAGTATAGAGGGATATACACTAATAAAGAGACATGATACATGAGACGTTAAGTAGATGAGAGAATTCAGTGGTGGTGACCTGGTTCGATGTCAGTTGGGAAGACGAACCAGTCATCAGGTTTGTAATCTTCAACAGCTTCAGCACCTGCACCTGCGGATGAGGCGACTTCGACGGGAGCGGAGCTGTATTCAGCCAAAGCATCGGCACCTTCAGCTTCTAAGGCTGGAAGTTTAGCAGCTGCAGGTAATTTCCATGGTTTGGTGGCTGCTTCAGCATCGGCTGCGGTTAAAGGAGTTGGTTTGAATGCCTTTAATTCTCTGACGTAGACGTCGGCAATTAGGTTTGCACGACGGGCGGTGGTGGTGAATTGTCTGACTGCTGTTCTAAACATTGCTTGTGTGCTCAACTCTGTTTGCTGGGCGGGAGGTATTAGAAAGGGCAATCCGTTGCATGTTGATTCTACATATACACCAACAACAAAACCGAGAGAGTGTCGTTTGCCCGCAAGGAGCGCAGCGCTGCGCAGCTATTGGCTGAGTGGCCGGGGCTTCTAACCAGGCGCTGACATAAGCGAGGGGAGGCTGGAAAAGTCAAGGGGTGCAGTTTGACCGTGACATGGTGGTAATTAATACTTACGCCTATACAAGTCAGATATGAATGGACGATACAAATCTATAGAACACTAAAGTACAACTCGCCGGCTTTGAATAAAGCAGAAGGGTTCTTATAAGTCGGCGTCGTCTTCATCTGGAAGTGGCATAGCAGCGGCCTGGTCCATTTCTGCTTGGTACTTTGCCATCAAGTCGGAATCGACGGTGACTTCAGGAGGGGCCAAAGCAGGAGATTCAACGAATTCCAACTGGTTGTTACCAACCAACTTTCTAGCCAACCATAAGAAGGGCTTTTCGAAGTTGTAGTTTGATTTAGCGGAAATATCAAAGTATTGTAAATTCTTCTTTCTGTGAAATGTAATCGTCTTAGCTTTGACTTTTCTTTCCTTAACATCGACCTTGTTACCACAAAGGACAATTGGGATGTTTTCACAAACTCTGACCAAATCTCTGTACCAATTTGGAACGTTTTTGTACGTGATTCTTGAGGTGACATCAAACATGATGATACCACATTGACCATTGATGTAGTAACCGTCTCTCAAACCCCCGAATTTCTCTTGACCAGCGGTATCCCAGACGTCGAATTTGATTTCACCAAAGTTGGTGTAGAAGGACATTGGATGGACCTCAACACCGGAAGTGGCCATGTATTTTTTTTCAAACTCTCCGGTCAAATGTCTTTTGACGAAGGTGGTTTTACCGGTACCACCATCACCGACAAGAACAAGCTTGAATGTAGGAACCTCTTGTGCCATTTTTGTGCTGTTGAATTGGGGAAAAAAGGGCAAGGAAAAGAAGAATGATCTGGCAAAAGACAGTGCAGATTTGCCACTCAGTTGAAATGGAGAGCAGATGCGAAAAAAAAACAAAAAACAAAAAAATTTTGCCAGCCCCAGCGGCGAACAAACTGATGCACCCTGTCGTACGTAAACAACGTACGCAAACAACGTACGTAAGCAGTGCACGTGAGCAGTGCACGTGAGCAGCACCTATTGCGCCCGCGCACCGCCACCGCCACCGCCACCGCCACCGCCGCCGCCACCGCCGCCGTAGCCATAGCCGTAGCGTGTTTTCGCGTGCTGGCGGGGGGTGTGCTGCAGATGCGAACGACGCAGGCGTCTCTCGCGCGGGGCGCCGGCGATAGCTCGGGCGGCGGCCGCCACCTGGTGCAGCACGTTTGGCGGCGGGTGCGGCAGGCCGGCACTTGTTTCTGGCGGCTTCAAGGGCAAGCCCGCTAGCGCCCCCGCGGGAGCCGCCGCATTCCCAGTGGGAGCGCCTGGAATCCCCCGGTAAAGCCCCCCCAGAAGTGAGCGCTGGGCGTTGTCCTGCGCGGGCGCGCATTCGGGGTGCTCCCGCAAAACTGCGTCGTAGTACTCTTGGTACAGCTTCAGGTGGTGGCGCCCCCGCAGGTGGCTCCGACGCACGCTGACAGAGTCGTGTGTGAGGTATGATTGGCAGTAGTGGCAGAAGTATCTACCCATCGTGTGTAGAGAAGCAGAAACAGTAGTCGGTGCGGTGCTGTCAGCAAAGTTGCAAAACAAACACCATAGTGTGCTGGGAAAAACCACGGCAAAAACGCAGCGGACGCTGCTGACGCTGCACGGACCTGAAATTCCATGGCCGCCCACTCTGTGTACACGTACACCCTACACCCTACTCCTTCGTACCTGTCCTGACCAGCAAGCCATGTCCACAATACTCCCTGTACAGTACGATCCAGCCAGCAAGAAGGTCTCAGTCGAGGACACGGTTCCGCTGAGCTCCTGCAAGGATTTGCAATTGGAGCTCTCGCAACTGAACACTCTCTACGCCGATTTCATCAAATCCAACACCGATTTCCCGCCTCCTCCTTCAAAGGAGGCCTTCACCACAAATTTGTCCATGATGGTGAAAAAAATGCACGAGTCTGCCTCCCTGCTCATGCGTCAGAGACAGTTTGAGGACGCTGCCAAGAAATTCGACATTGCTCTAGGCCTTGCCTCTGCCAGATCCAAATTCGAATCTTTCCAGGCAACAATGCCGGAATTAATCATCTGTTTAATGGGCAGATGTGATGCATATACCAATGCACACAAGTTTTCGGACGCCTTGCAAGATGCTGAAGTATTGGTGCTGTTGGGCTCAACCATACCCGATAACCATCTAAGACGCGGTATATGCAACCTCAACATAGGCGAGTTTTTAATTGCAAAGTCGGATTTCGAAAGAGGTTTGGCATTCAACCCCAAACATCCAATCTTACTAAAACTGCTAGATATTTCCATAAAAATAATAGACGAAGAAAACGGCGATATCTGATACCCCACCCCGAATAACAATACGTGGCGAGGCTTGTATAGTATAGTATAGTATAGTATACATGAAAATATTTGGAAAGAAAATCATGTACCGCGTAATGTTGATGTTACTTCAATTTTTTGTTGATGATCCACCTCCCTCAACACAATCAGCTTTTCATCAAGGTGCCAAACACTTTCATACACCTTTTAATTGCGAATGTCCAAGTTTCTTGAGCTGGATCTCGATTTACATGATTCCGCTAACTACTCTCCCACCCTGGTGTTTCGTAACGAGAAAAAGAACGCAGCGGATACGTTAAATGTGCCGCCCGCACAATCAGCAGCAATAAATCAACTACCTAGCCAGCTCTCGTCACAAAAAACATCATTGCCTCTGTCATTAACATCCAAACCTTCCGGTTCAATTCGTCGATTATCAAACATATCATCAAAAGGACCTCTCAAAACCAAACTCACGCCCATAGCCTCAAAACACATTCTCAACACTGCAATCACAGATTCTCAGCAAAAGCAAGATAATGCCCCGATTTCCAATTCAAACACCATCTCGATGGCTTCTATCCCACTCAATAACAACAATCCAACACCCGCTACCAAATCAGTCAACTTGGGGCTTATAGATTTGACAAGTGATGAGGAAAGTGATGAGGATATAAGTTTTACTAATTTAGCCAAAATCAAATCTTCAACAGCGGCAAGTTCATTCAATAAAACACCAATTCTTGAAAACAGAAACACACATACCACAAATATACCTAACAATGCAGCTTTAACCCTCAAAAAAGAATTCATTTCTGCCACTCCAGGAACCTCTGTACCTGAAAAATCAATATTTGACAAATTTGCTTATAATGATTCTGATGATAAGTCTGACGACGACGATGATGACGACGACGACGATGACATAGTGATAACCGGTATAAATCATACTTCAAACAATAATTCTTTCGTTGGCACACATGATATACTATCGTCAAGTACTGCTAAAAGAAGCTTACCTCCTGATTATGATGCACAATTGGCCGAAAAACGACAACAGATTTTACAGAACAAAATGAGTATGATTGAAAATAACGCAGTTAAGGAAGAAAAGGTACAACATAATATTCTTGAAAAGGGTAGAATCGAGAAAGAAAAAATCGAGAAAGATAGAATTGATAAATTACTTGAGAATTATCCACCTATCAAAGCTTTACCACAAAAATACCAAATTGAATTCCCCAAAGAATCAAACTTTGCTGAAGCGTTACCTCCCATACTACCAAATAAAATCTTAGCTCATGAAATTAGACAGGATAGAATTAGTAATGTTCCAACTGAATTTCAGGTTACCACTTTCCGAGATCAACATTTAAGTGTGATGCACTCAATTATTCATAGGCTGAACAAATTTACTGAATTGCATTCTAGAATGGATATATTACTGAAGAATGCAGCAATTATGAGAAATGAAGTTCAAAAAAAGGCCACCAATAATGCCGGTAATAAAAAAGCGGATATAAGGTACAATCAAATAATAAAATTTCTGGATTCTAAGATTAAGAGTTTATCAAGACTGTATGGTGATTTGGGATTGAAAATTAATAGTTTGAAAAACTTTAAAAGTGAAATTATTGATAGATGTAAAAAGTTCGAGGATTTCAGGAAAATGTACATTTTTCAAGGTTTTGCAAGAAATACCACTCCTCCTTTAAGTCAGTATATTAAAATATTACCCGAAGCAAATATTATTATTAATGCAATTACAGACATGTATAAACTTTCAACAGCACCACCATCAGAGACTTTACGTACGGTACGGCTTTTTTCTTTAACGCCCACTCCATTAGCTAAAATTGTTGTGCCGGATGTTCCAATGATTGAACCTAATCATCAATTCTTTCCTCCTAGTATAGTTATTGATGATGATGATGATGATGATACTACAGTTAATGATATTATTACGCAATCAGACCCGTTTCAATTTATGCCTTATTCCAATGTTTACGATAATAATAACATGGGTAGACTCAATCCATATAATACAAATTTAAACGATAATAATGGTATCAAAAATTTAATGGAATCAATTAAAATTACAGAATTTAAAGAAGAAGGTTTAGCTAATACACCTGATGAGTTATGCATTTCATTATTGAAACATCAAAGAATTGGACTCTCTTGGATGCTGAAAAGCGAGGAAGGGACAAATAAAGGTGGTATATTGGCTGATGATATGGGTTTAGGTAAGACTATTCAGGCCATTTCTCTTATTGTTGCTAATCCTTGTACACGTGATAAAAATAAGATGAATCTGATTGTCGGTCCGGTTTCATTACTACAGCAATGGCAACAGGAAATTGCAATGAAAGTGAAGACGGAGAAAAAACTAGCCACATTTTTGTTCCATTCAACGAATAAACTCGCTACTTTCAAAGAATTATCCAAGTATGATATTATCCTGGTGAGTTATCAAACATTAGGATCGGAATGGAAAAAACATTATATGGAAGATCTCGAAGGTGGGGCAAGGAAAAATGGTATAGCAAGATTGAAAAATAGAGGTTATAAGTCTCCTTTTTTTACTAATGACGCCGTGTTTTATAGAATCATCCTTGATGAAGCACAATACATTAAAAATAGAAATACAATCAGCTCAAAGGCAGTTGCTTCATTAAGTAGTACATATAGATGGTGTTTATCAGGTACACCGATTCAGAACAAAATTGAAGAATTGTATCCACTGATTAGATTTTTAGGTATCGCCCCATATAATGACTGGACAAAATTTAATCATCAAATTGTCACATCTGTCAAATCAAGAAATCCAAGTGCTACAAGGAAAATTCATGCTCTTTTAAGTGCAATTCTATTACGTCGTACAAAAGATAGTGAGATTGACGGAAAACCAATTTTAACGTTGCCTGAAAAGCATATTATTGAGGAGAAAGTTAAGATGGCAGAAAAAGAACAAGAGTTTTATAGTCGACTTGAACTTATTTCAGCTAAGACTGCAGATAAATTGTTGAATTCTAACAACAAAACATATTCATCTATTTTGACACTGTTACTACGTATGAGACAAGCATGCGATCACGAATATTTGGTTCGGTTAGGAGATCATGATGATAGAGTGGCCAGATTAGATAGATTTACAAAAGGATATGAAGCATGTAAAGAATACCGTAATACTGTTATGGCTCGAATTGAAAATGAAATGGAAACTGGTTTTGTTTGTCTTCATTGTCACGAAGAATTGGCAGAGGGTCAAGTTTTACTGTTAAGTAAATGTGGGCATGCAGTGTGTTATGATTGTCATCATGAGTATTTTGAGGAAAACAGTGAAGGTAATTCAGATAATGGAATCAGTGCCAAATGTTCAACATGTGGAGAGCTCAATTTTTCTGGTATGTCGGTCGATTTGAGATTGTATGAAGCTTATAGGGATGGGATGGACTGGAAAGGAATTCGTAAAAAATTCGAGCTTGGATCTAAAGCTTCAGATAAAAACTGGAGACTTGAAACTATTAAAAAATTTGTTCAAGAAGATGGTGACTTATTTATTAGTGCTAAAATGACCAAAACTATTGAAATTATTGAAGATATTACGATTAATAGACCTGGTGAGAAAATTATTGTTTTTTCCCAATTTATTGGATTTTTCGACGTGATCAAAATGCTACTATCACAGAAAAACATTGATTTTCTACAATACGACGGAACAATGGATATTGACTCGAAAAATGATTGTGTGAATGCGTTTTATAAAGACCCAGCCAAAAATGTATTGTTATTGTCATTGAAGGCTGGTAATGTCGGGTTGACATTGACATGCGCTAATCACGTCATTATATCGGAACCTTTTTGGAATCCGTATGTGGAGAAACAAGCGCAGGATAGAGTTCATAGAATTTCACAAACAAAGGAAGTTTACGTGCATAGACTTTTAATTGAAAACACGGTTGAAGATCGTATTATGGAGCTCCAGAAAGAGAAGGAAGAGCTGGTTGAGAGTGCACTTGATCCTAATGCACGTAGTAACATTGGTAAGTTGAGTAGAAGAGAGCTTGGATTCTTGTTTGGATTGAACGGATTAGCAGAGCTGGAAGATGATTAGCTAAATTTTTGCATTATATGTTGTATAGTCTTATTTTAATGTTGAACGTGTTACTATGCGCACCGTTTTAGTTGTTGATTTCATGTTCACTTCAATGTAATGCATTTGTTTTTGTTGACAATTGTGTATGCAAAACAAGCAATGAGTCTTTTATACAATCAAACTAACAGGCAGATCCAACAACTACGTCGAGATTTAAACTCATTTCGTGTGTCATTCACTTCGGCAGATACTGATACATGTGGATCAGGTTCATTATCTTTGATCGGAGCAGTTTCTACAACACTCACATCAGTAGGTCGTCTTCTTGGTGACTTTGAAGTGTATGTTTCTAATCAGACAGATTTGAAAGCACAAGCAAAGAATCAGGGGAAGCTGGACAAGCTAAGAAAAGAATACGACGAACTACGAGTTGAATTTGGTGAATTACGGACTCGTCGTGAAGAAAAAATACGTGAGGTCGAAAAGATACGGAAAGAAAATGAACGCAATATGTTATTTGCCCCTGCTATAAGCTCCTTCAATGCCAGTGCTAGTGGTGTCAGCGATAATCCGTACTCAATTGAATACAGAGCGAATAGAAAGCATGATGCCATAAATGATTTTAAGAATAATGATAATGGAATGTTGATGGATCAACAAATGAAACTAGAGAGAAGTAATGCCAGACTCGATGAGATTTTAGAACTTGGAAAGCAAGCATTTGATGATATCGTTGAGCAAAATGAGACTATACTGAAGGTCAAGGAAAAGATGAGTCAAGGTTTATCTACGCTAGGTGTAAGTCGTCAAACTGTTTCACAGATTGAAAAAGTTATGTGGGAGGACAAAGTTATCTTTTATGTCGCCGGATCAATTACGCTACTGATCATGTGGTTCATATGGAAGTACCTTGGCTGAAGTGTGAAAAATGTGATTTTTGTAATATTGAAATGTATTGTACATAGAAATTAAATTATATCAGAAATTTTATAGTAGCGGATCGAAAACACGAGGTAGAGTCTGGGAACAATCACCTATGAATTGCCAAACTTTGGTATTCGGAGCTGACCATTCAAATTCTGTGTCCTTAACGATATTAAACACAGCTATTTTCCCATTTTGATTTTTTACCATATCTATATATGACGATGTTGGCCAAATATTATGCGATGTTCCTATCACCAAAAGTAGATCTACGGTATTGTTTATTATGAACTCATCAGCTTGATCTATCAAATATAGTGGTAATGCTTCACCAAACCACACAACACCAGGTCGTAGTAAGGACTGGATTCTATCTCCACATAGTGGGCAAAGTGGTAATTTTGAAAGTTCATCTATAGTTGGTAGTGGGGTATTTGGATTTTCATAGGTTTTTACGTTCAAAGACGGTGTTAATGGATCTTTGAAATTTTCGGATTTGTAGTTGCAATTGAAATTTGTACATCGCACTTTGAAAAGCGATCCATGAAATTCAAGCAACTGAGAAGTATTATGGTTTGCACGTTGATGTAATCCATCCGTATTTTGGGTTATGGTTAACAGTTTAAACTTAGATGTATCACGACTTAGTTTAGCCAACAGTAGATGTCCCTTATTTGGAGTTGCCTGCAACGCGAGATGTCTTCTGAAGGCATAGAAAAGCCAGACAAGTGAAGGATTCGAGTCAAAAGCGTCAGGTGTAGCCAAATCAATGGCTGAATAGTTTCTCCACCCTCCCTCTGAGCAGCCTCCGGTGTAGGTCTGCACGCCCGATGCGGCAGAGAGCCCCGAGCCCACTAGTGCAAGAACTGTCATTTTTCTGTCTCCTTCTGTTTTTTCCCGGACATACTTGCGGAAAAGAAGTTCTTCGTTTTCGTCCAAATTTGACGACATCGTATAATATGGTTTTTCCTTATACCCCACCATTCCGGGGGCTATTACTTATCAAGAAAAACTGGCCAAAAACATGTTGCGAATTTGGGTTTTCATTTGTCTTTCGCGCCACTTGTGTTTCTCTTTTTTCTTTTCTCTTTTCTTTCCTTTTTTTCTGGTGTCAGAAGTGGCGACTGTTGTTTACCGCAAACTACTACTGCGTGTTGGAGAAGGATACATTGGGGCGAAAATGGTGGCCAAATCTGCTCTCACGGAAAAGGAGAAGGCTTACATGAATGAGAAGTTCTTAGGCTTTCTCGATCAGGTCTACAAGTTAAAGGATGCTAATGGTCACGAGTTTTCATATGCATTCCATGCGTTACCTTTACGTGCCAATATCGATTATTACAAAGTGATAAAGGCACCAATGTCATATTCTAAGATTAAAATGGCAGCTAAACACAAAAGGTACATTCATCCACAAGCATTTATCAATGAATTAGTACAAATCTCATGGAATGCGAGATTTTTTAATGAAGAAACTTCGGAATTCTACAAGTTTGCCGTTATTTTGAACAATTTCATCAAAGAAAATATTATACCTGGTTTAATCAAGGACACCAACATCTATAAACATGATGAAGTTATTTATCCTAATTTGGGTGTATTGCCTAATGAAACGGCTTTAAGTAATTCTTTGTTAAACAATGATTTATTAACTAATAATAATGATTCAACGCCTGCACCGGAGGAAGAGGATGAGGATGACTATAAAGAAGATGACGAAATCAAAAATGAAGATTACGATAATGATTATAGAAATGTATCAATTCAATCCTATAATCCAAACTCTTATGTTGCTACTGTTGAAGATACCGGTAAATCACATCTTTATACTCCACCTAAACCGGTTTCCAATCCAACCCCAAATAGGCAAGTTTTAGAACAATGGGTTAAACGTGGTAGACCTCCTATAGTTGATAAACCACATGAACAGAGAATTAAATCTATTATGAGAGGACTTAAAAAAATCAAAGTTGGTAATAAAACACTTGTGTCATTTTGGGATAAATTACCTAGTCAACAAGAAAATCCAGATTACCTTAAAGTGGTAAAAGAGCCAATTACAATGCTAGATATCAAAAGTTTGATTAAACAAAGATATTATAAAACTGTTGATTCATATGTTGCAGATGTATTCAAATTAATTAATAATAATAGAAATTATTTTGTTAACGATGAATTTATCAAGAACAATTTAAATATTTTAGAAACAAATATTTCACGGTTATACCAAATTGAAATGTCTAAGCCTGATGTTGAATATATGTCAGGACAACAAACAAGTAGATTCCCGTTATCACAAGTTGTTTTCAATAACAGAACATACAAAGTAGGTAATTGGGTCTTAATTTCTAATCCTAACGATCCATTAAGACCAACAGTTGCACAAATTTTTAGATTATGGCAACAAGAGGATGGGGAATTGTGTATGAATGTTTGTTGGTATTATAGACCTGAATGGACTGTTCATAGGGTTGATAGATTATTTCTTGATAATGAAGTCGTTAAGACAGGACAATATCGTGATCATCTAGTTAGTGAGATTGTTGGTCCATGTTATGTTGCATATTTTACAAGATGGTTAAAGGGGGATCCAGGTAATCAATTTGAAGGACCACTATTTGTTTGTGAATTTAGATATAATGACAGAGAGAATACATTTGCTAAGATCAGAACATGGAAGGCATGTTTACCTGATGAAGTGCGTCATTTGGAAGATCCTATTAAACCATTAACTTATAATAGGGTGTTAAAGAAATATCCATCACCGATTAAAAATTTATTGTTACCTGGATCAACTTCAACTAGTCCAATTCCGCAGCCAATAATATTAAATTTGAATTCTCCACCATTAGTTGGAGCTGTTTATATACCAAGGGATAATGATGAAATTGATTTACATTATTTTGATAATTCATTAACTGAAACTGAATGTAAGAGTTATGTACCACCGACAACCAATATTCGTATACCATCATCTGCGTTGGTTGATTATACAGAAAGTAATGAAACAGAGAATTCAAATGAAACGAATTTAAATTCCATTAATAATCCAGTTAATAAATTAATTACCAACACTAATTCATATTTATCTACTATGAATACACCAGTTTCGACACAGATCAGACCAAGTAATTCTATGACATCATTCAAAGCATATAGTAAGCCAATAAATCATATGAATTTAAATGTGCAACATGTTTATCCTGGTAGCCATAAGATTATAAAATCACCATATAATAGTACGTCATATTCATTTTCTCAATATCATTCACCATCTTCATCATTCACATTTGTAAGGAAGAATGGAGTTGAAGAGAATTTGAGTGAATTGGTGAAAAAATCCTATTTGGGTATTGATAGGCATAATTATGACAGAGTTGGAAAAGTTTTTAAAACCCATGTTGGTATTGGGAATGAGATTAGCGAGGAGAAAAGTTTGAACAATAATGCGCTTGTATGGTTCAAAGGTCCACCTTTAAAGATAGTTGATAGGATTTTATCTGAAGAGGAAGGTGGAAGTGTTAAAAGGGTTAGGTGTGGGCATAGCGCCGAATATATTGCTTGGAAGTTGAAAAAGCAAAAGCAAGAGCAAAAGCAAGAGCAAGCGCAAGAGCAAGACCAAGAGCAAGAGCAAGAACAACAAAGTGTTTAAATTAAATTAAGATTAGTTAATTAGTTAATTATTTGGCGCTAGCTTTAATGTATAAATATTATTAGAAAAAGTATAAAAGCCTTTTACAAAATTAAGTGAAAATTCCCCAGTACTGTTCAACTCCGTACGAATCAGGGGCTTTCCATAAATCGTTGAAAGTAGTAAAGAAAATGACTTTATCAGCGACTGATTGAGAAATACTTTTGATGCAAGCAAGTTGTTCAGACTTACCAGGTACACCGAGAGTACCGTAAGTAGAACCTTTAGTTGGCCAACCCGTTTCACAGATGAGCACGTCTTTGTTACACAATGAGGACATTTGAGAGATGGTACTTTCAAGGAAAGAACCAGAATCTTCGGGGCTAGTTGCACCATTCCAGAAAGCATGCTGGTTGACGGCAGCAAAATCGGACGCATCACAGAGAGAAGGATTGTTTTGGTATGCTGGGACAGTATCGACGGTAACGACAAGACCTGAGTAGCCCTTTGCCTTCAAAAGAGAACGACCGTTTGAAACGGCGGAGACGACGGTTGCGGCATCGTAAGCGCCGGAATTGACCCATTCGTTACCAATGGCAACGGCGTAGATAGCATCCCACCCTCTCGATGAAGCTGTGACTTGTTTAGCAAGGGTATCAACGTCTGCTGAGAGTGATTCCATATAATAGAGGCCGGCAAAGATTTGCTGGTTGGAAGCGATGTTTTCAAGAAGGGCAGAGATAACTGAGCAGTCTGGTGCATATACTCTGATGATATCGAAACCAGACAGCGATTTGAGATCAGATGCGATCTCCGATGATGACTTGCATGAACCGGAGTCGGAGTATGGTGAGTAGGTGATTCCTTTACCTTGGGAAGCATAGTATTCGACTGAACCAGCAGCGGCTGTAGATGCAGGAGAGGAAGAGGCGGAAGAGGAGGAAGACGTAGATGCAGATGTAGATGCAGATGCAGATGTGGAAGACGTAGACGTGGAAGACGTAGATGCAGATGTGGAAGACGTGGATGCAGATGTGGAAGACGTAGACGTGGAAGACGTAGACGTGGAAGACGTAGATGTAGATAAGGAAGACGCGGTGGATGTGGAAGATGGAGCAGTTGCAGTAGTTTCTGGAGTTGAGAGGACAATGGAAACTTCCTGGTTGTAGTATTGAGGAGCTTCTGCTACGGAAGAAGCAGGAGAAAACACGTCTTCGTCAGCGAGAGAGATTGTTGCATGGTTGCTGCCGGCAGTTTCATAGACAATGTTTGTCACGTAAACGGTGTATGCCGCATCTGCGTTTGCATCGGCGACGGGGTCCCTTTTATGCCTGAAATGTCTGTGATGCTCTAGAGGAGCAGCGTGTGCAATGGATGCAAAAGCAAATGAGATGAGAGAAAGGGTGACAGGATGGAGGAGGGATACCATTGCGATGCTGCTTCAACACCCATGTTGGTCGCCATATTCAATTAGGCAAAGAGGACCCCCGTTGTATTTATATACAACGTACATCAGATGCATTTCCAGGCACAGCAGCCATGTAACCAGGAATCGTCTCCTGTGGAAAATGCAAACATGCCTAATCGGGATGCGACGTGAAAAAAGTACGCGTCTTCCATGTGGAAAGCGTGTTTCAGGAGGCGAGGCGCCGCGGCGCCTCGAGGTGGTTGGGTTTTATTGTGCACTGCTCCCCTGCACCACCTCTTTTTTACCATTTGGTCGGATCGTAAGATACGACGATGCTGGTTGCCAAAGGTCTGGTGAGAAACACACTATTCAGGCGTTGTTACGGCCTTTACAAGGGATACGACGGCACCCCGGAGTCGCTGGGCAAGCAAGAGTTTGACAAGGAAATACTGGGCGAGCTTCCCACGGTGCAACTGGCGTACGAGAAGCACTCGCCACCAAGTGACGTTGCGCCACCATTGGCAACCGTCCCGTCGCTGGTGTTTATGCACGGGTTGTTTGGGTCGAAGTCGAACAATCGGTCGGTGTCCCGGCAATTGAGCAAACGTCTCAACACCGACGTCTACTGCGTCGATCTGCGCAACCACGGCGACTCTCCGCACATTGCGCGGCACGACTATCCGTCGATGGCCGCCGACGTGGAGCGGTTTATTGCCGAGCGACGCCTGGAGCGGCCGATTCTCGTGGGCCACTCGATGGGCGCGAAATGCGCCATGGCGGTGACACTCAGACGGCCGGAGCTCTGCAGCGGGCTCATTGCGGTGGACAACGCGCCGGTCGACTTCACGGGCGGCGGCACGGGGTTCAGCAAGTTTGGCCGCTACATCAGCCAGCTGCAGAAGATTGAGCGCATGCCCGCGCTGCGGTCGCTGAAGGAGTGCGACGCGGTGCTCGCAGCGGTGGAGCACAGCGTCCCCGTGAGACAGTTTCTCCTCACCAACCTGCGCAAACGCAAGGGCGATTGCGGGTACTACTGCCGCGTTCCGCTCGACATCCTCGCGCGCGAGATCGATCACGTGAGCGGGTGGCCGTTTCACGCTGCGCAGACGCGGTGGAACGGCGCGTCGCTGTTTGTGCGCGGCTTGCAGAGCGCGTACGTCGCCGACGAGTACGTGCAGAGCATCGGGCTCTTCTTCCCGCGCTTTGTGCTTGCGGACGTCGACGCGGGGCACTGGCTCATCAGCGAGCGCCCGCACGAGTTCATGGACTGCGTCGCGCGCTTCGTCGGCGACTTGGACGGCTGACGGCACAGAATCTCCGACTCGCGCCCGCGGGATCTTGTTATTTCTGCATTTCTTTTTTTTTTCCCTCTGGTGCGGTGCAATGCAGTGCGGTGGCGAGTTCTGCAAGCGCTGCTGGCGCTGCGGGATCTACTGTATGCTATGTAGGCATTTGTAATAAAACAGTTTGGTGTTCTGATATGGCCCATTTTCCTATTGGAACTCGGATTTCAACTTACCATTTCTACCTCTGGTTTCTTTCTTTCTTTCCCCTTCCTCCCCTTTCTGAAATCGATTCCATCCCCAATCTCATTCAAACATGCTTAGACAACAAAAGAGACTTTTTTCAGTAGCAAGGGCCCTTGCAGAGGCCAAAAAACACGACATTGTCGTCATCGGTGGTGGACCTGGTGGTTATGTCGCAGCCATCAAGGCTGCGCAACTTGGCTTCGACACCGCATGTGTCGAAAAGAGAGGTTCCCTTGGTGGTACCTGTCTTAACGTCGGTTGTATCCCTTCTAAAGCTTTACTTAATAACTCTCACCTGTTCCATGAAGTTAAAAATGAGGCTTCCAAGAGAGGTATTGATATCTCCGGTGACGTTACTCCAAATTTGACCAACTTAATGAAGGCAAAAGATACTGCCGTTAAACAATTAACCGGTGGTATCGAAATGTTGTTCAAAAAAAATGGTGTTACTTATTACAAAGGTAATGGTTCATTTGTTGATGAACATAATATTAAGGTCGATCCGATCGAAGGTGGTGAAGAAGCAACTTTGGAAGCTAAGAATATCATCATTGCAACAGGTTCTGAACCATCTCCTTTCCCAGGTATCGAAATCGATCAAGAAAGAATTGTCGATTCGACCGGTGCATTAGCTTTGAAGGAAATCCCAAAAAGACTGGCAGTTATCGGTGGTGGTATCATTGGTTTAGAAATGGGTTCTGTGTGGTCAAGATTAGGTTCCGAAGTTACAGTTCTTGAATTCCAAAAATCAATTGGTGGTGCAGGTATGGATGCCGAAGTCTCAAAGGCAACTCAAAAATTCTTATCAAAACAAGGTCTGAAATTCCAATTAGGTGCTAAAGTTCAAACCGCAACTAGAAATGGCGACGAAGTTACAATCGAATTTGAAGATGCTAAATCGGGTGAAAAGAAATCAATTGTTGCTGATGTTTTATTGGTTGCTGTTGGTAGAAGACCTTTCTCTCAGGGTTTAAACGCCGATGCAATTGGTTTAGATTTCGATAAAAAAAACAGAATCGTCATTGACTCCGAATATAAAACCAAACATTCTCACATTCAATGTATTGGTGATGTTACATTCGGTGCTATGTTGGCTCATAAAGCAGAAGAAGAAGGTATTGCAGCTGTCGAATATATCAAATCAGGTCATGGCCATGTCAATTACGCCAATATTCCAGCCGTTATGTACAGTCATCCTGAAGTCGCTTGGGTTGGTAAAAACGAAGAAGAATTGAAGGAAGCTGGTATCAAATACAAAACTGGTAAATTCCCATTCATCGCCAACTCTAGAGCAAAGACTAACATGGATGCTGAAGGTTTCGTCAAATTCATTGCCGATGCTGAAACTCAAAGAGTTCTAGGTGTCCATATCATTGGTCCAAATGCCGGTGAAATGATTGCCGAAGCAGGTTTAGCCATTGAATACGGTGCCTCCTGTGAAGACATCTACAGAACTTGTCACGCTCATCCTACTTTGTCTGAAGCTTTCAAGGAAGCAGCTATGGCCGTCTTTGACAAGCCAATCAACTTCTGATCCATCTACTATATATCTTCTTTCCCCCCTATATACTTATTTATTTATTGAATCGTATTTTACTTATCACTAAAGGGAAGCAGTCTTCTGTTTGAGCTTTTTTATTTTTTATTTTTTATTTTTTTAATTTACGGTACTTGTTTTATTGTTTTCCGAATTCTCTCCCAATTTCTAATTTATCCTCCTCCCTTCCTCCCCCCGCAAACTCATTTTCCGCGCGAGTGCGAGGATGGGTTGATACTAACCATACAAAACTAACTGCATCTATCGTGTTAAAATACACCCTGCTGCAAGAGAGAAAGATAAAAGAAAGGGTTGCTAGCCTGTCAATCAGCTACAAACATGGAAACGGTTACTGAGGAAGTGGTTGATGGTCACAGTGATCACAAGTACAAACTAGCATTTTCCCAACGCACAATGGTCGGCCATGGCTCCTTTGGATATGTGTACCAAATTAATATTCTACCGCAAAATAGTAAAGCAGCGGTGAAAACTGTTTTACAGGATAAAAGATTCAAAAACAGAGAGTTGGAAATCATGCGATTGATCAAACATAAAAATATAGTCGACCTAATTGCCTATTATTATAAGACAAACGAAAAGGATGAATTATATTTGCATTTAATTTTGGAATATGTCCCTGAAACATTATATACTGCAACACATTGGTATTTTTCGAAAAAAAAACAAATGCCTCTTTTGGCTGTAAAAATATATTCTTATCAGTTGTTCAGATCACTCAATTATATTCATTCTCTTGGAATATGCCATCGTGATATCAAACCACAAAATTTACTAATTGATCCCGTTTCCGGCGTTTTGAAATTATGTGATTTTGGATCCGCTAAAATACTCAAACCACTTGAACCTAACGTGTCCTATATTTGTTCTCGATACTATAGGGCTCCCGAGCTCATTTTTGGCGCAAGAAATTATACTACAAAAATAGATATTTGGTCCGCAGGTTGCGTTATTGCAGAAATGGTGCTTGGCCAACCATTGTTCCCAGGTCAATCGGGTATAGACCAACTGGTAGAAATCATTAAATTGTTAGGCACCCCTTCCAAGGACGAAATCAAATCAATGAATCCAAATTATATGGAGCATAAATTCCCCGCAATAAGGCCAATTCCACTGTCCAAAATATTCCCTAACGTTGAACCGGAAATGGTCAATTTGTTCAATAAGGTATTCAGTTACTCTCCAAGTTTGCGTGTCTCGGCAGTTGGATGCATGATTCACCCATATTTTGATTTGTTTAGAACACCAGAATTTCAAGGCTCAATACTGCCCAATTTCAGAAACTACAAATTAATCAATGAGGTGATAGTGCCCGATATGTTGGACTTCAATAAAAGGGAATTAAGTGTCGATTCCGGTTTGTTAACACAATTATTACCCGAATGGAAGAGGAACGAACTAAACTTCGATGTGAATTCCTTTGTCTCTTACACTCCCGATGAATTAATGGATAATTCTAATAACTGATATAATCCTGTATAGATTTTATACAAACTCGCTCAATAAATATAATAATAATCATGTTTCACTTTTTTTTTTTCAAAGCATAATTCTTAACATATTATTCGTTGTTGTAAAGGATTACACAAGAACTAGTTATATGTCCGGAAGAATACTAGGAAAGACTGAAACTAAACCAAAGGAAGATGATACACTTGTGTGTCCAATGTGCAACCTTCCAATGAACTCCCTTCCTCAACTAAATATGCATGTGGATTCGACACATTTACAGAAACCAGCCAAGAAGGGCATACCACGAGATCATTACATCCGTATAAATAATGGTATTCAATGTTCAGATACGAGATGTAAAAACAAAATTGGCCACAAGCATCCAGGTGTCAACTGTGCCAAATGTGGGCGTGTCTTTTGCGTGAAACATTGTAAAATCAAACTTCGACTAAATTCAAATTTGGATGTAGTCAACGCCAATGAAACTGGTGTTTGGTGCAACTGTTGCTTACCCTGTTTAGAAATCTATGGGGGGTTTGGCTGTTTGGAAAAGATAACATGTGTTGATGTGACGAAACAATTTGTGGAATCGAGAAAGAAAAAAGTTGATGAAAATGCACTCTTAAACCTTGTCCTTGAACGACGATTCTTGAAATTATATCATTTCATTACAACACATAGAAAAATAACGGAATTGGAATTGAATGATTTTGAGGGCGGTCTCGTGGATTGGAAACCCGATGGAAGTGTCAAAAATTGTCAAATTTGTTTGCAATCGTTTGGTTTTTTCAATAGGAAGCATCATTGCCGAATCTGTGGTAACGTCGTATGTAGTAATATCGATAGAGCATGTTCTATGGTGGTTCCACTGGGAATTATTTGTAAGTTATTTGGTGGAGGCGTTGCAGATGATACATTGGGCGTAAGAATTTGTAGAGATTGCAAGGATCGAGTATTAACTAGGAGAGTTACTAATCTCGATAAGTACAAAGATGACTCGGGATTTATGAGATGCTACAAAATGTGGAAATTGATATCCAATCGGATAGGTTCTGAAGATTTAACCGTCATTGAAAATGATGAGCAAAACTTTGCATACGTTGGTCTGTTCACACGTTTGGATAAACTAATTAAAGAAATTGATAGTCTTATGAACACCAATGTATCAAATGATGAGGCACGATTATTTTTAAATTTGAAAACTGCAATTGCCCGGTACGTGCAACTTAAATTGCCCATTTTAAGGAAAGCACAAGAACATAAATTGAATATGGAACGTGAAGTGTTACAAAAATTACTAAAAGAACCAACACTTACATTGAAAGAAATACGTGAGAAACGTGAAAAGTTGATGGTTTTGAACGAACAAAAGTTTCTAGTTGGCAATATGTACGAAGATTTGAAAAAACAACGAAGGTTTGATGATTTAAAAGCACTTGATTCAAATCTACACGATATACAATTAGAAATTAATCAGTTAACGACAGAATTAGGTGATGAAGCATTTTAAATTTTTTAACGAAAGCTGTTTTTATCCTCTTTTTTCTAGATTCTAACTTCTGTTTTTCTTTTTGTTAGCCTTGTTGTGTTTCTTATCTTTGCTTCCTGAAATTGTGGTTTTATGAAATGGACCAGTAACTCTACCTTTAACAGAATTCATATGGAAAAATTCATCGTCTAGTTCATTAGCTGCACTATACAATGCAGCTTGTTTACCACCATATGTTCTCGAACGATGTGACTTGGATTCATCCTCAACTGATAGATGGCCTGAAAATGTAAGTTTATCCAAATCTGCAGATAAGTCAAATTTTTTCACTGACAACCCTTTAGCTTTAATCGCTTCAACTAACTGGTTCCTCCTATGTTCAGGTAAATGTGCTAAATTGTATAGTTCTTTATTGAATTCATTACATTCGGCATCTGTTGCCATTGATCCATCATCGTGCGGCGGAGGCTGAACATACAACAACTTACCGTTGACTAAATCTTTTAAAACATATCTTGCAGCCCTACTTTCATCGGCTGATCCAAAACCTTGCGTCATGTAACCTCTAGCTCTTGCGTATGCGGTTAATAATTCTTGTGGTGTTGGAATACCCGTACCACCTTCAGCGACTGATAATGTTGGAATTTTAATACCATATACTGCTTCAATAAAATATTTAGGAATTCTTTGACAAACTAGTTGACATGGGCCGGTATATTCCCTTAACTGATCAATCGGCAAAACACCGTTACATACAAGCTCACCGTTGGTGTATGCAAAATTAGGGAAAACTAGACCGGGGCAATCACATAATATCACTTCATCGCTTAACATGATAGTTTGAAAATGTTTGGTTTTACCAGGTGTTGCAGAAACTGAAACTTTCTTTGACCCAACCAATGCATTGATAGTTGAAGATTTACCAACGTTGGGATATCCAACTAAACCAATTTGTAGTTTCTTCAATTGACCTTCTGGAACTTCGGTCAAAGGCTCTGGTGCAACTTTCAAAAACAATTCCTCTAATTCTTCTACTGTAATTATGCGTGTCATTTCCCGTATATTTTTATCAACCGCCTCGTCATTTTCATCATAGTAGTTTTCTTCACCTTCTTTGTATTCTTCCTCGTCAAGTTCATCCTCAATAGTATGATCTTCCATTTGATCTTCTAAATCCTCTAATTCATCCAACTCTTCTTGAAGTTTCAAAAATTCTTCCTTTTGCTCTTCTGTCAAGTCCGAAAGATCAATGTTATTTAAATCTTCTTCCTCTTCTTCTTCTTCAAATTCGCCATCTTTATTATTTGCATCAGGATTATACACTGGTGGCAACTCCCCATTGTGTTCTTCTGCATATCTTTTCAAAGCTTCTTCTTCTTCTTTTTGTTTTTCTAAGATTTCATTGGCATTTGCAGCACTAAAAAAAGTATATTTAATACCATTTTCCTTAAAATAATTTGCCCATGCTAATCTTTGTTGATATGTTAACAAATCGGCCTTATTAACCAATAATAAATTTCTTTTAAGTGGATTTAGTTCTTTAACATACTTCTCCAAATCTTTTGATCTGAAAAGTAAAGGACTTCTTGCATCAACAATTTGTACAACCAAATCTGATCTTTCAACAACTCTCCATAATTGTTTCCAAACCATAATGTTTCTTTCAAAAGGAGTTAGTAGTAAATCATGATCCTCTTGTAAGATTGCCAATTTTCTTCTCCAGTCTAAGAATGCATCACTTTCTAGCCTTTCTAATTGGAATTTTGTGGTATTTTCGTCCCACGAAGGTCTTCTTGGAACGATTAAATCTTTAATATGTTCTTGCTGCAGTTGGAAAGTTTTGGCTTCTTCTGCAGAGGTTAGCAAATACGGATTATAACTTCCAGTAGCAACGGCTTGATTATTAATCCTAATAATCTTAACACTAGCATGTTTTTCAGCAGTGAAATCTGTATCTGCCAACTGGGCAGTATTTAAAAACTCATCCAACGCATTTTCTTGCGTGACCGACCTCAGTTTAACCCAATCAGCTTCATGTTTTTCCGTGGTGAATCTCATTTGTCCATCAGGTAAATAATACACTTGATTTTGTAGAGCCTTGGCATTCTTGATGGTTCTACCAAGACCAATGGTATTTTTGTTCTTATGCGGAGTATTTTTAGGACCCTTTGGAGGCTTCCATTTCCTCGTTTCGACGTTCTTTGGCGGCATTCTCCTATGGCTGAAAAGCTCTATCTAAAGCCTACAGGCAATGGTGAAAAATTCATGAAAAAAATTTTTAACATCAAATTGCACCGCCACTATCACGAAGGGTGGCTGAGAACTTCTGGACAGCTTATCTTTGTTGATCCGCAACACTTCTGTGCAAGCCATATACCAAGACACGATATCTTTGGGACTTATTGCTATAAAACGTGGAATGAACATGTATCACTTAGTTCAGGTGTTGCTGGTATTCATTCGTCCCCCACTATATCGTCTCAATTCATACCGAGGCCTCTAGGCTCCCCCTTTACACGTTGCGCTTACGTCATGCATACAGCCTCTTGCTGTGATCGGATATCAATGCTTATGATTCAGATCTGTTTTACACTGATGTTTCACATAGTACTTTGCCTCTCAGTTTCTATATTTAGTTTTCTTGAGTGTTTCTTGGCAGATTCCTAAAGAGAAACCCTCGTTTTTACTATCTGATATTCGTTTCAGAGTATAGCTGATTAGTATGTCGATTCCACCTTCAACGTCCGTCTCTTCGATTAGTACAACTGGGTCTTCTGCTTTCGTTGACGCAAACTCCAGATTTACTGACGCGGTAGTCGACTTTCCAAACCCAAATTCGGAGACGTTTCATACAATGAGTACACCTCAACCTCGTGAAGTAACACAACCCGAAAAAGTATCTAAATCAGTTGATTTTGTGTCAACAGATCCAACGAGTGCAAATGATCATGACACTAAGGAGGATCAGCCAAACGCTGTATCAATGGATCCATTCAATGAAAAAGCTCATAATGTAAAAACAAATCAACCAAAAGCCGTTAAACAGCCAAAAGCTTTTGTCTCCAAGGAGGAAAAAATCAAACAATTACAGGAACAAAGAACTCAACATAAATCTGAAAATGGATACCAAAAAGATGACACTGATTGCCACGAGTATTTTTTTTCAAACAACATGATTTCTGTCCTGGATCTTCCTAGCCTCTCGAACTTGTTATGTGGAATCTGCACAATTTGTTGCAATAGTGCCGTGACCTCAACTACAAATTCAACTGCGGCAACAACTGCGAAAGCCGCCGGAAGATAAACAATATTATCAGCCGTTATAGAATTTTATAGATAAAATGAAGTTATACAAAATATTTATCTGAATCGGGTTGCGTCCAAGCAACATCGCCCTCATTATACTTTTTCAAGGGAGTATCGTACGGTAATCTTAAACCAATCTTGTAAATATTTCCACTCAAAGATTGAGTATGATTGAGACTATCTTTACCATATGTGGGAACCAGAACCTGGCGTTTACCCTCTGGATTTGACTCAACGACCAATAATTCAGGTGCAACAAATATTCCTGCTTCAAAAGAACATATATCATATTCAATCACATTATAAGACCTTGGTTTACCCCACGCCTGATGTGATATATTTGCTGAAGTCAACAAAAACCATTTTAAGGTTTTGAAATTGTCCTCTGTAAGTGTATACGTTTTAACATGTGGTGATAAATTTGACCTTCCTGCTTTAGAAAGCTGCGGATTACCCGTAGATGACCACTTATATAAATACTGCCTGAGATCTTTAAATTGTCTTTCATACGCCGCCCATTTACCTGTTGAAGTACAATGCAGGGCAATACCAGAAACAGAACCAGCTTTGCTTTGTAAAACTTCCTTAACAGTGGGCCAAATAATGATTGGCTCAACTTTATTCTTTCCGTTCTTGTAAATGTAATCTGATTTTTTCATCAATGGATACCCCTTTTCAACACAGGATGTTAAAACATACACAAAAATATTTCTTTTCCAATTATCACAAGGTCCAGCAATGGTGGATACTTGTCCAACTAGTTGACCCTTTAGACTCTCCAGTTTTAGAGTTTTTATAATCTGCCATAACCTGCCGTATCCAAATAAAGGTTTGGATGTTGGTTTCGTCAAGGAAGTCCAGTTCGTATATGCATAATGACCTGGTGATGATGCAATAAATAATACATCAATTGGTTTGAAATCATATCTAGCAATTAAATCAATTAGTTTATTTATATCAGTGTTTTCATAACTCGTCAAATATGCAATAAAATCACGTTTAAATGCAAGTCCTGTATCCTCCACCATTGAAATGTCCTTGGCGTTAAAGTCTAGCCAATCTTGACTATTTTGGTGTAAATTCAGCCTTGGTGATATCCAACACATTTGCGTTTGAATTTGATGATCTGCCTGTGTCATGTTCATAGTATGTACGACAATTTGACATGTACTATCGTTGAAGAAATTAATCATCATTTTTGTATGATGCGTTCCAAATTTAGGTAATTTATTAGACACGTCGATCGTTCGAATCGTATACTTATTCCATGATGAATCCATCACATGCAGGTAATCTGGAGTACACTTATTAACCAGAAAAAACTCACAATCTTTAGATGTCACGTACTGTGAAAGATAATCAAAATCAATTAGCATATTAAACTGGTATGTTTTAACCAAATTCTCTGAACCTACAAGATCGGATAATGTAACGGTATCCTCATCTGCACGAACATCAAATTCTGAACAATAATTCGGATTAGCAATTAATCGTATTCTTGAGTTCCTATCGTTGATTTTGATTTCAGGGACTGTATTTTTGGAAGTAGGGAATACTTTTTCTTCAATGTCAGTTGTCACTGATTGTGGTTGTTGTTGCTGTGGTTGTTGTCTGTTCAATCGTTTTATTGCAGCATCAACCCGTTTTTGTCGCATTATCTCCTGTGGTGTTAATTCTTCATGACTTGATTCCACGATTTCTTCCTCGGACGACTCTGCTTCATCAGACGAAATTTCAATTATCTGAGATTTTGATGAGGCAGCTTTTTCAATAGACTCATTTTCAGAATCCAAGTTTATAATGTCGTTTGGCATAATACAGGATGATCTAGAAAGATAAAAAACAGTGAGGTTTATTTAAGACATGTGCGGATAAACGATAGAAAAATACATGTAGTAATAAACACTATTAGTTACTGTTTATATTGAAAGATATTACAAATCAAAGATATAAAGTAAATAGAAAAAGCGCTTAGTATAATCTGAAAGCTGGACCCATAGAAGATTTAATGACTAAGGAACCAACGTTTTGCCAGTTTTTCTTTAATAAAGAAACTAAGAAGTTAATGGACATCAAAATTTGGGAAACTAAAACGTCTTCAGTCATTTCAACATGACCTACAGCAACTGCTAAACATAAAACCTTCTTTAATTGGAACTTAATAGTAGATTTTTGGTCGGTAACCTTTGCGTATAAATCATCAGTGTGAGAAACTGGAGTTGGGAACTTACCAGCCTTTGATAATTGAGGACCTAATAATCTTGGAACTTGTTTAATTAAAGCTTCAGAAGCAATGAAAGCATTGTATTTCTTTGCTAATTTCTTAATTAATTTCTTGTTCTTGTTTAATTTTTTTAAGTCATCGACGGACATAGCATCACAACCTAAACCCTTAGCTCTGTCGACATCAAACGCATCACCAAAAATACAGATGGTCATGTTTGGTCTTGGAACTTGTGGAAGTCTCAAAGTACCAGAGAAACGCTTATCTCTTTGTGGATCATAATTCTTTAAACCGACTTGTAATTCAACAGTTTCTAAGAAGTTTCTCTTCTTAGTTTCAGTTGAGTACTTTAAAAGTTCTTGAACGTGTTCTCTAACTTGGGTGTTGTTAATCTTAGACATGATTGATTAATTGATTGTCTCCCTAGAATAAGTAGGTAATACCGTTAAATTGGTTTGATCGACGATACTTCAAAAGACCAAAATCAAGAACAAAACTGAGACGCTCATGAATGTCAGTTCAGTTTATTATCCTCACCAGTGTAGGTGCACTAGTGCGACAAATGAAAAATTTTGAAGTCAAGGAAGGTGAAGTGCAAAAGGCACAATAACGCAACCCTTCATTTTTTCACGTGATATTAAAAAGGGCTTTTTTAAACATGGTAAGAGGTAGATTTGGCTACATGATTTTATCAACTATGTTATATAATTGTAGATACGCCTTTCAGAAAGGGGATTTGAGGACAACAGTCTCTACAATCTGTTCAATTGTGTGCCCATGTTATTAATATCATCTTCGTTTATATCCCTGATCTTTTCTTCACGACATTTTACTACTTACACTCCATGTTTGAAATCATCGGCATCGTCAAGTCGATGGTTGAACAGACAAGGAAAGGATTATTTCACGAGGAGGGCTAAAGCTGAAAACCTGAAATCAAGAGCAGCTTTCAAATTATTACAAATTGATGAAAAGTTCAACATATTTAAAAGGTCCAAGTCCAGTAAGAAAAAGGTAAATGTGCTCGATTTAGGTGCTGCACCTGGAGCATGGAATCAAGTTGCACTTGAAAGATGCTGCTCCGGTTCCAAAATTTTGGGTGTGGATATTTTGCCGTATCAACCACCAAATGGTGCATCAGCAATTCAAGGTAATATTTTAAGCAAGGGAACACACAAACGAATTGAAGATTTCTTCAGGTTATCACAACTAGAGAAGGAAGAACGAATGTTTGATGAAGTGGAAATCATTTCAACTAGTAATAATCAGTTAAGCCATGGTGATAATAGTCATGATGATGAAAATGGCAGTGATACTAATACCACTGAATCAACTAGCTCGATTGTTGAACAAGAAATGGAAGTAAATCAGTTGATAGGATCGGAAAGTTATTTACAAAATGATATGAAGTTAACCTTTCCTGTCGACGTTGTTTTAAGTGATATGTATGAACCTTTTATTAGAAATTCCGGGTATAATAGTGCAACTACTAACAATCCATATCATAGGATGGCCAATACAACGGGTTTGGCTTTTAAAGATCATGTTATGTCGATGGATCTTTGTGATGCTGCTTTAATTACAGCCGTTGATTTATTAAAAAAGGATGGTACATTAGTTATGAAATTTTTTAGTGGCGAAGAAGATACGCTGTTGGAAAAACGATTAGAGTTTGTTTTCAAAGATGTAAAAAGATTCAAGCCCAAGGCGTGTAGATTAGAGTCAAAAGAATGCTACTTTGTATGTATGAGTAAAAGAAAATACGAAATTGATAAGATAAAATTATTTAGTTTATAAATTTGAATTTTTTCCAGATCAAAATGTATGGTATTAAAATATTAATAGACGAGAAAAGAAAGTTTATCAGGCAATTATAAAAGTTTATGCCCACTTACCGACCAAAGCCATGATACCGGTACCTAAACATAAGCAGAAAAGACTGTAAAGTAATTCTTCAGTTTTAGTTTTAATTTGTTTGTTGAAAACAAAATCTCTTGCCAAGAATTCAACCATACCAGTGTAAACCAAAATACCAGCAGATAAAGCATCCAAAATACCAGAAACAACGTTAGCAGCAAAACTGTTTGCTGCATAAGTTGTTCTGACACCAATACCAATTGCAATTGAAACAGGTGTAACTAAACCGTAAGCAAGACATAAAAGGTATTTGTAAAGTTCTGGTTGATAGTTTGGCCATGGAATTGCAGACAATCTTGCACCAATACCTAAACCTTCAAATGATTGATGGAAGACAAGAACAATATACAAGGTTTTAAAATCATCATAACCACAAGAACCTAAATTCAAACCAATAATAACAGAGTGGAAGATAACACCGAATTCTAAAATCAAGAAAGCAGCAAATTGTGTTTTAAATTCGTAAGTAGAATCATTAGACAAAACACTCTTTTGTGTAAAATCGATACTTTGTTTAGCATCTTCATCGTTATCGTTGAAATTTTCATTGTCATTATCGTTGCTGCTGTCCTTAGAATTAACAAAACCTTGTTCAATTTCAGTTTGCTCTGGAATTGGTGGAGCAGCTGGATTCTTTTCGGTTAATAGTTTCTGGATATCAGGTTCTTCTGCATTATATCCATATTTACGTTCCACAAAAACCTCACTGGCAATTTCAATCAAAAATATACCAAAAATAGCAACCAACATTAAAGCAGGAACCCAAGAGTAAGATGCCCAGTTACCCCACATACCAACACATGTGTTTCCACCAATTTCACCATATGCAGGATCCATTAAATGAACAAAGGCAGTTGCAATAATAACACCTGCACCAAAATTTCTAGCAAATAAATAAAACCACTTGGAAATTTTCCAATTAAATTTTTGGGAAACAATAGGAAACATTGTAACAAACGTGGAAATAACACCAATCACAAAAATAGAACCAATACGGGTACCAATACCACCATCGAATTCTGAACCTGCGTCAGCAACACCTTGAATGACACATATTTTGAAAGCGTCCGAGACATCATCATCTGTCAAAGTAATGTTATCAGGATTACCATAAACGGACCAGTCAACCATTATGCTGTAATATAATTTGTAGTTTTTTCTGAAGAAAAACAGATGGTAATTAAAACTGTTGTTAGGAAAGGATAACTAACAAGTTCAGCAGGAGAAATGAACGACAGCAACACCAATCTATTATATATGCAACCAACATTGCTGTTGCTGAAAACTTTTCAGGGCTTTGTGACAGGCAGACAATAGTAATTAATAATAACCAGCACAGTAGCTACCCTCAGTCGTAAACAACCGTGGTAGTTGCACGGCTTTTTTCCGTTTTTATGCTTTGATCGGTAGGTTCTGGGGTGCGAGCATGCGTCAACATTACACTTTTTTTCGTACATTGTTTATCTAGCTTATTTACAACAAAAAGACAACTATCAGGGTTTCTAACGTTCATTTCCACCGTTTTCTTCTTCTCTGGCTTTTGCACTCAATGCATCATCTGCTTCTGAGTTTGTTGAACCCCCGTTGGTAGCTGCGGACTCAAGTTCAGCGGCGTGCTCCGGCACTTGCTCTGCCTCCGCATCTGTCTCTGTCTCTGTCTCAACATGTATCACTTTTCCATTTTCTTTTTCCACTGGGGCTGCTGGTGCTAACGCTGGCTCATCTATGTCAATAAGACTTGCACTAACTTCCTTTAACGACGGGAACGATGCTAAATTTTCTCCAGGAACCAAAATTCTTGAGCCGATCTTTGCTTTACCCTGGCTAGACAAACTATCCTTCCAAAGCTTGGTAATTTCATCAACCTCTTTTATATCACCGTGGTAAACCAAACTCAAGAATGTAGCTTCGGTAAATCTATTTGTTTTCTTTAAGATCTCAATACACTGGTTCAAATCTTTTGCCGCCCACGACGCAGTAAATGCTGAATTGAATTTCCTAGCTTCTGCACATGATTTACTCAATCTTTTCAATCCTTCAATATCATTGAATGAAGAATATAGTAAAATTAATGATTGATAATCTCTGCTATTTTCAAATGATTCAATTGCTAAATCAAATTTCCAATTAGAAAGTGCTAAATCACCCAATTTCTTCCATTTATGAACTGAATTCTCCTTTATCGCAATATCAGATGCTAATTGGAAATTTAAAGTTTCAACTGCTAAATCGAATTTTTGATCAGAATCAGTTGAAATCGCCAATGCCTTTTCGATATAGCCTTGTTCTTCCAAAAATCTTGCAATTTTATTTATATCCCTGTCATCAATGTTTCCTATTATTGAATCAGCATATTCTAAATCACCTCTCATAACAACTGTTTGATATTCTAATACTGATAACGATAAATAATATGAGATAACATTTAGATCTTTATCACAAACATAAACTTTATTATCCCTTGATAAATATCCCAACAAAAACATTGATTTATCAAAATGTGCTAAATTATAAACTGATCCACCAACTAAATAATTCAATCTATTGGAATTCGATGTATAAATGAAAACATGACCAATCCATTTACCTGTAAGAATTTGATCATCAACTTCAAATGCAACATCAAATGATTCAACTACACCTTCTTCAGGATCAATAGTATTATTTTCTAAACTCTCTTGGAAAACCTCTTTACTAAATGATAGTGCATACGCAGATTCGTTGGATGATATTAAAACTAGTTCCCCATCATCTGACCAATATACGTTCTCTGCATCAACACTAATAGTTCTAACAATTTCACCAGATTCCCAATCATAGAATGATAAAGAATCTTCAGATTTGACGGCTAATAATGAACCACCAAAAATTTTGTCTGCTGAATAAATCAGATTGATTTGACCATTCGGTTTTTCTTTAAAGTTTTTGAAAATTTTGATGCTTGTTTTTGATTCTCTAATAGCATAATAATTCGAATCTTGAGCCCAAACGAAATCTAATGCTTGACCGTACATTTTATTTCTCCAAGCTAATGAGGTATAAATAATATATTCATCATCACCTGTAACAGTTACAAATCTACCATTTGGTGAATGAACCAAAGAGTTTGGAAAAACTTCAACTGATCCAAATTCTTTTTGTGATAAATTTAAGACATCACCGTCGTCTGCAACACTATCGGATGCTTTGATTACAGAATGATAAACTTCGTTATGTTTGCACCATATTATTTTACCTGATTGGTCCATTGATAATAAAGGTTTATCATCACCTAACTGAAATACAACATTACCAGCATCAAAACCAACAGCTACCAATGAAGAATTCTTTTTTGTTGAAATACACCACGCCCTTTCTAATCTGTAATTTAAAGTTTTCTCTAATTTATAGGTATTACTGTTCCAAATTTTGATTGTTGAATCTTCAGAACCAGAAATAATCAATGGTAATTCAGAATGAAAAACGGCGAATGAAACATTTGATATATGACCTTCTAATGATGCAACACAGGATTTGGTTTGATAGTCCCAAATTTTAACACTTTTATCATCAGAAGACGTTAATAAGTAAGGCTTATCACCATGTGGATAGTAATCAACATAATTGAAACCCTTTGATTCGGGAGCAGTTAATGTAAAATTTGGTGATTTCGAGCCTAGAGACCAGATTTTAACAGTTTTATCCAAACAAGCGGATGCAAAAGTGTTGGAATCCTTTGGATTAAAAGCAATTGACATAACATAGTGTTGATGGCCTTCAAAAATTTGTTCCATTTTCCAATTATTTTCCCAATTCCATAATTTGATTGTATAATCATCAGATGATGTTAAAACGTACGGCCTTGTAGGATGAACAGCAATTGATCTAATATAATCGGGGTGAGCTTCGAACTGAGCAACCTTTTCCCCTGTATTATAATTATAAATTCTGATTTGAAAATCATCAGCACCAACCACAATCCAGTTTTTACGAGCAATAAATTTACCCGCCCTAACTGGAACATTTGTAACATCAATTGATTTAACAACTGATTTGGTTTCGTAAGAATAAATCTCAATTTTACCACTATATAGAGTGGTCAAGATCCACGGTTCAGAGGGATGAAAATCAACTCCCTTAACACGGTCTGATCTTGTACTTGATATTTTCTAGAAAATATTGATTGTTGTTAGTAACTAAATCAAGTAGGGAAAAAAAAGAAGATAGCACTATGGCGAAAGTCATGAAGGACGAAGGAACTACTCAACCGTTGTCCAAAGATGTTTAGACAACAAATTGCAAATCTATACGAACTCTCAATCTTCGTGAAATAAGTACATACCTTGATGTTTAACTTCATTGCTGCCAGAAAACGAACTGCTGTGAGTTTCAATGGTTTCTTTCCACCTAAAGCAAGCTGTTGGTGTTTATAGTAGAGGCAAGTGTTGTGAATTGGTGAGCAGCGAATGCAATGCGTGTTCACATTCTTAATGATTTGGTTTTGCTTGCCACGTCGCCGTCGCCATCGCCAGGTGAGTTTACGTCAGCGTCAACCGATCTCGAGTGCGCAGGTGGCGACATGTTTTGTTGGCTGCTGTTGATCTGGCGATGTGGAATATTGGGCAAGAGGGCTCCTCTGACACAGGTTAAAGGCACAGCAGAGAATATCAGAGCATAACATGTGGATTTTCGACTGGTGTAAGTACAAACGAGTAGCTTGGGTGATTTACAACAACAAATACTAACTCCAAAACACTTTCTTGCTGCAGTTCAAGACGCATTAGCATACTTAGGTTTGTGGAACAAACACGCTAAACTATTGTTCCTTGGTTTAGATAACGCAGGTAAAACAACTTTATTACATATGTTGAAGAATGACAGAATGGCAACATTGCAACCAACCTTACACCCAACCTCTGAAGAATTATCCATCGGTAATGTCAGATTCACAACATTCGATTTGGGTGGACATCAACAAGCAAGAAGGTTATGGAAAGACTATTTCCCTGAAGTCAATGGTATTGTATATTTGGTCGATGTCGCAGATCCTGAAAGATTTGAAGAATCAAGATTAGAGTTGGATGCTTTATTGCAGATGGAAGAATTAAAATCTGTTCCTTTCCTAATTTTAGGTAACAAGATTGACTCTCCAAGGGCTGTTAGTGAAAACGAAGTCAGAAATTATTTAGGTTTACTACAAACTACAGGTAAAGCACCAGGTACCAAAACTAGTGGTGTTAGACCTTTGGAATTATTCATGTGCTCTATTGTTATGAGACAGGGCTATGCAGAAGGTTTCAAATGGTTATCTCAGTATATCTAATTATGATCTGTATATTTTGTTCACAACTTATATATATTCGTCTATGTATGGCTAAACTATCTCCTTTTTATCTCCTCTTACTACCAAATGCGTTGGTTGATGATTCACTCGAATCCAAGTGACGCTTTTTACCATGAGCTGAAAAATATTCTTTCCTTTTCTCCTTTTGCTTTTCAAGCTTAAAGTCTTCAAGCTTCTCCCTATTTTTAATCTTTTCTTGCATTTTGGAGTCTTTCTTTTCCTTCCTCCTGTTTTCTTTGTCGTTCTTGATCGTTTGGATAGTTTGAATCAATTGTCTTGCCTTCTTCTCTTCGCTATCCATAACAACAGCTCTCTTTTGGACATATGTTTTCTTCTTCTGTTTTTTTATTTCCTGAATTTGAGATTTGAATGGCAAATTAGCTTTAACAGATTTTGGAACTTTTAGCGAGTGGAATTTTCTTTCTTGTCTTTCAATCTTTTTGTAAGCTGAATCTTTAGCGGTCGGAGTTTCAATTGAGTTAACAGCTCTAACCTCTCCTGTTAGTCTCATACCTTTCCAGTTATCCTTGTCCTTCATTAACAATGATGTAACAGGATTATAGAACTTCTTTGGTTTAACTGGATACCATGTTCTTAAAATTACAATATCGCTCATTAAAATTCTATCTTCAAAAGTCGCCCTATAATGGCCTTCTGGACTTGATAATGCACGTTTGATTTCACCTCGAATACCTGAAACTGTTTTAATTGATGCACCTTCAAATTTAGCAACTTCCATTGCACTTGTAAACATATCTTTAATGAATGCCGTATTACGGTATATCTTTTGTGGATAACCAACCAACTTTAGTTTCTTAACGATCGAACTATCAGCATTCAAATCTTCAACAACACCGGTTGCAGCGATTCTGAATGATCCGGTGGTATGATCTTTATCAACAACTTGAATACCACAAAAGGTAGTGTTTGGCGCCACTAGTGGTCCGTAAAAAGTGGTAAAACAATAAGCATGTTCAGGAGTGTATTTTAACATTCTATTTCTGGTTCTTGAATCTGATGTTGTGTAAATCGGTAATGTTTGGAATCTACGCCAGCCTAACGATAAAATTAACGGATCATTGGATTTTAAAATCTTCTTATGCCATCTATGTCTTCTTATTCTACCATTCATGAAACCAAATCTTTCCTCAGTGCTTAAAAGACCACCAACAATAATTGGAAAAGTTGGATCAAAATTTTTAATGAATTCCATTGGTAATGCATCAAATGTTAATTTAACGTATGAACCGGCAGAGTAACCTTCAATCTTATTACGTACTTCTGGTTCAAGTTTACTCAATTCTGATCTATTAATTTCAAGTTGTTTGGCCATTTTAGCTTTCTGAAACTCATACCAACTATCATGTTCACTAAAAGGATTATCATCTTGCTTATACTCTTCCTCCTCCTCAAACTGTTGCTTCAACTTTTCTTTTTTCTTAGCGTTCAAAGCTCTTTGTTTTTCAATCGATAAATTGCCTTCTTCTTCTTCTTCTTCTTCTTCTTCTTCCTCTTCCCCCTCTTCTTCTTCGCTTTCTGAAACAACCTTCGTTCCAATACCCATTTCATCTTTTAACTCTTCTTCTTCAAAGTTGGTGAAATCGTCCTTTTTCTTTTCACTGTCCCCTCTATCTTTTTCACCAGTTTCGTCTTCACCATCTACTTCCTCAAGATCTTCAAAATCTCCATACAACTCATCTTCATTTCCTTTTTCCTTTGCTTCTTTTTCCATCTGAATTCTTTGTTTAGCTGATAAAAAGAACCTCTTTTTCAAATCAGTAATAGCTTTACTTCCAGAAGCCCATTTTTCTTTCAGTGCTTCAAGGGGTAAATTGTTTTTGACAGAAGTGTTTTCAATGATCGTTTCCTCTTTTTTAGTAAAAAAATCTTCGTCATTTTCACCCTCTTCATCTTCACTTTGAAGGTAATCTTCTTCATCGGATTCTTCTTCTTGTTTCCATCTAGCAATAGCATCTTTGGGATCAATATTGTTCATATAAATTAACTTGTTAATGTCCCATGTTTTGTTAATTTTTAAACCCTTTAGTTTACTACCCATTGACTTCCATTTAGATGAATCATCCTCCAATTCATCTTCATCTAATTCAGAATCAGTCTCAAACTGTAATTTTTCATCTGATATATTTTTTTCATTGGCTTTTTGCAGCTGGGAAAGTTTCTTTTCTCTTGCGGTATCGTCAGCATCTTCATCAAAATCTAAATTATCGTCTTCATCCTCATCGATTTCGTAATCATCTCCCAATTCTTCAATTGCGCTTTTATGTACTCTTGCGTTTCTCAGTTTAGTTCTACCAGTATCACCGTTCAATAAATTATCATTTTCTCCTTTCCCGTTTCCAAAATCATTTCCTATAATTTCAGGACCATCACTAAACAATTTTAAACCTGAAGATTTTCTTTTATCCACGATCTCTGCAATATTTTGTAAATCTGAGACTAGTTTTTCACCCACAACATTACCCATATCTTCCTCAGACTTGTAATTTTTTTGACCAACATCAATATATACTGCATCTTTATCGATCAACACTCCATGGACATCAGACATTGGAGCATAGATAATTTTCTGCTTATCCTCCAATCTTTTTCTACGTTTTGGAGTTTTTTCTGGTAGAGGTTGGCCATTATTTTCGGCTATTTTCCTTTGTTCCCTTTCATATTCTTCTAATTTTTGTTCAAAATAAGGAGTTGGGCATGGATCGGGCAATTTCTCAACAAAAGAAACTGTATAATCGCCAACACCGGCCAAATGAACTCTTGCGTTTTTTTCTGGTAATGGGGTACCGTGCAAAAAACCATAAAGGGCGATTTTTCTATCACACTTGATATTTTTTTCAATTTTAGAAGGGTGCGTTAAATCGATAACTCTATCAGCCAAAAGATAAGGATGCTCATTTCTCCATTTCAAAGGTCTAAATTTCATAACCGAAATAAATCTTGATAAATTCAAGATTTCTCTGTCTGGATATCTTCCATTGATAACACCCGAAAGATAAAATAACTTAGCACCCTGGTACACTTCGGTCCAAAACCTTTGCTTTAATCTTTTCTTTGCTGCTCTCATAATTGCTGGTTTTTTGAACAAATCTAAATGGGTGGTAACACCTAGAACTCTAGGCATACCATGGTGTTGAGCTATGTTTAAAAACTCCATTGTCTCCATTTCGAAACCAAAATTACCATCCATCAAAAGAAGAACCAAATCGGCAATCTTAGCAATATCTATCATAGAATTCAAGTCATTTGAACATTCAATGAATGTCAATCTTCTTCTCTTACCACTAACAACTGTAATTGGGCCTTTAATATCGGAAATCGTGGTTTTGGTTAAACGACGAACTAATGAACGAATCAAAGTCGTCTTACCGGTTCCTGGAGGACCAACCACGGCAACAATGACGGGAGGTGGATCATCTTCGGGTGTACGGTTAATCATTGGAACATGATATTTCTTTTCGCCCAAATCACTGCTTCTGACAGCTTGTCTCTGTAACTTACCTGGTTTGGAGAATGCAAAAGCCTTGGCATTTTTTCCTTGAGAATGAAGCTTCTGCTTGGCAGTATTCTTCTTACCGTTACCTCTGTGAGGCTTGTTGGCCTGTTGAGAATCCATGGTGATTGATTGTTGATATCTGTTGCTATCAAGCAGAGGAAGACATGAAAAAAAATTTCAAAAGAAATTGAATAAAAATTGAAATAAAATATTGATTTTTGCACAGCCTTAAAATATGGGTAAGCTCATATACATTGTTTTTTGTAACTGTAAAGACTAAGTAAAGCCTTTGCAACCATGGTAAGGGTATGGAAAAGTATGAAGCATTTCGGGATGAGTTTTCTCATATTTATAGGGGGAATGTGGCAATGAAAGTAATTTTAGCATAATAGAAGTAAACAAAAAACGAGAAATATCTCCACACACTATTTTTTTGCCCTGACTGAAAACTAAACACGTTCTACTTTCGAACAAACAAATGTTAGAATAATACACTGTCTTTCTGGCCTTACTAGTTTTTCAATGCTCCTAAGAGACTTATCTTACTCCGTATCAAAATGGAACTGGAAAAGAGTTCTATGTGGCTCCAACTGCTAAAGCCCACTAACGCCAGAAGCTGAAGTATCACGACACGTGCGCTGTTGCAGTGGGCGCTTCCTCCGACGGCAAATCCTGCTGCGCAGCAATTCTTTGGTTGGTTGTCTTATCCATTCTGTTGTGTGCTCTGAAGCTCTTTCAGTGCTACAGTTTCTACTACGAATTACACTTGCATATTATCTACAAATACCATTTCAATGATGATGGTGGCCGATAACCCTCAGTCTATACCCATGGTGCACCACCGGAGCTCGTCCCATGGAAAACCATCCAATGCAGGTTCAACTCAGAGTTTAAACCAGAAACATCAACACTCAAGCACCAGATCATCCAGGTCAAAGGCCAAGCCTTTGAAATGCTCAGATCCTATGTCATCAACGTCATCCACGTCAGAATCATCTCAAAATTCTATAACCACTAAATCCAAATTCAAATCCAGGTCGAGATCAAATTCGAAACCAAACCAGCCTCAATCACAGTCCAATAAGAACTCTAATAACGCCAGCAGAATAGTTATACCACCGAGAAGCGTGGAAGTGAATTTCAGTAATGGTAACTCAAAAAATTCTAAAAAGGTTATTTTGAAGAGTACTTCTGATGATTTAAAAAAGTCAACCGAATCTATTAAAAATCTAATTTTATCTGGTTCAGAATTGCCGGAGGGAAAAGAAACTGCTTTTGGCAATGGAAAATCAAGTAAAAGATCACCGAGAACCCATAATTCAAAAATAAATTCCGGAAGTCCAAGATTACCTGATGGCGCAGAACCGAATTTCGGCAATGCTAGGGCACATTCACTACCTGTTTCAAGATCTTCGAGTGTGGGTTCTACTAATAGATCTAGACTAAATAGTGCATCTTCAAATAGTGCAAACTCAACATCAACATCAGCATCAACAGCAAACTCTACTTTATCTCCTAATTATGGTTTCAAATATGCTGGTTCGTCATTCCATGCAGAACCGAAAGCTATAACATTACCAAAGCCTTCTTTTCTGAGAAAATGATGGCTCTGTCCCAAAATATTTGAGTTTCTGTTTTTTTTATTTCTCTTTCATATTGCTTATTCGTTTTTGAATTTTGAATTTTATCTTTTTTTTTCAACATTTTAAGGTAGTTTTTTTTTGTTTTTACAAGTTTAAGGTTTTATTTTTTTGCCGTTTTAACTTCTTTTTTTTGATTTTTTTTTGGCTTTTTTTTTTTTTTTTGCAAAGGACAATAGTTACGCTCGGCATTCAATAGTCATAACGCAAGAACATAGAGAAACACATTTAGCTCTTTTAGTTTTTGGAGTATATAAGTTAGTTGTTTGAGTATCAATATTATTGTTTTGGATGTCCAATGTAATTCATTCCAAAACGAACAAACACAGTAAATTTTAAGTTTTCAATTATAGGATTAGGGATTTTTTTTCTCTTTCATTGCTTTCATCATATCTTCATTTCTTCTTGTGTCTGTGTCTTTTTGGTCTATTTGTTGTATAGATACAGTAACTGTAACTCTTGTTTTTATCGGCTGAATTGTGTCATCACAAGATGCCAGATTACCGCGGCTATTTTGTTTCTACATGGTTGCGGATTTCAACAGAAATTTTTTTCTTCTACGCTTTATCATCGCAGGTTTGATTGAAGCATTCAGCGGCTAGATAAGATCGGTCTAGTACAGCCATGACTAGAAAGAAACTGAAATCTACCTTGCCGGGGTCTTTTTCATCTAATGCACCATCAAAGCGATTTACAAAACATGCTGATTCGATGGTTTCGTATAGATCAAATTCAACGCAACAATCAAATATGACAGTGCACACGGATGTCGACGCAAACAATACAGAAATGTTCTCTGGAGCTGCATCCAATATTATTCCTACATCTATTTCCTCTTTTCACCACCATCATTACAAATCCCCTTCTCTTTCCATATCTAGTGGTAACGAACCTCATGGCATCCATAGACTGACATTAGACGAGTCAGATGTCGCCGTTACTGATGACGATAATGACCCAAACACGTACTACAATGAAGGGAATTTTAATCATTTTTACGGTTCGAAGTTAGATACTAATGCTGACGGATATGACTCTGAAGCAAGTGATTTTCAAGAACGATCTAATTTTAGATTTTTCAAAACAGAGGAGATTGAGGCCGCAAAGGGTGTATCGTCGCTCGTCAGGTTCAATAGCCATACAGGTAATAATAATACGAATGATAAAATTGATTATGACACAAATTGGAATTCCTTTGCCGATGACTATTCAACTGACCACCATTACAATGACTACGAATCTGAAACAGAATTTCCTATCTCTTCACATACAAAATTGACTCATGATAGTGGATCTAGTGCTAATGCCAGTACTGAATCATACGGTAGTACAGATGAGGTAAATCCATACAGTGAGTTTTTTAGAGGCGATGCAGAACGAGAACTGATTTCTGATGAAGAACAGGATTTGAATATATATGCCGACGAAGAAGAGAATGAAGAAGGTTATGAAGATGTGATTACAAAGAAAGCATGGTTGAAAACAATGAAAAAACGTGAATCTTTAAAAATGCATGACAAATTTTTCAAGAAGTTTCCTGCAAAAAATACAAGCCAAAGATTCTATATTGCCGAAGAAGATTTGGTTATTGGTATAGCTGGATATCAGACTACCTTGTGGAAATTAATCATTTACAAAGTACTTTGCATAGTTTCATTCGGATTGGTTGCTTTGGCATGTAGGTGGTTCCCAAGATGGAAAATCAGAATGATGGGTAAACAAGTGCCATTGGGTAAGGCCAAATGGTTGGTAGTTGAAGATGAATTTGGATCATTGGAAATTCCTTTTGTTGATCGAAAATGGTATAATAGAAATATGAGCACGTTTTTGACGCCCAAGAAAGTTGAACATTTAAACGATATAAATGATGAAAGTAATGACGCTAAAGCTTATACCAACGAAATGGAATCCAACAAAAATAAGAATGGGGGCGAAAGTATTAAAACTGGGGAAAGTCATGCATATACAATTGATGATATTGATCCAATTATTCCAATTTTAATTTCATTCGAGTACAGATACATGAAACTTTTTTATGATCCAATTGACGATCTCTTCAAGCTTTCCAATAACTGGATTGATGAAAAGTGGTGTCATTATCCAGATATTAAAGATGGTATCACTGAAACTAATTATAAATGTAGAAAAATGATCTTTGGTGATAATATAATCGAAATTAAGAAGAAAACAATAGGTAAACTGTTAATTGACGAAATTCTGCATCCGTTCTACGTTTTTCAAATTTTTTCGATTTTCCTATGGTTAGATGACGACTATTATTATTATGCATTTTGTATTTTCATCATTTCAATATTTTCTATCACAGAATCATTAATTGAAACTAAATCGACATTTAAAAGAATGAGGAAAATGTCCAGATTTGAATGTGATGTTAGAGTTTGGAGAAGCGGGTTTTGGAAGGAAATCAATTCAGATGATTTGGTTCCGGGTGATATTTATGAAGTTTCAGATCCGTCACTATCAATTTTTCCATGTGATTCGATTTTATTAACCGGTGATTGTATTGTTAATGAGGCTATGTTGACAGGTGAATCAGTTCCAGTTTCAAAACTTCCAATTTCACCTGACAGTGTTAAAGATTTAGAATATGAATTTAGTGGCGCAAAGTTTTCTGGTAAATTTTCCAAATCTTTCCTTTATAATGGTACAAAAATTGTTCGTGTTAGATATGGATCGTCGGAAGGGTCTGGTGGTAACGAACCTGCAACAGCATTAGTTATAAGAACAGGATTCAATACAACAAAAGGTGCTTTAGTGAGATCAATGTTGTTTCCTAAACCTACTGGTTTCAAATTTTATGAAGATTCATTTAAATATATTGGTGTCATGTCAATGATTGCAGGTTTTGGATTCATTATTTCAACAATCAATTTTATTAAGCTTGGGTTAGACTGGTCAGTCATTGTGTTACGTGCACTTGATTTAATTACAATTGTTGTTCCTCCTGCATTGCCGGCAACTCTAACTATTGGAACAAATTTTGCGTTAAATAGATTACGTGAAAAGAAAATATTTTGTATTGCACCGATGCGTGTTAATATTGGTGGTAAACTTGATGTTCTGTGTTTCGACAAAACCGGTACTCTGACTGAAGAGGGACTAGATATCATGGGTCTCCATGTATCAAATCCAATTAACGATCGAAAAGAACACGAATTTAGTGAGATGTACAAATCAATTAATGAAATTCTAGAGGCAGATGACCATAATTCAAGTAAAATTTTTACGTCATTGTTAACTTGCCACTCATTGAAAATTATAAATGATGAATACGCCGGTGATCCATTGGATGAGAACATGTTTGAGTTTGTCGGTTGGGACATGATTGAGGATCCAAGTGAAAGCAATATATTAAACGATTTCATCAATTCCAGAATATTATTAACATCATCATCACCCATCTTATTTAAGAAAGATGGAGTTCCAAATTATTGGATTCAACTCAAAGAATTTGAGTTTGTTTCACAGTTGAGAAGAATGTCAACAATTTGTGTTAACTCAACTACCAATGGAACTGAAACACCTGCCGAATTGGAAGTTTCTGTTAAGGGTGCACCAGAAGTTATTGAACCCATTTGTTTACCTGAAACCATTCCGGAAAATTACAATGAGTTACTACATTATTATACACATAATGGTTATAGAATTATTGCATGCGCCACTAAGAAGTTAAAAAATCCAAATAAAAATTTCAAGGATTTATCATTTATTGGTGATTTGAAGAGAGAATCCATCGAATGTGAGTTAGAATTTATTGGATTTATTATATTTGAGAATAAACTAAAACCATCAACAGCAAATACTATTGAACAGTTGGCAAATGCTAATATCAGAACGATCATGTGCACTGGTGATAACGTTTTAACTGCTATTAGTGTCGGTAAAGAAAGTAAACTGATTGATAAAGATACGAAAGTTTTCATTCCATCGTTTGATTATGATGTTTTCTCCGAACAGATGATTGAGCGTGACGGAGAGAATGTCAAAAAAAATGTTTTAGTAAGTGGAGTACCACCAATTATCTGGTCAGATGTTGATAATCCCGAACTTCAGCTAGACAGAGTTACTTTGAGCCCGCTAGATATTAATCAAGATAATAACTTTTGTTTGGCAGTTACCGGTGATGTTTTCAAGTTCATACTGACTGAATTGTATGAGATGGATAATTTTATTGAAACAATTATAATGAAGGGTAAAATTTTTGCAAGAATGTCACCAGATGAAAAACACGAACTGGTCAATCAGTTACAAAAGATTGATTATACCGTTGGTTTCTGTGGTGATGGTGCAAATGATTGTGGTGCTTTAAAGGCTGCCGATGTTGGCATATCGTTGAGTGAAGCAGAAGCGTCAGTTGCTGCACCATTCACGTCACGTATTTTCGAAATTTCATGTGTTTTAGAGGTTATCAAAGAAGGTAGAGCATCATTAGTTACAAGTTTTTCATGTTTCCAATACATGTCTTTATACTCCGCAATTCAATTTATTTCCGTTTCGATATTGTACAAGGAAGGCTCAAATCTTGGGGATTTTCAATTTTTATATATAGATTTGGCTTTGATTATTCCAATTGCGGTGTTTATGTCCTGGTCAAAACCATATTCGACTATAAGTAAGAAGAAACCTACGGCCAATCTAATATCGCCAAAAATGATTGTCCCATTATTAGGCAACATTAGTTTACTGTTATTTGGTCAGGTGTTGACATGGTTTTTAATCAAGAATGAGCATTTTCCATGGTATATCAAACCTGTACCCGGAGCTGATGATGCAGTACAAAGCACTGACAACACAACCATATTTTTCTATGCTAATTTTCAATACATTTTGGTCGCATTAGTACTGACCAAAGGCCCACCGTATAGGGAACCCATAAAGAAGAACATGCCATTCATTGTTGTCATTATTGTTACACTTTTATTTTCGATATTTTTGATGTGTATTGATCCTGAGTCTGGATTTGGCCAGTTGATGGACTTGACATGGATGAGTGGTAAAGTTAAAACATGTTTGGTATTGGGCGCAGTTGTTAATTATTTTGTCTTGGAGGTGGGAGACAAGTTTTTTTTCGTTAATATGGCCAAGCTGCTGAAAAGAGTAATAAAGAGCAAGGGCAGTAATAAAAGGTTCAAAAAAATAAAGAAAGAATTTGAGGTTTTGGCTTGATTTGTGACCTGCTCCTGTTGGCGTTTTTACTTTACAATTTTACATATTTTAAGTAGTTATCAAACATTGCATTTGGTTCGGTTGTTTATGTTACTATAACAGTACTTGGATGGATATATATAACTATAAAAAATTGAATACCAAGATGGAAAACCAGCATCCGTGTCAGACAAGCGTACCCGCAAGAGAAAACAACAAAATAAAAAATGTTAAAAATATAATAAAAGTTAAACGATAATGAAGAATAGTATTATGTATTGAAAAAACAATATCAAAGCTTCCTGCTCAAATGTTGTTGAACACAAGTTTTATAGTTTAGAAACTCTTGCAAACATGCATCCTTTGCCATGTTTTGGTACTTCCCTGCAACGCATTTACCATACGCAATCGATTGCTCTGAGCAATTTAAAGTAGCAGCCATGAGCCTTGTAGCCTGTTTAGTTGGTTGTTTTTTGAGAGCAGACATTGTGTGTGTTGATTTTGTGTAAATATAAGTATGAGTGTGCCAGTAGAGGGAGCAGTGCAAAGAGAAGTAATCTAAGCATAAGCAGATAGATAAGAGACGGGGAGTAGATTAAGCTAAAAAACGTTGACAGACTCCAAAAAAAGCTGCCGAATTGGGAAAGCAAGGCGACAGCGACCTGAGCCGGGCTCTGTTGATTTTCGGCTACTTCTGGGTACCGGGTATGTTTTTTTTAATCGGGAACACAAATCAGTCAACAACCAATGCAGAAGTTCACCACCCTGCCAGATCCACAGGAGGTTTTTGTTTCGCTAAGCGAAGAGCAACTTGCCATTTTGGAGGCACAAGTCGAGTCAGAACATCCAGTTGCCACCGTACAGAGCCAGTTTAATTTTGGTTGGGGGTTACTAAAATCCAAAGATGACAGCGATGTTAAACAGGGAATAAACATTATTACCGATATTTTCAAAACCGTGCCTAGCAGAAGATCAGAATGTTTATACTATTTGTCTCTTGGATGTTTTAAGATCAAAGAGTATAGAGAAGCCTCAAGATACATTGATGTTCTACAAGCGCACCTTCCAGATGATAAACAAGTGCATGCGCTGAAAAAACTAATTGAGAATGAGCTAGCAAAAGACAGCTTGATTGGATTTGCTATTGTTTCCAGTGCAATTGCAGCAGGTGTTGGTGTTGCAGGTTATTTTCTAAGACGTAAAAAATAGTGATACCTTTTTTCTTTTATGTATGGATGTATACATTACGTATTGTTTCAATAAAAAGCGCAAAATTTTTTTGACTAGATGAGTAATTAATTAAACCTATACATTTATAAAACTCAAAACTGAACAGTTTATTTTCTCGAAAAAACTATATATATGAAAGTAGTCCATAATATCGGAACGCATTTATTCCTCTGATCTAATTAAACCACCTTCTTCGCACAATGAATAAAAGACGGAATCTTTATTTTTTAATAAATTCTTTGGAGTATCGAATTCTTTGACTTTACCCTTTTCCAAAACAATAATTTTATCACTGTCGATAATAGTGTTGAGTCTATGTGCAATTGTCAAAATTGTACGATCCTTAAAGGCGGATCTAATGGTTTGTTGCACAATGGCATCAGTATCAACATCGACATTAGCGGTTGCTTCATCCAGAATCAGAACTTTACAATTTTTCTTAGTAAGTGCTCTTGCTAAACACATGAGTTGACGTTGTCCGGCAGAGAGGTTAGATCCACCTTCATTAATTGGAACCAGCAAACCGTTAAATCCAAGTTCTTCCTTATTGTCACATTCATCATACATTTTTTGAACATGTTCACGTAAGTGTGACAGTTCTAAGGCACTCCATAAATCATCGTCCGAATATTGATCAACTGGATCCAAATTAGATCTGATGGTACCTTTAAATATTTGAGAATCTTGTGGAATGATTGACAATTTAGATCTCAAATCATATAGACCAATTTGACTTGTGTCAACATCATCAATTTCAACATGACCTTTAACTGCTTCAATTATACGGAAAATTGCCAAAGTTAATGATGATTTACCTGCACCAGTTCTACCAACAATACCAATTTTTTCTTGATTCTTAATTGATAAATTAATATCCTTCAAAACAAGATCAAGTTCAGGTCTATACTTAGTTGAATAATTTTTCAGTTCAATGGCACCATTGAAAGGCCAATTTGCAGATGGTCTTTTTTCTTCAATAATTTCTGGAGCTTCCTGTGGTAATTCAGCATATTCCATAACTCTTTCAACTGAAACAATATTAGATTCAATATCAACAGTCATTCTGACGATCCAGTTTAGTGCTTGTGTAACTTGTAACGCATAAGAGACCGATAGACCAACTAAACCGGGTGTAACTTTACCGGATCTTAAAGTTAAGATTAATAGTCCCGATGATCCAAGAATAATGAATGATCCCAAAGTTTCTAATCTAACAGCTAACCATCTATTGGCAGTAACAGATGGATGATAAGCGCTCATATTAACATCCATCTTATATTGATTCAAAAATGAAAACCTTTCAGCTTGATCGTATGCTTTAATGGTTGAAACACCAGTAACAGTTTCTTGAAAATGTGCAAAAATTGGCGACTTTGAGACTGATTCTAATCTCTTCAATTCCCTTGATGTATATAAATAATACTTTTGATAAAATTTGTAAATGAAAAACATTGGAATAACAAAGAAAATAAATTGCCATGTTGAGAAAATAATAACTAGTAATGTAAAAATAACCTTGATGCTACTGTTGAAGAACATTGAAAAAACTCTAAACAAAGTTTCATCAATTTTATAAATGTCACTTGAAAATCTGTTCAAAATTCTACCAATTGGAGTAGTTTCAAAAAATTGCATTGGAGCCCTTAAAACTGAATTTAACATAACTTCATGTAAATATTTGGATCCTGAAATTGAACATAATAGCCATTGAACTAAGGATTGCAAAAAGGTGCAGATAACTGCAGCTAAACAAAACAAAAAGTAGATTCCCAAGTACTTCCAAGGCTCAGGATTTGATCCGATTCTAGTATTAAGGTCAGACCAATGTTTCAACCAAACATTAGACAAAACCGATAAAAGCATGGCGGCCACAATCAATCCAATCATAAATATCACATTACCAACACCACATGCCTTAGCGTACGTCAAATAAACACCCCAGTCAACTTTACCTTGCTCGTGTGCTTCTGTTCTACCTGCATCTTCCTGAACTTTTTCTTGATTTTGAATGGCAACAGTGAAATCTTCAAGCTCTGCTTTTTTGTAGTCGCCTTTAGTATTTTTAACTTCTTCAAGCAATACATCAGATGATGGAGCTGCTGACATTCCAATTGAGGATGACACCTCAGAAACTGGTTCTGATGCCAAAACATTCTCTTCCTTTTCTTCTTTTTTGTTATTACCCTTTCTACCATACTCTTTGATCAGTTTGTATAATAAAGAGTCATGCTTATGTGCAACAATATCTGCATAACTGCCTTCTTCAACAATTCTACCCTCTGACAGCATCGTAATATGGTCAGAATATTTCAACACTGCCATACTGTTAGTAGCCAAAATTCTACATTTGTTCTTCAATAAACCATTAGGACCTAAAACATTATCGTTAATGTGTTTACCAACATGTTCATCAACTGCACTTAAAACATCATCCAACAGGTAAACGTCCGCTCTAGAATAAACAGCTCTTGCTAATGATAATCTTGCCTTTTGACCACCGGATAAACCGATACCTTTTTCACCAACTTGAGTGGAGTCACCATCTGGTAAAATTTCAAGATCTGATACTAAAGCACAAGCATGTAAAGTCTTCTCATAAAATTCAGCATCATACTTGCAGCCAAATAAAATGTTTTCCTTAATTGTTCCATTCATAATCCATGATGTTTGTGGGACGTAAGCAACAGTACCAGCAAGAGCGGCAATACCATTAGTTCTATGAAGACCACCTAATAAAGCTTGGACAAGTGCAGATTTTCCGGATCCCACTTTACCTAAAACACAATTCAATTGACCCTTGCATGCAGAAAAATTAATATTAACCAATGCAGTTTTATAAGGTTTTCTTGACCAAAGGAAGTCTGCACCTTCGATTTTAACGGCAATATCACCATTATTCTTGACAGCTGGATATCTATTGATCACATCATCTTCGATTTCATCACTACATAAAAATTCTGTTAATCTTGCAACAGAAACCTGAGACTCAATAATATTTCCAATAGTCCATGGTAATGTCATTAGGGGGAAACCTAATAGATTAAACAAGGATAAAGCAGTGAAAACAAGGTCGGTACTCAATGGTGTACCCTTATACATGATAATGAATAAAGCAAATGTTGAACAACTGACCATGAATGGAGTTGAATTAAAGATGAATTGATTACCTGCTTGGAAAAGACCAATTTTTGTTAAATTTTTTAATTCCTTTTCATTTCTAACATACGTCAATCTTTCTTTATACGGATTTTCCCAGGCATACAATTTTAATGATTTAATATTGTTGAGAATTTCAGAAATCAATCCAGTTCTTTCATCCTTAATCTTCATTTGAGATTTTTGTAATTTTTTTTGAACTTTGAAAATTGCAGTATTAATTGGAACAACAATAACTAAAATAAAAACACCAATCCACATTGAATTACCAAGCAAATTATATAAGGAAACTAGACAAAGAGCAATTTGGAACGGACCAGACCAAATAAGTTGCAAATTTTGACACAAATCCTGTAATCTTTGGGTATCAACGGACATTAAATTCACAATATCACCAGTAGTTTGAGTGCTTTTAGACTCAATTGATAAGTTTAATGACTTTTCATAAACTAAAGATGTTAAAGAAGACTTGACTTCAATGGATGTGTCATAAACCCTTTCAAAATATTGATGTAATGATGCAGTTTGAGCAACAGACAAACCAAACATGGCAATAACAATCATGAAACCTTTGGTAAGAGGAATGGAAGGATCTTTATCAAATTCGTTAGCAAAAAGAATTAGTTGTTTCAATAACTGAGGTTGAGCAAACGCAATACAATCTTGAGCCAGTTTGAAAAGACCAGCAATTACAAAATTTCCACCGAAAGATTTCGATAGGGCAACAAATAATGAAGGTTCACTAGATTTGTTCAGTTGAGTATTCCAATTTTTTTCCAAAACGGTGGCTAAAGCTTTACTTTTCAGTGACTTTGGCAGTGGTGGTAAGTCAGATTGAAGTAAAAATTTCTGGTAACCCTTTTGCATCAATGGAGTCATCCAAGTAAAGGACAGTTTACTGAATATATTTGAATAGTCATAGACATTGTAAGTTTCTAGCGGATCTAAATTTAACTTCGGACTGAAAGAAATTTCCAAAATAAATATCATTAAAGAGTTCAAAGTAAATGAGGAGACAAGGAAAATTTCATGTGATGAGTAATTTCTCAAAACTGAATTCAAAATTCTGAAAAACCCAATAATAGAACTGAAAAACCAGAAAATAATCAATGGAGTTTCTGCAACATATGATTTGTAATATTCAATGTAACTGAATAAAAATGCAATTGGAATTGCAACTAAAGTTAGAACTGTAGACCACCAAATTGAGTCAGATAAATAAGAGACTTGAGAATCAATATAGTGAGGACTCTTGGTAGTCAGTACCGTAATACCAATTTGAATAAAAAATTCCAAAAAAATAAGCAACAGCTTAAAGCCGAAAATATAATTTGCCTTTGAGGAAATATTTTTCAGCTTTCTTAATTTACGAATACCAAAAAACGAATGGACAATGAAATATACAACTAGAATGTTCATCAAAATACCGTTGAGCAAACAAGGGGAAGGATCTGATAATTTTGTTAACCAGGTGTAACCTTCGCCATCGTAACAACCACACTGTATCACTGGAGCGGTGGTATTGTGCTTTTTTGAGGCCAAAAGTGTCAAATCATTGGAAAATCCACTATCCAGCAAATAAGATGAGATAGAAAAATATTCACTGGGGAACAGCCCATTCAGATCGAACTGATACATTTCAAAAGTGCTGCTAGAGTCTGTGATGTCAAGGACAGTTCAAGATCTCGTTTCCTTGCCAAAAAGTGTTAGGAAAGAAACAGCAGAGACGTTAAAGAAGAACTAGTACCAGGCAGGTTTGACCCGCAGGTACTCTACTTCATTTCATCTTATTTCACTTACTAATTACTTATCGTAACCATTTAGGCAACAAAAACCGAGGTTTTCCACCGTGCTCAGCCGACAATTATGTAAGACCTCGCCAAATGCGTTTTTCGCTATACTCCCCAGATGGAGAAAGGCAAGGCTCCATGACTAGCCTGGTTGGCTGGTTGGCCGACGACTGGCTATTTTCACTTCCACTGATTGCCATGTCCAAGCGATCTGATACGAAAAATCCCATTTTGCCATTGACCACTGATGATATTGTTGGAGGGGCAATAGCCGATTCCCCAATGGCCTCTCAATTTGACCGTTTTTCAATAGCGAGTTCTATCCCATCGCAGGGTTCACTTCCTTTATTGTCAACGTATGCACAGAGACAGTCACATAACAATCGACTGAAGAAAATACGAGAAAACCTTAATGCTAGATTTACAGTGCCTAAGTACTTCAAAAGGATGTTCGTTTTCAATTCCTTGGATTTCGAAATTGCATTCTGGGAAATGATGAACTTGATTTACAACCCAAAAAGAGTTTATAAGTCTTTATACTATCAGAAGCAAACCAAGAATAAATGGGCTAGAGATGATCCGAGTTTTGTGCTGATTCTGTGTTTTTTTCTTATCATATCGGCGGTTTTTTGGGGATTAATGTACACCTCTGGTGCCATCGGTATATTGAAACTAATTTTATATATGGTTGTTGTTGACTTTTTGCTATTTGGACTAATATTATCAACTATTGGGTGGATACTAGCAAACAAGTTTTTTTTACTTCCGGATGCACAGCAAATGAGAAACTCAAACTACTCCCTTCCTTTTATGAACAAGTTTTTTGTGTTTGAATCTATTCTGGAATGGTCTTATTGTTTTGATGTTCATTGTAATGCATATTTAATTATTTGGACTTCGTTATACTTGGTTCAATTTTTTTTCATCCCATTACTTAGAATGAACAATATTGTGTCAACTGTGATAGGCAACACTTTGTACTTTATTGCATTATCATACTACTTTCTAATCACATTCTATGGATACAATGCATTACCATTTTTACACAAGACGGAATATTTATTACTCCCAATAGGGATATTTGCAATCTCATGGATTGTGTTGACGTTTACAGGTGTTAACATTGCGAATATCATGTGTAATTCTTACTTCAACTAAAACCCTTAAATATATGCATATATAGCATTGCTTTATATATTTACTTTTATAGACCAGTATGAATGATGAGTTTGTTTTTTACTCATAATAAATTGTTGTTTCTAAGATATCAGAACAAAGATCACATTCAGAATCTTTTTTAAAATCATAATTCAACCCACATTTGTCCTTCTCATTATTGTAAAATACTACCTTATTTCTTTGATAAGGAGGAGATTTTCCTGCATAAACAAGGGGATAATTAAACATATCAACACAAGCCACATTATGTTTTGATTTATTACATTGAAATATTTGCATTAAATATTGTGCTTTATTTTCATTTTTGATTTCATGCTGAACTTGAAGTTTGGAATCATCTGGATACCGTGCCGCTTTTTCCCTAAACCACTGATATTGATCTTCATTCGATCCAACAATAGCCATGTTTTTTGTCTAGCAAAGTTAGTCTGATCTCTAAGGTTCATTTTATATAATGAAGAAGAAAGGAATGTTGCAACAAAAAAAGGGGCAATTTTTTTATAAACATTAATAAATAATCTGATTATATCAAAATAGGTTATAAATTTGTATATACAAAAAGCTATACAAATGCGTCAGGTGGGATTTGACTTTTACTATTGGAAAAGTTCTGTCCTGCTGTATTATAATCCCAGTTACTCTGTTCACATAACATTAATACAAATTCCAGCTTTAATCTTGTTTCTTGCATCACTTTCAAAACGAGTTCTTGCTGTGTCATATTTAGTTTGCCTGCAATATCTGGAGGTAAAACTGTAGCTACTTGTGTGTTGGATACTGCCGGATTAGCAATATTACTAGTTGTAGTAACTGGTATTGAATTGTTTATGTTATCCATGGTATTCGTATTGGTATTCGAACCAGACGAAGATTTCCATGGCTTTTGTTCTGAATAGTGCTTGACGCATAGCATGTCACTAGCAACAACAAACGAACCATTTGCACCAGGAACTACAATGAACACTCTATCAAAACCCCTTTTCTCTAATATTCCAGCTTTGTTATTATTATTTTTGTACCTGCTGTATCCATGCCCTTTGTGATTGTTGCTAGTATTGTTGTTTGTTAATTCCGCAAAGCTCTGATCAGGTTGTGCTATTTCTTCAAAATCCCCATGAATTGTTATCATCATACCACCGAGGGTAGGATATGATACTGTTTCGACGCAGTAATGATCTGGAGAATTTGTTAATGAATGCTTTGTCTTTGGCAAACATTTGAAGGTCTTCGATATTTGTTCGGGACCAGTGGATAATCTTATCATACGTGATTTACCATTCGAAACTCGCTTCAAGTTTCTTGAATAGGAAGTATAATTACTCCAAAGATTAGATGAGGAGTTTACTGAATAATCGGAAATGACAGAGGAGTCACATTGATAAGAAAATTGTGATTGTGGAGAATATAGTGTCATGAGATCCATTCTATTATTGTCCCAAAAATTCAAGTAATTGGAAAGGAAATTAGTTGCGAATTTAGAAAGATCTTCGTTCTCGAAAAACATTGCAGTTGATTTGACTGGGAAATTCAATATCATGTTTAGTTTTTGTTCATCCCTAACAGGTATCCCATCCAGCATAATTAGTCTTGGAAAATTGGAAACTATTTTCTTCATTGCATTTATATCTTGAGACAAAGGATTACCTTGAATAATCAGTTCTCTTAGTAAATTGAACTTATTTTTCAATCTATCAAAAATGTCTATTTTTTTGATGTTATTATTGGACAATGCAATATTCTTGACGTTAGGAAATGTAAGTGCTAATTCACTCAACCATTTGGAATGATCATCCAAATTGTTACTGCTTAGGTTTATCGATTCAAGTTCTATTTTTTCCTGCTGTGCAATTTTCATCAATGCAGTGAAAAATTTGGTTGTTGTATTAGCATTTGAAAATAATCCGTTACCAGCTAATGTCTGGTCATTTTGAACACTCTGTAAATCTAGCATCTTAATTTGAGCATTGTACCTAGATCTGAGAAAATTTCTCAATATATCGATTGTGTTATTCTTAGCACTTGCAACATTATTAATACCCACACTATCAATGATTCTAATACGTAATGTCTGTCCAGCAAATCTTAAACCAGTACATTTAACTAAATCTTGTGCATCTCTTAAAGTCTTGACTTGACCTTGAAGCAGCCGACCACTAACATCAACAGTTGGATTGGTAACGACAATTCTTGCCTTGCGACTTAGAAAATTAATTAAATCTTGTTGTGGTGCATTTTCCCAACCCTGAATTTCGACAGTAACCATATTTTGGTTGACATAATCGTTAGCTCGTTGTAAATTCTGGACGGGGCTGTTATATCCACCACGTCCACCTCTATTGTTGTTGTTATATCCCCCTCTTCCTCTGTACATTACTTTCTATTGATTCAGATGATACCTTCGGAAGACTTTAAAAAACATGTCAGCAAAAGTGCTAATTCAAAATTTTTTTTCCCACATTCACTGCGCTTACGTTAATTTTTCAGTCAGATTCTTTTGCTCAATATAAATGAATTAAGATGCCGATTGAAGTTACAGAAAGATCTTAAAAGTCTAAAAAGCTCGTGGCAGTGATACGGGTATTGTGCTTTGAAAAGTTCCTTATATTTTTATAACCCTGTTAATCCGATTTGATTTTCGTATAAGGTATTTTATTCCTAATAAGGAACATTTTAAATTTTACAAAAGACGATCATTCTTTTAATAATAGACTACACCATGGAGCGTATATCCACAATTATTTAAAATATATAACTTTTTGGGCTTTTCATCCAACTGTTTAATTATGATGTTATGTGATGTAAAAGTGCAAAGAGAATTAAATTTTGCACCTGTACACCTACAGTACCTGTAACATGAAAAGCGTGTTTTAGTTGTTGATAACCGAGACATCATAGTCCTTGCACAATAAACATACTTTTACTTTTTGCAACTCATATTATAAACTCTTTTCTATTTGATCAATGGACGACCATAGAGGTTTAGATCAAGATGATGACGACTTGGCTGATTTTACGATAGCATCAATCAATCCTGATGGTGATAATTATGCTAAAGTTTTGAGACGAAATTCGAATTTGGAAGATGTATTCTCCAACATTCCATTGTCAAAAACAAAATCTACATCTTCTTTTACAATACACCCAGGTCGAAAAAGCTCGGTAATTGTGGCGTCATCAGGAAAACGTATCGAAAGAAGTTATTCAACATGGAATATATTATTTCAATCCAATTCAATTTCTGATTCACATACCCCTTTAAATGCCCCACTATCTCTCCAACGTGATTCCAGCAATGCTTCTCAAAATAATTATTTTGTCAGCTTTGTTCAGTATATTCTATCGTTGTTGACGAAGCCAATACTTAAGGCCGCAATTGCTTATTTCATTGCCTCATTAGCGGTTTATTCAACAACAGTATCAAGCCTATTAGGTACATCCGACACTAAACATTTGGTATGTACAGTTGTTGTTTATTTCCATCCTTCTAGATCAGTTGGATCTATGATTCAGGCGTTGATGTTTGTCTCCTTCGCTTTAATTTTTGGTATTGGTGTTAGTGTTACAACATTACTTATGATTTCCACTTCTTTTCCCGAAAGTATTTTGGGAATTCGAAAAACTGATTTTGATTACACGACTAGTATAGTTATTATATTGCCAATTTGTTCGACCTCATTGGGTCTCATTTCTTTCTGCAAACATAAAGTCCGTAAACAGACATTCAATACTGCCTGTTCTTTGGCCGCAATTTTAATGATTTCGTGTCTGATAAAAGAATATTCCAAATCACTGGACTTGAACCCATCAAGTGCAAGTGTACCATGGAGCAAAATTAGAAGTTCAATAAGTTGTGTTATTTGTGGTTGTTGTGTATCGGTATCAATATGTTTTGGTTTTTGGAAAATTTGGGCAAAGGTAAATCTTATCAAAGCTTTGTCTGCAGTCAAAAAATCGATTGGGGACTCATTAGCACTTTTATGTGATATTTTTACTGCTGATGAATATGATTATTTGGATATTGAGAGAGATCGTAAGAAAACTTCAGCTCTTTTTAAGGATTTGAAAAGTAAATTGAGCAAGTTAGATGCAAATCTAGAAGAGACAAAATATGAATGTTTACTGTTGGGAAGAGAAAAGGAATATTTATTTTACAAAAAGTTAGTTGACTCTGAAAAAAAACTAGTTGCGTACCTCGGTGGTTTGAGAAGAGCTGTTGAGTTCAAATGGGAAATGATTGAGTATTACAAAACTCAAAAAGCTACTCATGTAAAGCAAACTTTGCCAGGACAAACTTTAACGAATTCTGTATTGTTAGAGAATTGTGAAGAACTGGATAATGAATGCTCACCTGATAATTTGGATCTGGGCACGGATCTTGTTCGAAGACCTGAGGAATTAATTGAGTTATTTTTATATTATCTTGGTCCTAGTACAAAGTCATTTGTCTTTACAATGAAATCAATTTTAGACGATGGGTTTTATAGCGAGAAAGGAAAGATTAAGCCTATAGTCAGACAATATTCGGAAAGCTTGGTATTAGCACGTAACTTATTTGAATTACATCAAAAGAAAGCTATTGATAGACTATACAAACAGGATATTTTTTCCAAAAATTGGGGTTTTGATGAAAAGATTAATCAAGAGGAAGTTGCAGCTACTTGTGCTAATTTTTCTTTTTCAATAACACAAGTTTCTACAGAATTGGAAAAGTTTTTGGATATTACGAACTCTCTGTTTACTTATAGTGAGGATCCTACAATTTCATTCAATTTCATGCGATTTTGGAACACAAACAAAGATTCAATTCTAGATGTTGAACGTAGCCAGTTAATTAACATCGGTGCAAGTCAATTCGAGGAGCAGTCCCTGAAGTACAGATTTTGGAAATTAATCAAATTTACAAGGGGCGTTGACTTTCAATTTGGCTTTCGTGTTGGTTTGGGTGCACTTATTTTAGGGATGCTTGCTTTCTTGGACTCGACGAGACATCTTTTTAATGAATGGAGAGGTGAATGGATTTTAGTTACGTACTGTATTATTATGAACAAATCTTTAGGTGGTACAACTATGACAATAAAATGGAGATTCTTAGGTACATTCATTGGAGCCTTTACTGCCTATACAGTATGGAAACTGTTTTACCCGAATGTTATAATAATGGCGATTACTGGACTATTTGTTTCAATACCGTGTTTTGATATAGTTTTAAGCTGGAAAGCAAACAATGCGTTTGGAAGATTCATTTTACTAACATACAATCTAACAGTTTTGTACTCATATACAATGGCCCTAAATAATATACCGGATGGGGACGATTGGGAAGGAGGCCGCAACCCTATTATTTTTGAAGTTGCATTTCACAGATTTGTGGGTGTTAGTCTAGGTGTTGTCTGGGCAATCTCAATAACATTAACACTTTTTCCAGTAACTGCTCGTAGTAGAATTAAAAGAGGAATGTCAATTTTATGGCTTCGAATGGGTATTATTTGGAAAAGGGGTGCACTGCATAAAGCCAAGAATGAATACGGACAGGACAAGCTTGATGGATTAAGGGGTTTGAAAGATTGCCATGCAATCATGAATGAACTGAGAATTTTGTTGAAACAGGCACCAATGGAAATCAGGTTGAAAGGTCCATTTCCAACCGGAATATACACAAAATTGATGGATTGCACAGAAGGTATACTTGATGCATATGAAAATATCAACTCAATTGTGGACATTGATCAACTTTTGAGCCCGGTTGAAACAGTCGTATTGGAGAACCTTCAAGAGGAAATGAAAGAACTACAAAATCGTGTTTTTTTGATTTTTTACATGCTTGCATCAGCAATGAAGTTAGGGTTACCTTTGGCAAGTGATCCTGCTACCACTGAACATGCAATGCTGAAGTTACTGGGGAAATTAAGTGACGTTCGTAAAAAAGTTGAGGTTAGGAAAGAAATCGGTAAAAAAGCTGGACTAAATAATACTGATTTCGTGCTGTTTTACTCTTATTGTTTAGTAACAAATTCAATTGTTACTGAGTTGTCAAGCTTAATGAAAGACGTTGAGTGCTTGTATGGTAGATTAGATGAAGAGGTTTTGGAGTTATCCTAGTAACATAGTCATAATTTTTCAAAAGGATCAAGTCGGTATAAAGTATATATAAAAGATAATTACAGGAACAAAAATCATTGATACTCAAGACCAATAACTTCTTCAAAAATTTTTTTTGATGGTATTTTAGCCTTCATTCTAGCACATAATAAATAAGCACCGCTTAATTTTCGATGTAAAGAGTAAGTTTCTTCAGGTGGTGGGGTTAATCTTTCGTTTAGCATTAGCGAAATATTGGTACGAACTCTATCTGTAATTGTTTGATGCTCAAAATCATATAAACCAGTAGAATCACCTTCTCTAAATGCTTCACCTAAAACCAAAATTGAATCAACGTGAGCATTAACCATTGCTTCTGATTCTAAACCGGTCAAAAATCCCAGTTCAATAGAGTATTTCTTTGCCATCTCACGGTCTTGCTTAACAGCGGCACGTAGACAGTTGGTATACGGTTTTGTAAAAGATTCATCAAAATCACGACAGGCACCAAAATCTAAAAGTTCAATTTTTTCAGTTTGCGGATTGTACAAGAAATTAGCCCAATTTGGATCTGTTTGCATAAATCTAAATTGATGAATTTCCATTAAAGTTAATCTCATAAGTTCATATGAAATTTTGTTTTTGATTTGTTGATTCCAGTTACCTTTGACAATCTCAATCCCTTTCATTCTTTCCATTGTTAAAACGTGTTCATCACTCAAGTCGTGATAAACTTTAGGAACAACAAATGCAGGTTCATCAACTAGCATTTCTTTGTACCTAACTACGTTTGAAGCTTCTCTGATATAATCGCATTCCCACTTCAATTCAACTCTTGCATTTGCAATTGATTTCTCTAAAAACATGCCAGGCGGTAATATTTTAGTTGAAGTTAATAGGGTTAGAATATTATCTAAATCTGAATCAATTGAATTTGCAACACCCGGATACTGCACTTTAACAACAACTTGGTCCAGTTCCTTTCTCGTAACTGCAGTGTGAACTTGGCCAATAGATGCAGCTGCAATGGGAATATCGTCGAAGCTGGCAAATAAACGTTGTCTCCAATTGTCGCCCAATTCGAAAGAAATCGTCCTTTCTAATTGATCAGCAGGCATGTAATGTGCATTATTTTGAACTCTTAATAATATTTGCTGGATATCAGGTGGTAGAACGGAATTATCTTGAAAAGAAATCATTTGACCAACTTTTAAAGCTGCCCCTCTCATTTGAGAAAACTTTCTTGCCATCAATTCAATATTACGTGGTGATAATAAAACGGATTTCACCTCTGGCATTTTACCATGTTTTGCATAATGAGTTGCAGTGTCTTTCAGAACATGTGCACCCATTGATGCCGCCAGAGTGCCATAATGAAACAAACGGCTTAATCTCGAAGATGGGACTGGGGCTTGAGTTAGTTTAACTGCTGGCTCTTGTTTACCACCAATAACTTGTTGAATTCCTTTATCATCTTTCTCGTTTGATCTACATAAGTAAGTGTGAAATTTACGTTTCTGTTTGTGATCATGGTCAATTTTATGTTTGTGACTGTGTTTAGATTGCTTATGAACCGGATGCGATTGTTCACGGGCTTGATTTGATTTTGCTCTTGCTAGTTTAAAAATATCAGTTTCAACACTTCCAGTTTTAACATTTACATCACTGAACGGTCTGTTTGTAGCCTTAGCTCTTGCAGCTTCAGATGCATTTTTGGCATCAGTGAACAATTCGTCATTACCTTTAATTGACTGTAAAAGTGAGCAATTAGAAGCAATGATGTTCAGAGACTCTTTTAAAACTTTTGTTGATCCCACTGATACATTGTAAATCTGAAAGAGTGTCTTTGCAGACATGATTGAACTGCAGAAAAAGTAAAATCCAGTGGCTTCAACAAAGAATACCGCAAAGGAATTCACAGAATGTCAGATCCATGGTCAAAATCTATTCTCTAATTTTTTTGGGAAAATATGAACCACGTGACAAAAAATAACATCCGTGCACATATAGAAGAAACTAATATTTTGAATAAATTTTTTTGAGATCAAAAAAATCTGTGCTATTTCCAATGTACAAAAAGTTCTGAAAAACGTTTTTTTTTGCTGATTCATTCTTGTCTTCTTTTTTGCTTTTTTGATTTTTGACAAGTAGGAAGTAACACTTCATTGTGACTATTGCTCTTACTAGTTAGCCATGGATCAACAGTTTGTTCAATCTTTGGAGAATACCTTGTCTATGGTATTGCTTCCTGATAATGAAGCAATTAAACAGGCAACAAATCACTTGAAGACTGAGTTTTTTAACAAAACTGTTTCTTTACCATCATTAATTCAAATTTTGCAAACCTCATCAAATGAAGGTGTCAAGAAATTAGCAGCTGTTGAAGCCAAAAAATTGGTTGAAAAATACTGGGATGAATTGGATGATTCAATTCAGCAATCAATTAGAGATTCACTTTTACCATTTGCTTTTAGTTATCCAAAACAGGATATTAGACATTCAACTTCAAGATTGATTGCTGATATTGCTTATAATGATATTGAAAATCAGAAGTGGCCATCACTTTTACAATCTTTAGTTTCTGCGGCGACTGATTCAAATCAGCAAACCAGAGAAACTGCAACTTTCATTTTGTACTGTATACTAGAACAACTTCCATTGGCTTGGTTAGAACATAGTGCATCATTCTTGGAATTATTTGCAACTACTTTACAGGACTCTCAATCAGCTGCTGTACAAATCAATACAGTCCTCTGTTTAGAAGCGTTATCGAGTGCAATCGACGAAGAAGAATCTTTGCTAAACACTTTAGCAGCTCCTTTCTCATCATTAGTTCCAAGTATGTTACAAGTTCTCAAATCTTCTTTGTCTTATGATGATTCTGACAAAACCAAAGAATTATTTACCGCTTTCAACTATCTAATTATGTTGGATATGAAGCTTTTAGGTGATAACTTTTTGAAAATTGTTCAGTTCATGATGGAAACCTCACTAAACACTGAAATTGATTCACAAATTCGTGGTTATGCACTTGCTAACCTAACTCAATGTGTCTCTTATAGAAAATCAAAAATTTCACAGGCTCAAATTGGTCAACAGTTAGCTCATGCAGCTTTAAAGATAGCAGGTGAAGAAGATGATTCAATTGAAGATCAATTAAGTTCCGAGTCTGAAGAAAATGAAAATGAAGAAGATGAACCAAATGCTTTAGCAATTCGTCTTCTTAACATCTTAGCTTATGAATTACCACCAAATCAGGTTGTACAACCAGTATTAGAGACATCTTCATCGATGTTATCATCTTCTAACCCTTACGAAAGAAGAGCAAGTCTACTAGCAATTTCGGCGTGTGTTGAAGGTGGTCCAGACTATCTGAGTGTCCAATTACCAAAAATTATCCAAATGATTTCTGCAGGTCTTCATGACTCCTCAATCATTGTTCAAGCAGCTGCTCTCAAATGTTTGGCTATTTTAGGTGAATCATTAAAAGATTCTGTCGCTGAATATTATTCTTCACTGATGCAACCAATTATTACAATTATTGATTCAACTGATAAAATTTTAGTTTACAAATTTGCTACATATGCATTAGATACATTAATTGAATATATGGCTTCTGACGCTATTAAGGATTACATTGAGCCGTTAATGAACAAACTTTTCCACATGTTAGACTTAGCTGAATCCTCATCTTTGAAATCAGCAATTGTTTCTGCTATTGGTTCAGTTGCTTATGCTTCCGGTAAATACTTCACCCCATATTTTCAAAATTCAATCCAATTACTTGAGAAATTCATTGCAAACATGGATGATTTAGAAGGGATGACCGAAGAGGATATTGAATTACGTGCTCAAACTTTTGAGAACATTTCTTCAATGGCAAGAGCTGTTGGTAGTGATGCATTTGGTCCATACGCAGAACCACTAATGAATGCATCCTATGCTGCAATTCACTGTGATAATTCAAGATTAAGAGAAGCTGGTTTCGCCTTCATTTCAAACATGGCTAAAGTTTATGGTGAACAGTTCTCATCTTTCCTACCGAAGATTATTCCTGAAATTCAGAAATGTTTAGAACAAGATGAATTCCAGTTGAATATCGATGAAAATGAACCCGATGAAGAATCTTTGGCTGAAAACTTGAATTTTGCCTCTGGTATTTCAACTGAAAAGGAAGTTGCGCTAGTTGCATTAGGTGATTTGGCAGTTGGTACAAAAGCTGCTTTTGCACCTTATGTTGAATCAACAATAACTGTTTTAAAACAGCAAATTATTGAATCTTTTTCAATTGGTGCAAGTTGTATTGCAGCCATGTGGAAGATTACTAAATCAATGTACGATGTTTACGGTAATAATGAAACTGTTGCAGAATTAATCAAAACAGTCAGAGAAAACACTGTCAATTCGATGGTTGATGAAGTTGATATTAACATGATCATTGTCTGTCTTGATTCAGTTTACGAGTATGCTAAAGATATGGGTAAGATTGCAATCATTGATGCAAACGATTCCAGTTCATTACCTACTTTATTAGAACAGGTTCAATTAATTTTAAAAAATGAACACCCATGTCAAGAAAAGGATGAAGACCTTCCATCCGATGAAGATACCAATGAAACAGATGCCGTAGTTTACGATTCTGCATTGGAGGTTTTAATCTCATTATCAACTGCACTCAATGAGGAATTTCCACAAATCTTTGCGCAATTCAAAGACTTGATCTACACACAAATCAATTCAAAATCAAAAAACAAGCGTGTTTCAACTTTAGGTTGTCTTGCTGAAATTACCAACGGTATGAAGCACAATAATCCTTACAGTCAAGAATTACTTGAAATTTTCGTTAATAAGTTAACTAATGATAAATCAAGTGAAGTTCGTGGTAATGCAGCATACGGTGTCGGTATTGCAATTGAATTTGCCAGCTTTGACGCTTCTTCTGCATATCCAACTATTTTACAAGCATTATCTAAATTATTGAGCAAAGCAGATAAAGAAGCATTGAAGAATGAAGATGGGGATGAAGAAACTGCAGAAACAATTAATAGAACATTTGCTAATGCATGTGGTTGTGTGGCGAGAATGACGTTAAAACATGAAAACGCAGTCCCAACTGATGCAATATTGCCTGCTTTATTCGAACATTTACCATTGGAAACTGGATTTGAAGAAAATACTCCAATTTTTAATTTGGTCCTTAAATTATCAACTGAAGAAAATGCATGGATTAATGCAAATATTTCTTCAGTTATCAACTTTTTTGCGGGTGTTTTTTCAAAAGAAGTTGAAAAGGATAAATTAGTTGCTGAAAGTACCCTTGGAAGAGAGGAAAATATTGAAAGATTGAACCAATTTTCCAACGATGAACTTAAGGGTAAGGTTGTTGAATATTTGAAATGGTTAAATGCAAAGAGTAATGGAGCTGTTGCTGCAAATGCAACTTTAAGTAGTGTTGTTGCTTAAAATATATGATTATAACATATATTTTTAGTTTTGTCGTTTTAATCTTGCATCTTTTTCTTCAACTTTTTTCTTTTTTTTCCATATTTGTATCAATTTCAAAAAACCATCTAATGAACAATCAAAAAATTTTAAAACTAAAGGCTTTCTGCTATAGAACGTTAAATAATTATAATACGTGGGTTAATTCATTTATAAACAAAGAAAAAGTAGTGATACGCGTATATACAGAATGAAATAAAGTTCATCTTGATGATTTTTTCTCAGCCTATTTCTTAGATCTTGAATCAGTGACTGTGTTTAATAACAACGCTTCGTTGTCTAAAAAGACTCTGTTCGGAGATTTTGATAAAATTTCGGCGATTTCCTTGGCAGTTTCTAATCTCTTTAATTCAACATAATCCTTTGATCTCTTAATAGCTTCACCAATCAATTCAGCAGATTTTGCTTCACCTTGAGCTTTAACAACCATATATTGCTTTTCTTGAATAGCTTTGTCAACAACAAAAGAAGCTCTCTGAGCATCTTGTTGAGAAATTTGTTTTGCTTCAACAGCAGACGAGAACTCTGGTGAGAATGTCATGGCAGTAAGTGAAACATCGTCCAAAAGTATATTAAAATATGCAGCTCTTCTGACTAAATTTTCTCTGACAAGCCTCGAAACTTTCTCTCTTTGTGTGATCAATTGAATAGCATTAAATTGCGCAACAACGGCCTTTAAAACTTCATTTACAATTGAAGGTAAAACTCTTTCGTCGTAATCTTTACCTAAAGTTCTATGAATGGTTGGTAAAGCATGTGCATCAGGTTTCGATAAAACCCTACATGATATATTAACCATTTGCAAATCTTTTGTGCCAGTCAATGAAGCGACGGTTCTAGGTTTTGCTCTAATATCATAAATAGTTGGAAACTGTAAGAATGGAATTTTAAAATGGGTACCTTCACTAACAATTTCCGGTTTGATACCACTTAATCTGTCATAAATTACAGCTCTTTCTCCACCATTGACATTGTAAAGAGAACTTTGGGCAACTAAAATAGCAGCACCAATTAAAACTAAACCACCAGCACCAAACAAAGCTCCCTTTGGTGAACCGCCAGCACCTGACCTGAAACCTTGACGACCAGGACCCCCGCTTCTAGAAATGTCTTCTGCTCTTTTCTGCAAGTCTCTTGCAAATTTTTGCCAATCGTTGCTGTTCATGATGTTCGTGTTTTCACTGCTTCAAGAATACCCTACGCAGTGCGTTTGGGAAGGCAAATTCTTAAAATACATTAAACAGTCCAAGATTGCAAGTTGTTGAACCTCTTTGCGGTGCACGGATTAAATGCCACCCCGACATTTTCGGGGTTACCATTTCGGAAGGCGTTTGCAAACTGCTATTTTCCAACAATACTTAACCACACAGCAAAGTAAGAACAATGTCGGTTGACGTACCTGATGTAATAACAGCGGTTATGGACGGAAATGTTGGCATAGTTACCAAATTACTTTCGGATGATCCTAAACTGGCTTTGGCAAAGGACCATGATTCTCGTACACCACTACATTGGGCAGCATCGTTTCAAAACTATAAACTGGTAAAAATCTTGCTTGAACCGTCAAAATGTTCAGATGAAAATGCATTAAAAAAAATAGATGTGGATATAGACGATTATGTTGATGATTCTAATTGGACACCATTTCATATTGCAGCATCGACCGGTAACTTGGAAATTGTTAGACTCATGGCCTCACATCAACCACCACCAGATGTTAATTTACAGACAACAACTGGGCAGACCGCTCTTCATTATGCAGTCAGTAAGAATCATTTTCTCGTGGTGGAGTATTTACTAAACGATATGAAGGCAAGTGCCAGTATTAAAGATAAACATTACCAGTTACCATTACATAGAGCAGCAGCAATTGGATCTTCAAAGCTGATCCAAATACTTGTTGAGATTGGTAAATCGCCACTAAATATTGTTGATAGCTTTGGTATGACTGCGATTCATTATGCGTTAGCCGAAGGGCATGCAGATGTTGCATTTCAATTAGTCAAATATGGTGCAGATTGGAAACAAGAGACTTCACAGGAACAGTCTATCTTTGATGTTGCGGTTAATAATCAGGTAAGATCATTCTTCAAAAAATGTCTTGTTGATGAAGGGTACTTAGCTGAACGGTAAATACCACGCAAGGGCTGTATTCGAACAAGACTAGAAATTGTAAATCATCAACATTAAAGTTTGATTTTATAGACAGCTGATTAACCAGTCTTCTCAGTAACCCTACAGTGTCTGTAAAAGTACACTCAATAGTGCTTGAACAAGATCGCTTGTAAATTGTGATAACAAAATAAGACAATAGGTTGTAATTTTACAACAGCGATACAGTTTTCAAATTAGCCTTTCTTTTCAATGGCTACACTGAAATAGCAAAGATTTGCTATGGTAGTTGCGGTTCGACTTGAAATTGCTTAAAGAAGTAACTTTTGTAACTTTCAAATAGATGCAAAATGTTTACGTAATTTCCACATTAGTAATGAACTTAAAAAAATTTTTGGTAATGAAAAAATTCTGGAAGAATCTAGCAAACCGTTTAAAGTTTTTGTATGCTTAATTTTTTTGTCTATAAAATCTTCCGCCTCTTTACTTCAAAAAAGTAGGATGGAAAATTCTCATATTGACAAGAAACAAAAACTAGAGACTGGTACTATCATGTCAGACGAAACTCAACCAAAGAATACTGAAAACTTATTCCAATCAATTAGTGAAATTGCGGATACCGCAGATACTCAACCAGATGACCAAGGATTGAGAAAGACAGGTGCAGAAGATGCACAAGGACATCCAGTCCAGGAAGTTGAATCCTTATGTATGAGATGTGGTGACAATGGTGTTACTAGATTATTGTTAACTTCTATCCCATATTTCAAAGAAATCGTTTTAATGTCATTTGAATGTCCTCATTGTGGATTTAACAATTGTGAAATTCAACCAGCTTCAGAAATTCAAGAAAAAGGTTCAAGGTACATGTTAAAGATTGAAACTTCTGAAGATTTCAACAGACAAATTGTTAAATCAGATTCATGTTCATGTAAATTTGTCGAATTAGATATAGAAATTCCACATCAAAGAGGTCAGTTAATCACTCCTGAAGGTTTACTAACTGAAATGATTGAAAACTTACAAACTGAACAACCACAAAGAAAAAGTTTACAGCCAGAGGTTTACCAAAAAATTGAAGATTTTATTGCGAAAGTACAAAAATACATTAACTGTGAACCAAATACTTTACCCTTAACTTTAATCGTTGATGATCCATCTGGTAACTCTTGGATTGAATACGTTCCAGGTGAGCCACAACACAAGTGGAGTTGTACTTATTATGCCAGATCACCGGCTCAAAATGTTCAATTAGGTTTAATTTCGGCTGATGAAGTTGCTCAAAGGGAACAAGAAATTAAGAAACAAAAGGCTGAAGAAGCTAGAAAAATAGTGGAACAAAAACTTACACATGAAAATCCAGGGGAAAAGGTAACAAACCATAATCCAAGAGCAACTGGTGTAATATCCGATAAGTCAGAAATTGAAAACTTTTCCAACGAAGTTGAAACTTTCCGTGCAACCTGTTCCGGTTGTTATGCACCATGCGAAACTCACATGAAGCTCGTTAATATTCCGCATTTCAAAGACGTTGTTATTATGTCAACTGTTTGTGATCATTGTGGTTACAAATCTAATGAAGTCAAAACTGGTGGTGAAATTCCAGATCACGGAACCAAATTGTCCCTTCTCTGTGACGATGCAGAGGATCTTGCTCGTGATATTTTAAAGTCAGAAACTTGTGGTATGTCTATTCCAGAGTTGAGCTTAGATTTAACCCCGGGTACGCTTGGTGGTCGTTTTACTACTATTGAAGGATTATTGAGACAAGTTAGAGACGAATTGCACACGAGAGTTTATACTCAAACGTCAGATTCAATGGCGTCAGATACAAAGGTTAGGTGGAATGTCTTTTTTGACAATTTGGATAAGGCAATTGATGGTAAGATTAAATTCACAGTTAATTTAGAAGACCCGCTATCTGCTTCCTATGTCCAAAACGTTTATGCACCAGATCTAGATCCAAATATGAAGATCGAACAATATAAAAGAAGTGATCAAGAAAATGAAGATCTAGGTTTAACCGATATGAAGACGGAGAACTACGCGTCACCTTCAGCTGAAAATTAATTATGTAATATAGATCAATACCTTTAGACTTGTATATTCTACTTTACTAAATAGAAAAAGTTGAAACCTTTTGAAATCTGAAATCTAATAATGCAGTAAATGGTAATTATGATCTAAACATTTATAGAATGTTTGAATAGTAAAGTCTAATTTAAAAAAAATCAATAAATAAAAAAAATAATTTACAAGTTTATCTAAGAAACTCATCTGAAATAATGCTTTCAAAACTTCTTTTTCTAGTTGCATATGCATCACTAAATGGATTTCTGCTACTAGCAGACATCACTCTATACAGGTTATCATTGAAAATGGGGTTTTCGGTGCTTTCTGTCTGAAGTGTAGATTCGGTTAGAATCTCGTATGAGACGTCGGCACCTTTCAAACTGGCTCGTAATTCTTCCTTGAGTCTTTCTTTCTCAAATGGAGATGCACGTGCAATTTTGTCAAATACACCGCACTTATCAACAGCATATTTGTATCTCAATCTAGTAAATGTCATTTTAATTGTGGATATAATTTTCATTTTTCTTAATTCTCTGTTAATGTTCTTAATCTGTGTGGAATGTCTTAAAAAATCTTCAAGATTGAGACAGGTGCTGTCTTGAAACCTAGAATAGTAACCAACTGCAAGAATAACTTCCCTGAATGCTATTTTCCTGATAATATTAGAAGAATGGTTCATATCGTCATCAATATTTACCTCTAGCGCAGATGATAACAATTCAGCAACAAGTCGGTCATATCGTATCCTTCTTCGACGAATCTTTTGAAAATCAATAAATGATATAATTTGATTTAACTTCGTTAAATTACATTCGATATCATAGCCATTCATAACATCGTTGCAAACAATCGTCTTACTTGCAACAATGGGTAACGAAACATACTTTGGATAAACATGGTACGATAAAACACCATCAAGAGAATGCAAAAACTTATATAAGTCTTCCTCATAAATATAACCGGACCCGTTTATATCAAACTGATTCCAAGCATTTTTGAACCTCCGAATCTCCTCCCTGGTAATCAATTTGTGAGGTCCCGACCCATGGTAGACATAGCTGAAGTTGTTAATAACAACAGAAATTAAAATATTCAAAAAAATGTACATTGACAAAATATTCCAAAAGATGAACAATATTATGGCACCTACTTTAATTCCACAATCAGAATTACCGTATCCATCATTATAACAATATGGCTCTCCAACTTCAAAATCTACCATAATATAATTCCAACCTTCACCGAAACTGTTTCGAAAAAGCATAATCAGGGCTTTTGTAACCGTTCGAGCGTTCAAATTACCTGTAGTATTTGGACCTATCCTAGTTAATCCAAACAACTGATTCAATGCAATGGCAAAAACCAAAAATAAAACCAACCAAGTGTAAATTAATGCAAGCAATGTGAACAAACCTGCTGACCCATATTTTAATAATTGATTCAAGGTGTCAACTTGAGGAATAACCAAACATAAAACGGATACTAAAAATGCCTTGTTAATATTAGTAAATACCGATTTTGATGTGATACCAAATGAAATACAGGTTAATGCAACTGATGAAGTGAGTACGAACATCATACATATGTTCCATTTATTAGCGTAAAAAACTTTAAATCCTATGGCAATTTGAAGCAAAAGCATATCAGCTAACAAAATTGAAGTAGTTAATAAAAAAAATCCGTATCGTACCTTATCACCAATATATGAATACGGATAACTTTCTGATAGTAAAAGAAAAAAATGCGTTAGCAAAATTACATTCCTGAATTTCGACCAAACTCCCTTTTTTTTTGCAACAAAATTGTAAATTTTGTTTTGAATATCTGTCATTTCGCCACTGTCCCTTCTTTTTGATGGACTGACACGACCTAAAACCTTTTTAATTTCATACCAGCCATATTGCTCATCACTCAAATATGCAGTACCTGTCTGTAGTGAATAGTTGTTTATGATGATAGATATAAACAAGTTAATAATAAAAACTGTAGAACAAAAAATGAAAATAATAACAAACACACCATTGCCAGGAGATGCAAAGGTGGATGGTTGTTCACCGTATCCAGTTATATTCATCACATCCCCTAATAAATCAACCCACCCCTCCAGTGACAAAATTTCAAATAACGATTGCATTGATGATGTAAATGTATCAAAATGTAGATACGGAGTTTCCAGATAATTTGGACTTAAAATTTCCCATTTGAAAACTTCATTTTTAAACTCTAAAGAACAGTCAGAAATAGACGAAACACCATCAGCACAATAAGTTAAGTCTTCAGAAAAAATATTCAATCCCCATAATGCAAATGGTATTAACAAAGATAATGAAACGACAGATGCTGAAATAATTTTAAATGCCCCAGATATAACAGCAAAATGAAAAACCATTTGTGATTCTTTAGTGATCGTCAACAGACGAAATGCTCTTAGTGCCCTTACAGCGTTAAACGTCACCAGCAATGAGTAATTATTAGTAGAAACAGATAAGACTGTGACCCAGAATGAAGTTAAAACACAAAAATCCAAATTATTCCAAATTGACTTCAAGTATGCTCTTGGTCCAAAGCAAAATCCGTCAGCAATAATCTTAATGAAAAACTCCAACGTGAAAATTGTCATGAACACGACATCTGGATAAACCATCCAATTGGCATAAACACCAGATGATATTCTATGTCTTCGATAAAGCGGTGTTTCATAGCACGCCAAAACAACAACCACAACCGACGATACAAACATAAAAACATTAAAAAAATACATCCATCTTGGTGAAGGTTGCCTTCCTTCTGTTCTTTTTGTGTTTGTAGGAGCAACTAAAGCTTGACAAAATCTTCTTAATAAATTTTCATTCGTGAAAATCAATAAAGACCTGTCGATATTTGTATGCTTGGGTGTTGATTGATTTCGTTCATCAAATGGATCTGCTCGTTCTATTGAGGTTAATTCTTCTATTTCTGCTACACTATTCCTATTCAATACTTTTTTTGTTTTATCTTTGATATTCTGCAAATGATGTAAAATTTCTTCATAAAACGGGAACTTTTTGAAAGCTTCCCGAAGCTTTCTAATATAGCGCCAGTCTTGATTATTGACATTGTCAATTTTAATCGGATTATGACCATTATTCACAAGGATTTCATTTATACGACCAATGAAAATTTTTGCTTCCTCAGAAACGGCGTTTCTGTCGTAACTACTTTTTGCTAAATCAACAAGACCTTCATGTTCATTATGTCTTACCTTTGCAACACAAGATTTAGCAAATTGTTTTATCTGATTCATCCTTTTTTCTGCTTCAGGTAATTCCAAATTCTCGGTAATAATAGCAATGAAAACACTCAACAAAACAGTATTCGACAAAATAAACCATGAAAGTAAATAAATTGAAATGCATGCACTAGTGAATACATTCTCAGCATATTCTTGAGTAGTATACATAATATCAGTCCAGTTTTCAGTTGTTGTAATGATGAAAAGAGAAACAATACAGTTTGGTAAGTTGTACATGATCCATGGATTATCATCCATTTCAGATACCGGAACAATACCTTCAAATAATCTGGACACAATGATACTAACAAAATATAAAAACATAATGCTGAATAAAATCAATTCAAAAAATGGTTTTGTTCTTTTGAACACCAACACCCATGCATTTCGTACAGGTTTAATAGACTTAACAACTCTGTAAAATCTCAAAATACCAAAAATTGATAACCAACCATATGCAACCGGTCCAAACGAATCATATAATGGTGGTAAACTAAAAACTAAGGCCAAAACAGCTAGAACAGAGTCGATCCAATTAAATATCGAGTAGAAAAAAATTTTCCATTGCCCTTCAAATACATACAAAAAAAACCTAACAACAATTTCAAGCATTAATATAATACTTGTAATGAAATCACATGTGTTATAATTTTTGGAATGTTTTGTATGTATGTGGTTTTTCGTACAGTTGTAGATGAAAGAAACTAAAATGACTAGCACAAAGATTATGTCAAAATTATTGAAAAAATTCATTACATTAGAATTTTTTATAAATATTTTGTGTTTATCATCATATTTTTTAAGCCAAGTTGAACCAGTATCATGATGTTCCGCTTTATATGAATGAATAATCACGGCAACAAATAAATTCAGCAACCAAACAGTTAAAGTGAAAATTGAAATTATGAAAAATAAAGATGAAACCATAGAATCGCTATCCATTGTGTAATACATTAAATCCGTAAAAGTATTTGCAGATATGATAACAAAAACTGACAACATTGACTGTGCAATATTATCAAATGAAATTCTGCCATTATAAGGGTTTTCCTGCATTATACACTTGGAATACACGGGACATGCAAAACCTTTGATCCTCCCACTACTCAAATCATCCTGATCAATGTAAGCTAAAGGCTTTAATGTGGTTGGCTCCAGATACGAACCACAAAATTGAAAGTCATTTGAAAAAGTATCAGTTGGATCATTAGGATTAGTCCAAACGCAATGACGCCTAAGAGATGTTTTGAATGATTCAACACCGATAATCGAGAAGAAAACCCAAAAACAGATCAAAAATGCTAAAACTTGTCTTGCCTGTAAAGCAGAATCTTTCAAACTTCTCAAAATAATTCTTGAGCCCCTAGTAACATTCAAAAGTCTTAAAATCCTCAAACACATCAAAGATCTAAATACTTGTAACTTTTTTATATCTGAACTTTCAATTGACAAAAAAAACGAGATCCAAAAGCAGATTATAGATACAAAATCCAATCTGTTCCAATCTGTTCTTAAATAAGCATAATGAATAGGATACTTCTGCGTATTTGTTTCAATATGTCTATTTGGTTTTGCAGCAGGTTGAATGTCTTCAAAATTACGGCTATAGTCAAAACTTCTGTCAGAATGTTTTCTTTTGTCGTAAGCATGGTTGGCACTTTCAGCATTATCGATGGAGCTCACGTTAACAAAAGTTGACAAAGATTTTGTGAGTTTAGTTTTACTACTGATTGATTTGTACATATGTTTAAAGTTCGCTGATAATTTTGAGTAAAATTTTTGAAGTTTATTTTCATACCTTTCTAATCGTAAAGCTTGAACCATTTCAGCATCATCATATAATCCAAACGCAACCCATTTCGCAAACATCTCCAAAGTGTAAATCCCGTAAAATATAAATAAGATCCAGTCAACCCATGTATACTTTCCGGCAAAGACATAACCATTTTCAAACTTCCACTGTTGATATGACAAAAGTCCAACTTGAACAATAAGCATTAAAGTAAATACTTGGTTCATTAATGGATATGTGAGTAAAGAGTAGCAAAACATTCTAATTTTAGAATCGGGCATAAACAACTTTAGTGTTTTACCGTACAGTGGTAGTTTCTTTGAAGTGTCTACTTTTTGATTCACAAATGGATTGGATTCAGGTTGTGGAAAAGTTTCGACCTGTGTGGATGGAACTTGCTTTGTGCTGAATTTGTTAGAAAAGGGATCTAACGAATAAATTATATCATCTGTGTTTATTGGCTTGTTATCGTTACTATTAAAAAGAAAACTGAAAACTGATTCATCATCCGTATCACTTGAGTTTTCATTTTCATTATTATTCTCAACATTTTCTTGTTGCGGTTTATCAGAAAATAGGGAGACGTTATCTGACATGTCATCATTGTGAGTAGCTGTAATTAGATTTGTATCTTCTGAGTTGACCATGTTGGAAATTTTGGCAAACATTTCGGTAACAGTTGTACCCTTTGCCGAATTAGTTGAAGTTGGAGGCTGTAAATTTAATTGAGAATGTCTTCGGGAATCGATATTACTTGAAGATGGTCCTAAGTTTGTTGTTGAAATATCCAAATCACTACTTTTTGCAACATTGGGCTTGATAGATGGAGAAGAATTCAACGTTGGAGGAGAGGAGCTATCCATATAGTTATCTATCTGAATCTTGGGAACATTGTTGAAATTGAGACTCACTAAAGGGATGGAATCATTTGCTTCTAAATCATGAGCTAAAGAATCGTTTGTTGAGGTTTTTGACTTTCTTTTCCTATTTCGCAATGAACGAGTTGATCCAAATGAAGTATCTGAGTTATTTGCATAATCTGCATTTTTGGGTGGTGATAAATTAACAACAGATTTTGAACTTTTTGAATCTTTTGAAGGCATCCAAGAGGAATTAAATAAAGCATCATCCAAAGCAGAAGATAAATCTTGATCTATTTTGTCATTATTTTTTTGAAAAGAAATGGGAGTTTTCAAAATTGGTGATACTCTCGATGCATCATTAATACTATTTTCAGGGATCATTATATGTAGTTTATTTTTGTTTTTATTCGTTTTTCTAGGTATATTTCTATTTTCGTCTCCCTTAGTTTTTTTATTTGTCTTTTTAGAGAATGATGAGAGTCTACCGAAAACCTGATGCTCTATGGATGGATTATCTGTGGAAAAAATTGATAGTCGATTATTGTTCATATCTGCTGAGTTTCTGTGACGCCGCAGATCGTTGTTCCTCGTATTGTTAGAAACTAAGGATATCAAATCCAGATCAGAGAATGATTCAGCATCCGAAGATGATAAATACTCGTCAACAAGCGAAGCGTTGCTAGAGTTAGAGGGGCCATCGGTTGTGTTTCTTGATAAAACAATTCTAGGTGGCGGTGGATTAGAATGTGAATTAGAGTATGAATTATCCGAACCGTTTAATGTCATGCTGGTGAAGTGTGTTTCGGGTTCAGTTAGTTAAAGTTTGATTACTCCTGATCCGCTCACTTCCCCAGTGTAAGAAAATATGATAACAAAGTTTATATCTTTGTATACACTATACGGTATATGTGTATTATAAAAGAACTGCAGTGCCTTTCTGAAAAAAGAAAAAAAAGGTGACCAAATGTACTAAAGTAGAATTTCCTAAAATAAATTAGGACACAATAAAATAAAATAAAAGAAAATAAAATAAAAGAAAATCAAATCAAATCAAATCAAGTAAAAATAAGATATGACAAGCCCACGAAAAAAACGCCCAGAAAAAAAAAACATTGCCCCTATGCGGGTTCAAGTTGAGGATGAGGAGACATTGCTGCCCTCAGAGCCCACCGAACTGGTACTGCTGCAGCTTCCTCTACGGGCAGTATTGGCCATTGTGTAGTATGCCCATGGAACATTCGTCAAGTTAGGAGTCGTCTTCCCAGTCTCCCTAGCATCCAGATCCGTCATGTGGCCCCGATAATCCTTTCCGTACTGCTGACGGGACGACATATTCACCGTACGGGTGTACACCGAGCCCGTGTTCCCGTTCTTCATGCCCATGTTGTGTGCGCTCTTGTCCCTGTATAGCCATCTATCTAAAAATGACGACATTGTAGTGTGTGTTGTAGCTGCTGTAATAGTTGTTGTGCAGTAAAACAGGATTTAACTGTGCCCCACATTGCGGGTGGCGAACCGCATCTTTATATACTCCGGCTTCCCCACTCTGTGTTGATGGCCTGTCCCTGTTGCTACATACTAACTTACTAATGGTTTTTACCACCGATAATTAATGGCATTACATCGTTTATGTACAGGCACAGTATTCAATGCTGTTGCTACTGCTGCTGCTGTTGCTGCTCCTTCCGTTTGGCCAGCTTCTTCTGGATGAAGGCATCACGGACCTCATCGACGAACTCATGCTGGTGCTGATGATCCACACACGCCTTCATCGCCTTCGACTGCTCTTTGCACTTGAAGAATACTCCAAACCCGGCACTCGCCTCACATTTTCTAAACTCCTTCACGTACGGGTCACACTTTCTCCAAACCTCCTTTTGGTACTCCTCCAGCACCTGTTTCTCCTCTTTTGGAGTAAGCATCCAGCTCGGTAGCCCCTCGATTCTTTTCTTTTCCATGCTGTCTCTAATGCAAGGCTAACTTGGAAAACATTATACCGTTTAAGAGTTTGATCTTTATTGCGAGTATTAATGAAGAATGAAAAGTAGCATCATTCCAGAACCCAGACACCGCGCCATGTTTTCAGTTTGTATGCTGGAATGCATGCATGATTTGTTTGCGTGTTGTTGTGGTTGGACGGACACATGTTATGGGGATCCAATGTAGACAAGTATGGATACACTAGCCTCACCCGTTCAGGACACAATTTCTGTATTTGATATCCAGCATGATCTAAATTTTCTTGACACTATCAACACCAAGATACAAGAATTGGACTCCTTAAAGGAACAAAATGTCAGTTCTTTTACTACACGAATCGATGGTATGCACTTGTTTATTCCTCTTCACAAATTTCATTTTCAGTTCTTATCAAATTGGCAAATACTAACAAATTGCAGAACTCAAACGACAGCTGGAAAACACCCTCTCTTCTATCAAAAGCTTGAAATCATCAAGTCAAAATAAAAGCACCAAGGCCGATTTGAAAAGGTTCGAGAATGAAATATTCGATTCAGCTAGAAATTTAACTTCTTTGAACATGGAGATTAACTCCTTGAAATTATCATACAATGAAAACTTGAAAAAATTGGACGAATTGGATTTGGAAGTGTCAAAACTAAACAATAGGTTCATATCCAACATTAGTTCAACTGATACGGGTCAAAATACTGATGATGAGGACAACACAAACCTGATAAAACTCAAATTATTTCAATCTTTAGGGCTCAAATTCAACGAAGATACTCGTGAAGCTTTAATACTTGATAAAAAGAGAAACAACGTCACTTTGTTAAAGATTGATGATACCTACAGTGAATACTTCATCTCAAACTTTATCTGGGATAATATGTGAATCAAATTAAAATGTGTATTTTATCGGAAATCTATACAATAGTTATATATATACAGGTGTAGTTGGATCGTAGCTTTTTAACTAATTTAGAAGTTCTCAGGATTTTCTCTCAAAGATAACTTGGTCCACTTAGGAACAAAATGAACACCCTTTCTGTACCCTCTGGCGTGTTTGTTGAAAACTGTGTACTTATCCTTAGGGTTCATTTCTTTTTCCTTAGGAAAATTAAATTTCAAGTCATCAATCTTCTTGGCATGCATCTCGTTAGCTGTCAGTCCTTCGTACAATGCTTCAATATTGGCATCAACAACCTGCATTCTGTGTCTTTGTCTTCTTTTCTGCGGTGAGGACAATCTCCATGGTTTCTTCCATAAAAGACCACTAAAATTTACTGCTGACGCTCTGAACGGACCAAACATGCTTATTGCCCTTTCTTCTCAAATCTTATTTCATGGAAGAAATGTAATACTGAACCGCAGAAAATATCGACTTAGCCAAATTATATCGTACTGTACAAAATAAGATTCTTGTCGCTCTAAACCATCGTCGCGTCGCTTTTTTTGCACTCATGGATTGAAACACCGATTTACTAAACTAATAGCTTGCATACCAAACATTCTCTAGCATGCTTCCTCAAAATCGCCACATTCAGCTGCATAAATATCATGAACACCATGAACACCCCAAACACGCCCTTCAATGCACCGCAGCAAGATCCTACCGCTCCTATCGAGCAATTTCTCACAAAAACTCTTGATTCTTTAGATGCTCCACTGCAAAACACACAGTCACTCACGCAAATTTTACCACAACTACATCAGCAACCACGGATAATCATCAACGGGCAACCCTTTGGTTCAAAGCAGAAATTTCAGCAACTGTGGGCATCTTTGCCACTTTCAAACCACCAAGTGACAAGCTGTGATGCACATCTCATACCTTCAAATCCTACATCTGGGCTTTCGCAATTACAAGGTCAATATGTCATATTGGCACATCTAAAGGTCAGGTTCGACGAATCTGGTAAGAATAAAATAGGCGAATCGGCTTTATTTGATAATGGTTCAAATATTCAAGCAACTTCCAGACCAATATGGAGTCACTGGTTCGGAGTTACGCTTAGCTGTGTTGTTGACTCGGCAATTGCAAATAATTTCAATACTGAATGTATCAGTACCTGGGATTATAGATTCACTGAAAAACCAGAAAATTCTGTTTTTCAAATCGCATGATGACATATGTATCTGTTTTTCTATAAATCTTACACAGCTTGTAAAATATTAATAACTGTAACCGCAATAATGTACGAAAGGAAATGCGTAATTTGATCATCTTGCCATGTCATTACGCACACATCCATTATCCTTTAAAAAATAAATTTCCAATCCACATAACTGGGAAAAAAGCTTTGAGCTCTACGTTCAAACATAAATGCTAATCCATGAGCATGAGGTAACGAGTAATTTCACACCAATTGCTAGAATTTGCAGTTGAGATTCAGAAAATTCAAGTTTCATATCCATATGTTGTAGTTTGTGAGACTAAAAAACGTATTATTCTTCTCACTTTGAAATTTACTCTGTTATCACATTGAAAGTTTTACTCATTCATTTGACACACGAAAAATTTGCAAAACCATATCCAAAAAGGGCTTTTATCTCAGAAGTCGTTCCCATTGACTAACTGTAAAAAACATAAATACAGAAATCCACCAGTTCTATACTTAGCATAATCTTATTGCAAATGGTTTGGAACAAAACGTATTGTTCTATTTACTTGGAAGTTTCCCTAAGAACTGGCCGTCAAATTTATTTAATCGACATCCAACGTCTTCTGTCAACAGATAAATAAAACAAATATTCCTATCTTCATGTTTAAAGTGTCTAACAATATAAAAAAATTAGATCAAACTTCGTAATTTTCATATTCAATTATCGATGCCAATTGATTGTACTCAAATGCACTTTTCAAAAGCACCAAAAGTATGTGCTCTAACCTCTGTTTTGCATCCCACAGACTAAGGACATGCAACGAGAGCAAAAGATATGTCACGTCGTCTCACACGATGCCGCCGTTATTTCGCGAACTCCGAGCTTGACGTTTCGTCTAAACCACCAAAACCGGGATTAGGATTGGCATCCTTGACTAGGTCAGGGGCAATTGGGGTGGATATTGGCAAGCTTTCTCTTGAGTCTTGCAGTATTGGTGACATTGGTATTAGATGGTTATTAAGCAGAACCGGAAAATTTAACACGGGAGGTTTCCGTTTATTGAATAAATCTTCAGAACGCATAAAAGCAGGGTTATGAAAAACGGAGTTCTTCTTTCTTGGGCTCAAATTGATTTCCGACATAGTCTTTTTGGGAATTAATGGAATTATGTTGACTGATGTGTTTTTAGATTCGCTAGATGACGACGTGGAAGCACTCATACAGACGTTATTAAGTGAAAACTCTTTCTTTTTACTATAGTCAGTTGATGTGTCATTGTCATTATCATTACCATTATCATGAGTATAATCATAATTATACTCATAATCATAATTATGGTTGTAATTATAATCATTATCATTATCATTATCGTAACTGTAATCGATGCGATCATTATTATCATTATTCCCTTCATCACCTTCGTCGTCATTATCAGATGCATAGTTATAATCATAGCTATACGCGTCCATTGCAAGTGGTATTTGGTCAACATCTTTTGTTTTAACTTTAATAGATCTATTACACCACACGGGACTTGCCCACAACGCAAATATGAGCATTGAAAAACATAACCAAAAGATAAGTATCGTTATAAATTTAGCACCAAATTTCAGGTTGATACCATAACTTGACAATTCATTCGCTATGATTTCTTGAATATTTTCCAAATATAATATTATTTCAATAAATGATGCAAATGTTAATAGTAGATTTATTGTCGAGAACATGGCAAAGTAATTTTTACTCCATAATGAAATTTTTTCATCATCCATTGCATTTTTTCTTGATCCATAATAGAAAAATGTTGAGAAAAAAACAATAAATTGTATACATATTGTAATGATAACCATAACCTTAAAATGGTGTACTGCATTTCTTCTCTTTTTCAGATCATTCAAGTATGTTTCATCAGGTTCGTACATGATTCCTGACAAATCTGTTTGACTCTGTTGAAAATCTGCTGAATATGCATATGCTAGTATAATATTCAATCCAATATCAGATAATTCCCCTCTATAATCAAACACATAATTATTTGACGTCGCCGAACATATGATAGTTACATTTTCTCTTTGATCTTTAGCGTCAATACTCGAACCATCTTCATCATCATCATCATCTTGAAAAAATCCATTTTGGTGGTAATTCAAACCTTTATTGTCAAATGTTTCATAGCACCAATTGAACAAACCTGATTCTATATATTCGGGGGTACCCTGGACATGACTTTCAATATATTCAGTTAATACCTTAATTTCAGAGGTTGTCAAAAAACTGCCTTCGTCACTAAAAGAATCCTTTAATGCATCGAACAAGCCGTTTGCCAAATCCACATGTTCACATTTGAGTTTAACCATGGGCAATGTATTCCCCCTTTCCGACGTGATGACTATTCCCAAAACAAAGGAAACCAGAACCGCAACTATCCGTACTAGAAAGATAACTCGGGCTCTAGGAGTTAGGTTCATAAACGGGAGCTGCAAGTAATATTTGACATTAGTCCATATCATACTGGTAACTTGTGTTTAGTCGTCGTCATTCAACATCTTTTGGTCACTATAAAACAATAAATTATTTGATCTCTTCAAACGTTTTTTTTCTACGCGTAAAGAAGAACCGATCAAAAAAAGTTTCACACTATCATAGAAATTAGGCATAGTTTAAAAGGTAACTTGAGTACTCCGCTATGGCAAAGCTTCAAAAAGATATTAGAGGATGGGACATTGTTCTTAGTGATAAGGCTCAAAGTAGGCACATGAGACAGAATGCAATTGGCAAAGGATCGGGCATAACAATACGTCGGCAATCTGATAACCTTGAAATAAAGGAAGGAGACTGTATATCATTCAACTTGAGGAATGATGCAACACCGGCGGAAGCTTCAACTTCATATTATAAAGTGACTGGATTGGGGTTTATAAAAGATATAAATTTTGGAACCGACAAGTATTTGGATGTGAAAATATTGTGGTTGGTAAAGTATAATGAACAATTGGCCAATAGTCTGCCTGAATTGGCCCCAAATGAAGGTAAATATACACCTAATGATTTATTTTTAACACCATTTATGGATTCCATACTACTTAGTCAAATTGTGACAAAATACAATCTTATTGGTCTCAAACAATGGAATACGATGTGTGGATTGGAAACCCCAGATCTTTCAAAATGTAAAACGACGTTTTTATGTCGAAGATTCGCAGATGACTCTACAACTTATTTTACCGATATAATCGACTGGGATACTATGTTTGAATTGTTCAAAGAAAACAAAAATGAATTCTTTGATACTCTCAAAATGCTGACTGTCAAGCCAACAATAAAGAGAAGAGGTAAAGCTCCATACAAAACGGAAATTATTACAGCAATGAAAAAGAAGCACCCAAAAGTAGTAAATGTCACTAGAATATCAAGTGATAGTGAGGAGGAAACTGTCACTGATAATATTTCAGATTATGATGCGGGTATTGTGCTAGGTGCAGATGAAGAAACCTCGAGTGATAATGGTAGCAGCTCAGATGACGAGATTTTTCGAGACTATAAAAAGAGAAATATTAAACAAACGCCAAGAAAACGTTCTCCTAAAAAGAAAAAAGTTGATTCTTTATGGGCTCCAAAGCTTCCCTATATTAATAACAATGATGTTGGAACGATCGATGATCCGGAATATTCAACGACAGAAATGTTAGCTAGAGCAAAAAAGGCTTTAGGCACAGGTACAAAGCTCAAGTCATTACCATGCAGAGAAGAAGAGTTTTATCAATTGTATCATAGTTTAAAGAGTTCCATTAATTCAGAGAATGGATGTTGTATTTATGTCAGTGGAACTCCTGGTGTTGGTAAAACTGCAACAATTAGAGAGGTAATTAAACAGTTATCTGCCAAAAGCACTATTGAGAATAATGGATCTAAAAAGTTCAATTATATCGAAATCAATGGATTAAAACTGATCAAACCACAATCAGCTTATGAAATATTATGGAAAAAAATCTCCAATGTTTCCACATCCACGACTAATGCATTAAATTTTCTGCAACAACATTTCGAAAGATCAGATGAAGGCGATGAAAAAATAGGCGATGAATTTGCAAATAAATTACCATTAGTGGTACTGTTGGATGAATTAGATCAAATTGTTACCAGAAATCAAGCAGTCATGTACAATTTTTTCAACTGGCCGACATATGAGAATTCTAAATTGATTGTCATTGCAGTTGCTAATACCATGGATTTACCTGAAAGAGTACTTACTAATAAGATTTCTTCTAGATTAGGATTATCAAGAATTCAATTTACAAGTTATTCATATACTCAATTGAGTGAAATTATAAAGCATAGATTAGAACAATTAAGTAAACATAATGATAAACTACTGATTGCAAAGGATGCAATTGAATTCGCTTCAAGAAAAGTTGCATCCGTCAGTGGAGATGCAAGAAGGTCATTAATGATTTGTATCAGGGCGGTTGAGATTGCAGAAAGTGAGTTTTTCAAAAAACCAGCTGATGAGAGAAAACAACTTGATGGAAAATACACAGTTACCATCATGCATATTATGAAGGCCGTTAATGAGACGTCATCGTCACCCGTTGTTGGATACTTAAACTCTTTATCTTTTTTGAGTAAATTAGTGCTGGCATCAATTATGCTAAGAAAGAAACGGTTGGGGATTGCAGAAATTCAACTTGGGGAAATCTATGATGAATTGAGTAATCAAATACAAATTCTCTTGTTTAGCGATATTAAAAATAAGTTGAAAAATGAAGATTTAGAGTTGTTGGATGTCGTTTTCGGTAACGGTGTTGAACAGTTAAGTGGATCTGTGATTAACACAAGTTTGTTCATATTAAAAGATCTCGAAGAAAATGGAATATTGATGATGCAACCATTGAAAATGGAAAGAAGACGGCTGATTCGGCTAAATATTAGTGATGACGAGATTTTAAACTGTTTCAAAAAAGATCCATTTTTAAAGGAAATGATAGTGGTTGGATGATCGATCTTTTCACACATCCTGATACAACAAAATTGGTTCACCAATATTCACAATTTCGGGAATTTTCAATCTTAAATCAAAGGCTTTACTAATAACAATCTTGAATATTTTTTGTATATTGATTGAAGCGGAGGTTGAAGAGAATATAAGTGGTGCATTCATTGCATGAGCATATTTTTTAGCTTGTTTTGTAATTTCTTCTTGTTCTGATTCAGACAATTCCACAAAAACGTCATATTTGGTACCTACTAAAAATGGAATTGCAGTTCTATTAAATCCTCTAGCTTGTCTATACCAATCTTTAATCGAATTAAGCGTGGACTTCCTTGATAAATCAAACATAAACAAAACGGCGACCGCATCGGTTGCAACTAACGGGAGCATATTCGTAAATTCCGCCTCACCACCTAAGTCCCATATTGAAAATGTAATCTCTGTATTTTTAATATTAATTGTCCTTTCCATGAAATTAACACCTAGTGTTTGCGTGTAGGTCTCATCAAAGCAGTTCTCGACGTATTTTACCATTAATGACGTTTTTCCCACCTGAGCATCACCAATAAGGCCCACCTTAAGAGTGACGGAATTCTTTTCCGGTGAAGTAGTGTATTGAGGATTGTTCATTGTATATCTAGATACCAAACAAAACAGAAGAAACTAGTGCTAGAATTAATCACATTCCGTAACACGTAATATCCGTGATGTAGCATATAAGCTTTCATGTAAACAAGCTGCCGTAAGCAAGGTTTCAATGTCACGTGAAACAATCTTTGGCACGTGACATTAAATTACGTAAGGCTTTTTGCTTTCTGTGCGGTGTCGGGTGTCAATACCAATTCTTTGAAATGACAGTCACTTTTTTTTAGGGTGTAGAACAGACGCGCAAAATACTCAATACAGTGGGAAACCGCTATTGTCGTTGGCTAACTAGGCTGCTCACCCACACAAATTTTTCAAGCACTCGCCTTCTCACTGTGTGTAGCTGGAAATCTGTAGTGTCTGATACAATATATCAACTTTTTTTTTTGATTATCCCTCTTTTATTTCTTGAAATTTAGTTTATTAACCATCAGGATTCATCATGGCAATTGGTAAGAATAAGAGATTATCCAAAGGTAAGAAAGGTCTTAAGAAGAGAGTTGTCGATCCATTCACCAGAAAAGAATGGTATGATATCAAGGCTCCAACCACTTTCGAACACAGAGATGTTGGTAAGACTTTAATCAACAAATCCACTGGTTTAAAAAATGCAGCTGATGGTTTGAAGGGTAGAGTTTTTGAATTTAACTTAGCCGACTTACAAGGTTCTGAAGATCATGCATACAAAAAGGTCAAATTAAGAGTTGATGAAGTTCAAGGTAAGAACTTATTAACTAACTTCCATGGTATGGACTTCACAACTGATAAATTAAAGTCACTTGTTAGAAAATGGCAATCACTTGTTGAAGCTAATGTCACTGTCAAGACTGCTGATGATTACGTTTTAAGAGTTTTTTGTATCGCTTTCACCAGAAGACAATCCAACCAAGTTAAGAAAACTACATATGCTCAATCTTCCAAATTAAGAGAAGTTAGAAAGAAGATGATTGAAATTATGACCAAGGAAGTCTCAAACTCAACCTTAGCTCAATTAACCGGTAAATTGATCCCAGAAGCAATTGGTGGTGAAATTGAAAAGGCAACTCAAGCTATCCTTCCATTACAAAATGTTCACATTAGAAAGGTTAAATTATTAAAGCAACCAAAATTCGATTTAGGTAACTTGTTATCTTTACACGGTGAATCATCCGTTGATTCCAAGGGTAAGAAAGTTTCTGCTGGTTTCAAAGATGTTATCTTAGAAACTGTTTAAACGATTTCCTAAACAAGCTGTTTTAACTAATCGCTTCTATATAATCTCCTATATAAATTAACTCAATATAATTGTTCATTATTAATGTATCCATCAAGCACATTGCATAATATATGACGGGGAGCGACCTCATGGTTAGCATGCAATAATATTCCACTTAATCTTTCTCGAGAAAAAAAAATACTTTACTAGTCAGAAACATAAAATAAAATTTATCAACTATAAAGCTATTTAATTATGTAACCTCTTTTCATAGGAGTATAAATTACTAACACCTCCTTCGAATTGAGCTGAAGGAGTTCTGAATTCAAATCTGACATCACCTGCTTTAACAGCTTCTCTTAGATTATCAACTGATTTAACACCAATATCTTGGCATGAATGTTGTAAACCATTGTATAAATATGGAATGAACTTAGTAATTGAACCTTTATCTAACACTGACCCTGAAACACCTTGAGCGACTAAAACTTTATCACCTTCAGAAAAGTATCTTGAAGTTGATGCATTGGCATTTGTATCTGTCTTTTGCATTGCATCAATTGAACCCATACCTCTGTAAGTTTTTAGTCTTTTACCATCTCTGTAGAAGTAATTACCTGGTGATTCTGCGGTACCAGCTAACATACCACCCATCATAATACAAGATGAACCTAATGCCAAAGCTTTTGTAATGTGACCAATATTTTGAATACCACCGTCTGCAATACATGGAACGCCAAATTTATTTGCAAATTCGGTAACGTTATAAACTGCTGTACCTTGTGGTCTACCACAAGCCATAACTTCTTGAGTGATACAGATTGAACCTGAACCCATACCAATTCTTATACCATCAGCACCTGCTTCAATTAATTGAGCTGCTTGTTCCCTTGTAACAACATTACCTGCAATAATTTGTAGCTCCGGATATTTTTCTTTAATCCATTTAATCATGTTCATTTGAAAAACGGAGTTACCTTGAGATGAATCAACAACAACAACATCCAAACCCGCTTCAGCTAATAAAGTCAATCTATCTTTATCATTTTCGAGGGTACCAATTGCTGCACCACATAATAATTGTTTAGTAACTGGGGATTTTGAAGCGTTTGGATAATCTTCATTTTTTTGTAAATCGGTTCTTGATAATAATGAAACTAAATTACCATCCGCATCGACAATTGGTAATTTACCTTTCTTAGAACTTCTCAAAAGTTCGTTACCATCCGCCAATGAAATACCTGTTTGAGCAGTGACCAAATTTTTAGTCATAACATCCTTGACTTGGTTTTTAAGATCATCGTGGAATTGCACATCTCTCGAGGTAATGATACCAACAAGCTTGCCACCAACTTTACCTGTTTCTGTATCAATTAAAAAAAGTCAATGTTAGTATCATGTCAACAATGAAAAAAATTGCCAAATAAGTGTATTTTTCTTTTGATTCAGTTAATTAATTATATTCCACAAAATCGTTTGATTGCAATCGGAAGAACGAAAGTTAATAATTTGTTGTGATCATCAGGTAGGGAGGAAAGCAAAATACAGAGAGAAGGAGAAAAAGTTAAGTGCAAGAGGTAATACATACCGGTAACTGGAAAGGAAGTGAATCCCAATTCTTTACCCATTTCTTTAACGTCACCAACAGTGGTAGAAGGTGAAATAACAATAGGGTCATTAATAAAACCATTTTCATATTTTTTAACTTTTTTAACCATTGCAGCTTGCTCTTCGCCGGTACAATTATGGTGAATAATACCAATACCACCCAATAAAGCCATATGAATTGCCATATTTGATTCAGTAACGGTATCCATAGGTGATGAGACAAACGGAGTTTTCAGTGTGATTTTTTTTGTTAATTTTGATTCTAATGAAACAATACTTGATGGAAACTCAATCTTACCTGGTAATACAAGAAAATCATTGTAAGTTAAACCACCATTGGTTCTTGAATCCATTAATTCAGAGACGGATAAACCATCCTTGCTTTTGTAATTTTTTAAGTAGGATGTAGCGTTAGAGCAAGATAAATATGACATTTCCAAGTATATGATTGGGGATTAAAATGGGGAGAAAAGGGCCCAAAGGTAGAAACGGACAAAGGGTTGCCAGGAAATCAACCAAGCTCAAGAGCCAAGTCAGGGTAGAGCAGAATGGAGGATTCATGCCCTATTTATAGGTCAGCGGGGAATGAAAATTTTTTCAATCTTTCTTTTTCTGATAAATTTTTTTTTTCAGAGTGCTGATGCCACTCAATAGTTGCCCTTATATCTTCTTTTTTCTCTTTTTTATTGTTTTGCCCGAGCTTCAATAAAAAAGCCGTATTTCATCCGTGCACCACATTTTGGCAGCAAGTTTTTTATCATGAACTCATCTCTGGCACTGGACTAGCAACACTTGGGCTTGTCCGATCGGTAAGGGTCTGTGACGGCTGATATCTGCTTCTTCACGTAGCAATGGACTCAGGCATTAATGTTCGATCGCCTCCGAAGTCCAATAAGCAGTCAAGATACTTCCAATCGCTTCAGAAAGGCCAAACTTCTCTTCTTCCACCAATAGAGATAAATACGAACGTTGGTATCAATGCAGATTTAGATTCAGATACAGATACCGATGCAGGTTCCGGTTCAATTTCAAGTCCACTAATCACAACACCAGTTTTTAACCGATTTTTACAACAAAGCACACCTCCACAGCCAAGTTTAAACAGCTTGAATAGATTTGTCTCATCTTCTTCAGTATCCTCAAACAAATCGAGAAGTCATACACCTTCACCGACTAAAAGATTCAGTAAACTAAGGCTGAATAATACAGAGAATATTAACTATTCAACTTACAATAAGCCGACCCAGTCAATTCCCTATATTCCGTCTCCAACCGAAAGAAGTAGTACAGATGAGCGTGACAATTTTAGGGATTTTTCCCTTTTAGATAACGATACACAAATTTCTTTTTTCAAGCAACCCATGATTTCGCCTACAAATAATGATTTCAGACCTATTTTCACCTCTCCAACATCTCCAACATCTCCATCTCCCGCTTCGTCGCATTCTTTTATGCTCAATTCGAATAAATCAGCTCCTTCCGTTAGTATAGCCTCTTTACCTCTGGATATGAAAATCATATACAATTCAAGAGCTGAAAATAGTGTACATACAATGAACGGTTTCACAAATATTTCATATGCCGAATTTTGGAATCTAACTCCAGAGGAGGGTAAAGTATATAAAGATTGGAATAAATCACAATTCGAAATTCAATCACTAATTTTTGAAATCTTTACTAACTTGAAAAAAATCAGATTCAATTTACATCGTTTAGTGTTTGTGTATGGATTGGAATTTAAGGATACTGGTGCTATCAATGATAATATTTATGATAAAACTTTTGAAGTCTTACAGGAATTTTATTATTTTTTAGATAAACTAGTTGTTAAAAAACTGAAACCATTATTTGACAATTCTTTTTTTGTAAATGATAATCAAGTTTTAAAACTTTTATTTCGTTGGTTCAAAAAATTAAAAATTCAATACCGTCATATTTCAGGTTCTGTTGTTTATTTGTCAAAGCTATCGAACAATAATGATGTGAAAAAATTAATCCTTGGAATATCCAAAAAGGATATTGAAAATAACTCAAACAGATCAGCAGTTGCTCCAATTGACTTATTTAGTTCTTATTTTGTTAAACTTTTTACTTCGATTGAACTTTTATTTGATAGACTTAAATCTCTTTACAAGCAGAATAATAATACAATAAGTTTCCAATTTTGTGTTAATTTACAATCGATTACCAAACACATAAATAATATAAGTGATTCAACTTCTGAATTAGAGAAAAAAATAAGTTTCAACGAAAAACTATCATATAAAACTGAAATAGACTTTTCTCATATGGAAATGGTTGATATGTTCAATGAGAAAAGGAAATCAAGAGAACCAATAATACTAGAAATGAAAAATAATTTAATTTGGACAAACTCAGTTTTAGCTTTATTTGATAACTACTTAGTTATTTTACAGGTTAAATCAAATTCAATCACTCTTTCGAAAAAAGATGATTTTGTTTTGTCAAAAGGAATAATACCAATTCAATATTTACAATTTGACACTTATATTGATGGAAATTATAAAATTTTGATAATTAAAGATAATCCTAATAAATTGAATCATCATTTCCGAAGAATTAATGATGTTACAATCGCCATTTTACATCGATTTTTAAAAGACTTGCAAATGCTGCAAACTGAATTTTGGACAACCAGTATAAATGATTCTATTGATCTAAAACTCTTGAATTTAAACTCATTTATATCCAAAACTGAAAATTATCAACCATATAATCTGAGTATCTCAGACGATTCCGATTTGCTCAATAGAATGGTTATGCGGGGCGAAGGTTCGAAATTCGAAGATTCAGAACCAATCTTAACCAATGTTCTAAGTTGTGACACTTTTTCTTACAAGAGCAAAAATGGACTTATAGAAAAATTATGTATTATAGGTACTACATTTGGAATTTTCATAGGAAAATTGAACGATTCGAAAAGTTTTTATAAAGTTCATCAAATTACTAACGTTAAAAAATTACTTGTTTTGAATAATGATGTTGTTTTCTGTATTGGTAATGAGTCATTGTATCATTTATCAATTGAAAAACTTTATAAAACTTATAAATTCAAGTTACCTGCATGCGATATTAATATTTTTGAGGAAAATAAAAGATTTGTGAATGATTTTACAATCGGGTTTCAAAGTTCAATAAAAGGTATGGGCTACCCTTATTTGTTTGTCTGGAATGAGAAGGTGGTTTATTACACCGAACTAATCAGGGGAGATAATTACAAATTTGATTGGCAATCATTCAAAACTTTTTATAATATCATCAAACTGCAAACAGTTTATGCAAATAATTTTGCAGTTGGTCATATTGTCGATAATTCTGCTGTTTGGAATTTATCTAAATTGTCAGATATTAGATCAGTTGGATTAAATCAGCTTGATATAAGAAATATATTGAAGAATGAACAACCTGTTGCAATTTATCCATTCCCTAATAAATTAGATAAAATATCTGAGGTTTTGGTAATTTACTCTAAATTTTGTACAAGAATGAAAAATTTTAAAGGTAAATACGTTCAGTCGACTGATGAAATAGTGTGGTTTGGAGTTACTTGTGAAAATTCTTCGTTTGATTGTGAAGAAAAAATCTTAACAGTTGTTAATAAACAGGCAGTTGAAATTAGACGTCTATTTGATGATGTTAATAAAAAAACCGAATTGATTGGTTGTTTATTGGGTAACTCAATCACGTTAATAAATGAAATGCCAGGTAAAGTTATTTTGAAAGCACATGAACTTTATGGTCATGAAGAGTTCAAACGCCAGGTGATTTTTAAAATTAAAATTTGTGAAACAAAAAGTTGAGAGTCAAGAGTCAAGAAGAGTTGATTTTTATAGAGTGTATAATTATAAATAGATTTTACTGTACATTAGAAAACAAAATTGTCTAGGATCCTTCTCCGACATCATCTCGATCGTCATCTTGTGAAAGGATCACTTGAGAAGCTAGCGGTAATATAATTCTAACAATTTCACTATTGACTACTTCTGTTTCATCCTTTGAATCAGATAGCTTGAACTTAAGTATGTTTTCATCACAAAACTGATCAACAAGATCATCATCATTTTGATAATCTGAATCTTCGTCCAGCGCATGTTCAAAATCGTATTCTAGAGACTGAAGTAAAGCCAATCTGTTAAACTGATCTCTATATTCGTTGATCGAATCATTAAAAGTTTTATAAAAAGTTGACTTAATTTCATACTGGAAAGGATCTTCCAGCTCAATATACGTGATTTTATTTTCAAATTGCTTATTTAAAACCTCAATATCACGTCTATGCCTTTCCTCGATAAGCAAACTGAGCAATCTATCTTGTAGTTTACTGGTAGTTGACGGGTTGATTTTTTTCTTAGTCTTGTCAATTGGATTATATATTAGAGAACCGTACTCTTCAGGAATGGTCATAAACAACGAGTTTATAAATGACATCAAGTTATCGTCATTCTTAGAAATCACATCCTTGATGCCCTTACCAAGAAAAATGTTGTAATCTAACGCATAATCGTCCAGTTTGGAAAGCAAATTCCTGCTGCCACCACTCAATTGTGCCAAACTTGGCTGTTTATCTAGCTGGATCATCCTGTCAATTTTAATTACCTATCATCAAAAACAAGTACAACCTCATTCAAAGGATAAACGGTGATGGGACAAAACGAGTTCCACATAACATATACACTGCGTCGATGGGCTGTGAATTTGAAACCTCGGCACGCATCAATTTATTTGGCGAAGTTGTGTTTTATCATCATCAACAATCTTTTCTGGTTTGACACCTTGGGTTCAAGAAAATAGTGTGTATTCAGGCTTCATACAGCAACTATGCAGAATCAGCAGCCGGAACAACACTCTCAACAAAATGCACAAAGTCCACAGAATGCACAAAGTCCACAGAATGTGCAAAATCAACAGAATGCTTCGGGCCAGCCATCCAGGCTAAGCTTCCAAGCTATTCATCAGCAGGCACGTCACTTGTTTCGTCAGTATGGTATTGAAAAGGAAGCTGCTGAAGCTGCAGGAGTTTCAACACCTGAAGGTGAAGCACATATGGCAAAAGCCGAAAAAATTAAGGCAATTTTGGTTACTTACACAAAAAGACAAAAATTGTTGCAACAGCAACAGCAACAGCAACAAAAGCAAACCCAACAGCAACAATCACAGTTACAGTCACCATTGCAGACTGGAAGTGCTCAATCTTTAGCCCCACCAAATCAAGCTTTATCTCAACAACAACAGCAACAACAACAACAGTCTCAGCAACTTCAGCAATCACAATCACAGCCTCAGCTAGCACAACCAACACCAATTCCTGCCGCAGCTACCACTTCCAATTCCAGTACAGGCATTAATATGTTGAATTTCAATTCATCTACGCCATCGCAGATTGGTACTCCACAACCGCAGAACGGTAGAACTTTGTCACAGCAAAGTGGTGTTAATAATGGAGTAGATAGCAATGGTTCACCAATGGTTACTCTTACGCCTGCACAGCAACTTCAGTTGAAGAGACAACAGCTACTAAATAAATATCAGCAAATAATAACCATGTCAGAACAATTTAAGAAGAATATGACATTAATACAAAAACGTTTGACCGAACCAAATATTGACGATACAACAAAAGCCCACTTGCTGGAGAAGGAGCATGAAGTTAGAACAAGGTTGGAAAACTGTAAAAGATGCACACATCAAATTTATGCACAACTAAAGTTGGCTCAGCAACAGGCTCAACAACTGGTTGAGCAAAATCGTGCACATACTACATCGCCACAACTTCAACAACAACAGCAGCAGCAATTACAATTATCTCAGTCGCAATCTCAACTGCAAACCCAAACCACTAATGCAGGAGCATTAACAAACTCGAACTTGAACAGGCCTCAGACTATGGGCAATACCCCTCATATGAGCACACCAGTTGCCCTCAATTCGACAAGCGATTTTATGAATGGCACGAACACTCCGATTACTGATTTAGCTTCGATATCTGCAGTATCCAGTACTACCAACTTAAATATGAACCCAGCTGCGGCTACCTTAGGCCTCAATCCAAGTTCAATGGGTAAAGGCTTATCAGTTGGCAAATTTGATGATGCCAAAAAAGTGGGCAACAGTACTTTGAAAAAACAAAATACAAAGGACAACAAAAGAACAGGAAATATGAACGAAATTGATGGTTCTAGTAAAAAGCAAAGAGTTGGCACATCTGCATCATCAACTAATATCCCTACTCACCTAAATAAAGATGTACAAACACCGAGTTCTGCTACAAGTTCTGTCCCGGATAAAGAACGTACTAAATTCCAAAATCTGAATATTCCCGATGATTTAAAGATAAGAGCACAGGATCCTGCATTAATCAAAGTCAACAATCGCCCAAGTTTGCTTGGTGGTAATTCAATAAATGCGCCTGCAATTACAAATCCTATACTACTCAAACCACAACAATTTGAACTTGAAGGTGAGCGTGTATTGAATAAAAGAAAACTAAAAGAATTGGTTGCATCTGTCGCAAACGAAGAAGGCGAAGCTGAAATTAATATTGACGGTGATGTTGAAGAACTTTTACTTGATCTTGCCGATGAATTTGTAACTTCAGTCACATCATTTGCGAGTAGACTGGCAAGACATAGACATTCCGATAACCTTGATGTTCGTGATGTCCAGCTACATTTGGAAAGAAACTGGAATATTCGTATTCCTGGTTACGCAGCAGACGAAATCCGTATGATACGTAAATTCGTTCCAAACAATGTGCATAATTCTAAGCTCAATGGTGTTTTTATCAACAAAAGTGTTGACAAGGCACCATAGTCTTTTAATTTAAAAATATAGTGTAAGTACAATAATTTTATAGTTTATGCAAAAACGCAACGCGATGGGATTTTAACATGTATTTACGTGTTGGGCAGTTATAACTCTAGCAGGTTTGAATATACTACACGTAGAAGCTGCTAACGAAACATGGTAGTTGAGTATGTGGTACCATCTTTACTGGTGGTTCGCCCTGGGCTGAATATTGATACGTTTGTTTATCTGCTTCTTATGACGATATTTAACCCAGTAGTATCGTGGTTATTTGTATATCTTAGCATCGTTCCGTCAAAGTTTGCTTTTGGTATTATACTTTTATGGATATGTCGTGGATTCAATAGAAAATTACGTCAAAATGAGCAGCCTTTGAAAATGTATAAAACTGTTTTCATTTCTGGTGGTGCTGATGGGCTCGGAAACCAACTAGTAAAGGAATGGAGTGAACGTGACGATGTGTCTAAAGTGATTGTCGTTGACGTGAAAAGGCCAATCTTGGAATGCAGCGCAAACAAAATTGAGTTTGTTGAATTTGATCTAAATAACGACGTTGAAGAGCTACAAACTCTAATTAATTTCGCCCAGATTGATGTATTGGTTTGTAATGCCGGATTACGGCAAACAAATCCAGTACAGGCATCATCGAATACTACTATTAGAAAAATTATCAATGTGAACTGGATATCACATATGATCTTGATTAAGTCGTTCTTGGAAAGCCGAAAGAGAAATCAAAATGAAAGGTCACATATTATTATTATTGGATCTGTGCTTGGATTCGTAGGTCCGAAGAATTTAGGTATCTATTCAGGGACAAAGAACGGTTTGCTAAGTATGATGGATTCATTAAGGGAAGAAGTTGGTCCTCACGTTGTCCTGAGTACAATATTGCCTGGACAATTGAATTCCAAAATGTTTGCTGATGTCAACGTCAACAGGTTTATTGCCCCGGTTATTGATATCAAGAAATTAGCTTTTCGTGTGATATCAATCGTTGATGATGGACTCAATGGAACGTTTTCGTATCCATTGTACGGGCGGTTTTTACCTGTATATAGAATACTGCCTTGGTGGGGGCAACGATTATGTAGATGGTTCAGTGAGATGGATGATGTAAAAAAGGATTACTAGAATTATATAAAAAATGAATTGATGAAACGGTGCTTATAAAAGATCATTTAGATTTATCAATTAATTCCATAAAACCTATAATTTTTTTCTTGAATGCGTCCATACTAAGGTAACCATCATCAAAAAAGATGTCTTTGAAGGGAATGCTAAAAGAATGATCCTTATTGTCAAGGGTGATGCTAATTTGATAAACAGGGTCAGTTTTTGATTTAGTGGTTGTGCTGACTTGAATAACCTTCCCTTTTCTTATTCCTTTGTACTTTATATTTTTTTCAACTAGTTTGCTAAATAAATACCATATGAACTGTAGAATGAAGAATGCGGAAACTAGAACTTGAAGATTAAAAACATATGTTTTATCAGTAAAGTCATTATTTGATTTTTTTTCAAGGTAGTACATCAAAATAGCCACAGCAACTGACGAATATCCAATCACAAGTTTTGTATCAATTAAGGTAAATGACTCGGTGAACCCTAACGTACCAAACACAGAAGACAAATGTTCATCGCTTTCAGTCTTAAGGCCTGGAGCAGAATATAATGATACTTTCTTGAATTCCATGGCATATGATAAATGGCACTCTCAAACACTCCCTTTTGACGTGTGAATGACAAGTCATCATGAATGTGTGAATTCATGAAATCAACCTTACGCGCATAAAATATTCCATTACAATAGCATAAAGATTAGAAAGTTTACACGTATTCCTCCTTTAAAATCAACCATGGTTTCCGTTGAGCAAGGTCCAGAATAGTCTTACCAAATTCGGAATTACACCAACTAAACCATGGCCGAGTGTATGACTTGCCCATTGGCTGATTTACATGAACACCTTCATGCAAAAGCCCATAGCCTGCAGTAGTGGTTTTGATGAGTTCTAAAAGTTCCATAATTTCATCATCGTCGTCACTCGTTCTGATTTGAACTAAGAGGCTCATTGGCCATGCATGGAATAAACCAACATGCGGACCACCAATTCCTTTGAAATACTTGCCTTGCAAATAATATGGATTTCCAGATTTAGATAGAATCATGTTCCTCGTATTCTTATAAACGACATCATCTATAGTACCATAACCCAAATCTGGTAATGATAAGAGTGATGGTATATTAGCATCATCCATCAGGTTAACACCACCATATCCATCAACTTCATATGCATAGACTTTACCGAACTTTTTACTTTCTGTAATTGCATGATTTTCAATACCCGATTCAATATTATCAACATATTGTTGCAAAATGCTGGATAAAGATATTTTCATAATTTCTGGATCGTTATATTTTTGTATGTACGGAATGATTCTTTTCAATTCCACTAAAAGATGGATATTTGACGGGATGAGAAATTGATAAATACAGGCATCATCAGACGGTCTGAATGCTGATCTAATTAAACCTGTATCAGAATTGACTGGATTACCTGTACCACTTAGCGGTAACGTTTCTGTTCCAATATTAGTATCCCTTTGAAACGAATAATAGAATGGCAAAACATTTCCCTTATCGTTAAAAGTTGGAGATGATTCTTTTTTTAAAATTTTAGTAACTGACTTCAAAGCATTTTGGAAATTCGTATTTTCCAACAACTCGAAATCTTTTGAACTCTCTAAGTATTCGTTTGTTAACGTGAGAAAAGATGCAAGAGAGTCTAATTCCCATTTGCATTCAAAAACATATTCCCACGGTGGTATTGGAATGACTTTATCAATTGTTGATGGTTTTCTGGGCACCTTCGAACCAGGTGGTGGTTGAAATGCATTACAGTAAGGCGCTAGGTTAATGTAGTCAGCCTGTTGCAAAATGGCACCCTTAATCAAGTTTTGAAGTTCTTCATCTTCAGGTAAAAATCGTTGATAAACAGATAATTGACGTGCAGAATCCCTCAACCATTCGGCATGTATATCACCTGTTGAAATAAAAGTTTTAGGATTTTTCGGATCGTGTTTGTCAAACCATAGAATAGTTGTATCAAGGGTATTTGGTAATGCATTCTCAAATATCCTAAATAAGTCTGCGTCTCGCATCTTTAGTCTGTATTCATTTATGGTCCTTTCTACTGCAGAAGATTTGAAAGTCCTGCATTCTTCAGGCGGTCTCATAAATGACAATTTGAGTGGACCATCTGATAATGGTTGATGTTGCTTTGACGCATATGTAGCATAATCTTCACAAGATGACGACTCATGAGTAAACCAACGATACTCGTTCGTTTTTCCGTTAAAATTTTCCTGTGCATGTTTTACACTTCGATTGAAATACTTACCTCTATTGTGATCATGGTCGGCACTACCCCGGTTATTCGGACTTAAAAATCTTGTCCAGTAAATATAAAAGACTATAACCAGTGCTAGCAAAAATAGTTTTCTTCCTCTGTGCATCTGTGGAATGGCTTGTTTCATTTTATCTAGTAGCATGAACCATCTACAGCGCAGTTGTGAAAGTATATGAGCATAAGCATGCGTATATTAAAGGCTTATTCGTTGAGAGATGGATGGCGTCAAATTTCAAGCTGGTAAGTGGCGAGTATTGCTAAATTTGGCGTACAGTATTATTGCCAAGCTGTTGTACTAACACTAGTATAATACAACAGATAAGAGACTAGAGATGTCAGAATTAGGGCAATTTGTCTCGTCTATCCCACCTGTTACAAGGACACTTACATTAACGTCGCTTGTAATGGGTGGACTAAACTCATTACAATTAATCCCGAGCAGTGCATTTACGTGTTACTTTTCACTTGTGTGGCAAAAGTTTGAACTTCACAGGCTACTGACTGGGTTTTTGATTCCTAATCCACAGGCCATGCAAGGTATGATGGAAATTTACATGGTTTATAGTTTTTCCAAGGGACTTGAAGAGGGTAAATTTAAAAAGAATTTACCTGATTATTTATATTATTTTGGGATTGTATTACCAATCATTCTTAGTGGAGCATTTATGTTTATGCCACCTTTATATTCCCTAAGTCCAGCATTGTTATCAGCATTAACATTTACATGGTCTATATTGAATTACAATCAGCAAGTCAATTTTTATTTTATGCCTATTAAGGCATCGTTATTGCCAGCAGTATCCTTGGGATTCAGGTTGCTGGTAGACGGACAGGAAAGCTTTATACTTGCGTTAATTGGATTTGTTGCTGCTTATATTTACAATTGTATTGAAACCAAATCTCTTGGACCATTAGTGTCTATTATCACAGGCAAAGATCCTGAAATGGATCCAAATAACAATAGACTTGGAACGGTCAACACGATGAATCGTTCATGGTTTTATTCAACTGGTTATTTGGGAGCACCTGAATGGTTGAAAAGGCTTATTTCAAGATTTACTGGTATCGACTACGACTCTGCGGCGTACAACCGGCGTGGATTCAATGTTTTTGCGGCCAGAAAAAACACCAATGGTACTCGTAACAGCTCAGCATCTTCTGGGTCTTCTACTTCAAGTGGCAAAGGCGGGGGAAACATTACATTCCGTGGTGAAGGCAGGCGTTTGGGCAGCACCGTCAAAGAGTAAAAGCCAGCTTGGGACAATCAATCACGTGCACTCGCATAATGTAGCTTTATGTATTTCGTAAAATCGAAATTATGTAAATAGATACAGAATATAGAGCAGTCTATTTCTTTTTTTTTTCGTCCTTACTGGATTGTTATCGAAAAGACTGAGCCCACGTAGCATACATTCATACATATAGAAATGACAATAGAGGTATTAGATGAGATGGACGAACCCATCTGGTTATTTGGGTACGGATCGTTGTTGTTCAAGCCGCCGCTGCATCATCTTGAAGTAAGTTCTGAATTCAAGAGATTTGATGGTTACGTGGAGGGCTTCATCCGCCGATTCTGGCAGTCCTCCTACGACAATCGTGGGACGCCCGCGTTCAAGGGCCGGGTAGCGACCATCATCCCTGCCGATGCTATTGCCTCCAACGCCGCCTTCCATGGGGACGTCCTGCAGTACGAGCTGAACCATCTGCCATTAGAAACCGCCCGCGCCGCCCTGGCAGACACCGGCGCTCTAGCGGAGCATCTCACCGTCGGCGGGTGCGTCTACTACATTCCTGGGAAGCACGCGCAGGAGGCCCGCCAGTACCTTGACTTTCGGGAGAAGGACGGTTACACCGTCCACGAGGTGGTGTTTAACGTGAGCGCCCCCCTTGAGAACAAGAAAACAGACGCGATTTTGTCCCGGCTCCCGGTGAACGCGCGCGGGGAGCCGCAGGTCCGTTGTCTCGTCTACGTCGGCACGCCCGAGAACGAGAGCTTTGTCGGGCCGGAAAGCGTGGAGTCAACGGCAGAAATCATTGCGCGCGCGGAGGGCCCCAGTGGACCCAACACGGAGTACCTTTTTTTGCTGCAGCGGGAAGACCCGCAGGATGCATATCTGCGGGTCCTCGTCGATCATGTGCATAAGGAAGTGAAAAAAGATTGAGTAACAGATAATGTCTCGGCTTCCCATGTTTCCGAAATGTAGATAGCATAGATAATCTTATATATTCATACTTTACAAAAGCCCATATAAATATACTTCCTGTCTCAAAAGAAAAATCTGAAATTTCTCCGCCCAATTTATGATACTGGGTCGCATCTGTGAGGTTTTCATGTACACATGCTTTATTGTGTAGTTGCTGACACGGTATCGGGATTTGTTACAATGAAATAGAATATCTGTGATCATAAAGATTCTCTTTTGAACTCTCTTTAGTACGGTTAGTTTTTGTATCGGTAAGTTCAAATTCATGCGTACGATTTCATATGTCTTGGGAAAGCGATAGATCACGTCGAAGCTTGCTCGTCTGATACGAAAACTGTCTGTTAGTTTTCAGACATTTTGAGACTAAAAAATATAAATAAACTGATGAATAAAAATTAAAAAGTAAATTGGGAAGGAAATAAAAGAAAATGACGGTGTCTCTGTCTGATCGATTTCTTTGACTACGGCTCTATAGTGTATATACAAATAAACAAATAAACAAATAAATAAATAAATAAATAAATAAGTAAACAAAAATATAATTAAAAGAATAAACAATTTGGGAAATGAAATTCACGGGCTAATCGTACTTCCTTCCAGGCCAATTCCAACGTCGAATAACACCCCAATTGAATTCCAGCTTAGACACAAATTCCTCATATGTTCCCTTTGCTTGCACAGATGGAAGCCTTCTTTTCATATTATTCAATTCATATTCATTCTTACATGATATTAGCCTATTAAACTTTGCTTCGTATGCATTTAAGCATCTAACTAATTCACGTTTATCCCATTCACTCAAAGCATCCAAGTATGTATTGAATAGGGTAACGCCCAATGGATATTTTAAATCAACCAATCTCGTTAGTAGTTGTGTTAACTCTGCCTTTTTATTGAAAAGTTTTAAAACTTTGATGTAAATGGTTAGCAAATTATCGTTAGGATATAGCATCCCATCACTTGTATCTCCATACGCACGCGAAATGTGCTTGTTGAACTCATTTAGTGCAAAATCTAATGGTTCTAAATTATTCCACCTTATTTCGTTATAAGTATTTTTTTCATAAAGTTTGAAAATTGACACAAACAAAGACGATATGGATAACTGTGTAATTTTAAAATATTCATTAATGGAGTTATACCTTTCAAATGTCTTCTCAGGTGAAAAAATCGATTCACCTAATAAATGTGAGGAGTTTAGCCTAGTCGATTTGAATTTGGATTTATTATATAAATCACGTGCAATTTCCAAGCAGTTGTATCCGTTTTTATCATGCTCATTAATATTTTTGGCAAATTTATAAAACTTAGAAATCAAATGCGAAATGTTATTATCGTCCAAATTTTGAATTTTCAAATTTTCAACTAACGAAATCAACGTCTTGACTTTCCTTGTATTATGAATTAACAAATCTAAAACAAAATAATTATTAATACCAGACCTTTTATGATGTTTTAAATACTCTTGAAATATCATACCAATCATTTGCTCGTTTAAAAGGTTATGATAATTCAATTTGATGACAACAAATTTCCAAATTTCAGGATATTTAATCAGCATCTCCGATTCAACTTTGTTGAATATATTAGTCAAATCCTGTGAAATCATATGCTCATTTTCAGGATTAACTGCAAGTAATAAAACCGAATTACATAAGAATTTAATATTATAGTCAATCCTGATGTTGCTCAATAATTCTGCATCCTCAAACCTAGCATTATCATTAGAATATTTGGATTGTCTTGACACCAGTACTTTCTTAAATTCTGTTGGTTTGAATTTATCTAACTGCCAATGATCAAATTGCTGTTTGGCATTTTTGAACATTTGGAATGATTTTTTAAAGTCTTTATAAAACGATAAATTGGATACACCAAGCATGGTGGTCACATCAACCTCTAATTCTTTATTATTTGCAGTCATACAATTAATTGCTTTGATTAGTTTAGATTGTGTAATGTTATGATAACGTGAGGGCCTGTTTATATGCTCTCCTGTATGATCATATGAAAGTTTCCAAATCATTTCACTGATTTGTTTTAGTGTATGCGTACTTGAAATATTATTCTCATTAAGAAATAAGTCAATTAATATAGGCAAATTATCCAAGTTTGACCTTATGGAAACTTGAAATAAGTTACGAAACAATGGCGGAATTCTTAAGTCTCTATCAAATTCTTTGTCAAACTGTTTGAAATGATGAAGTTTTTCTTGATCTATAAAATTTAATTCTTTTGAATAGTTTCGATAAAATTCAAAAAAGTATTTATATTCCAATTCACTGTTAATATTCCTTAATAACAAATCGTAAATAATAATATCTGGTATAAATTTAGTTTTTGTAAGGTGAACTAGACACTTGGAAAGAGATGGTTCAAATAGTGAGTTTATCCATAGTATTATATTATCATCTCTACTTTCAAAATTTGAATTCCAATTCTTGTTTTCACGTAATCGTATTTTTAAAATCTGTATTGCCATTTGAAAATTTTCATTCTTAATTAGCTCCCCTAGTTCATCCCCAAAAACATTGTAGTCTTGTATTTCTTTGCTTACAAATGGAGTAGATGGTTTTAAGCTAAACTGGCCCACACAATCGCTCAAATATTCCTCAATTGTAGTGTTTGAATAAGTTGGATTTTTCCATTTCAGTATACTATGTAATATAATCACAAACGCAGATTCAACCGATTTGGATCCTTTTAATGACCTGAAACTTAGGTTGGTAACCTTTTCATTATTATCATCCGGTATACGCTTAGTGGTGTCTAACTCATCACATGAAATAGTCAAGTATGATAGGAAATATTGTAAATTTGAATTTGTTTCAATTTGGTTCAGTAACTTTTTATTTTGAACTGCTAATTTTCGAAATGTTGAGTGTATTGGAAGTGAATTTTGCTTTTCAATCAAATCTTGAAACCATTCAGGATTTTTTTTAAATAGTTCTTTCTTTACATCATCTAATGATGATCGCACTTTGTTCGTTTGTTTATTCTTTTCACTGGAATATAGTCTCCTCTGCTGGTAAAAAGCATGGGTTATTGAGTTATTTACAAGTAAAGAATTTTCTGCTTTTCTTGCATAGTTCATGACTATATTTGTGAATGGTATTGGTTTTTTGAATGTAGAGTTCTTTATCCTTGCCCCACCTGAAATTCTATTTACTTGGGCACAATCGGGGGTAAAGGACGAAACCTTCTGAACCAAATTTCTTTTTACACTCTTAAGCATTCCTATAATATTTATTGGAATTGTAGTGATTGTACGTAAATTGAGTGTAAACGTGCCTGGCTAGTTATTCGATGCTTAGTTCTGATATCCGTATGAAATCAGCATCCAAACGTGTGAAAACCGTTTTCGTTTTGGAGACGATGAAATCTCAATGAGCGAGTAAAAAAACAGGCCTGGGAATTTGGTTGGACCTCACAAGTCAAGGTAACTGCAAGATCTAACTTCTTATTCAAAGATTAATTCCTTATGTGCTTAGCACCATTTTGGTTACTCTAACATTCTTTCCTGAATTGCAGCTTTATTGATGGAACTTTGTTATTATGAGCAGAGTGCCGTTACAATACCGTGATATGCTTCGGAACGCGTTAAGGGGAGAAACGGCAAATGAAGTGCAGTATGAAAGGCCGCTGAAAAGGCCAAGAGCCTCCAGGAAAGTGAAAACTCCGGTTCAGAGACAAAGAGAATTGAGACAAAATCCTCCAAGAAAAGATACTGCCGAAGCTCGATACATCGTCCATTTAGGTGATGATAATGACAGTGAAGAAAGTACAAATGATAGTACCAAGGGAAAAAAAAACATTAACAAAAAGGACACTATTTCTAAACAAAAAAAAGAAATTAATGAAATCAGTGACAACGATGAAGAAAAAAAAGAATACGATGAAAGCGATGACTCTGAAGAAGATGAAGCTATTGATTCGGATGAGTTTGAGGATATCGTGTTAAATGACCACGCTTTACTCGATGACAAAGATGATACAGAATTAAATATTACAATTAAACAACATAGGCAAATGAAAAAGCAAGCTCAGAGACAAACGGTTGTATGCAAAGAAGATCGTGTGTTTCGAAGAATCATGCACGTAATGTGCCTTTTTACAATGGTTGGACATGGAGTTTCGAGAAATATTTGGCTATCTGATCCAAAACTTCTTCTCAAACTTCAAAAGCAAATACCTTCAAATTTAAAAGTTGAACTAAGACAATATCAGGAACACCGTACTAAAAGCAATGTCACCGCACAATCCAAAACAAGGAAGCTGTTAGATCTCTTGAGGCATTTTATGGAATATTGGCAAAAATTATGGACAATTGATCCAAAGATACCGGTATTGTACAAGAAAACATGGACAGAAGTCAAATATCCAGAGAAGGCAAGCAATATCAAAAAGCCAAAACAGAAGCTTACAAAACAAAGGTTTATTAACTCGGTTCTGTCACATACAGGGTCAAGAGACTTTGCAGCACAAGGATTTGTTGCGTTACTAAGAGCAGTTAATTTATCTGCAAGATTGATTTTTTCAATACAACCCCCTGATTTTACGAATATGAAGAAATGTAGCAAGAATATTGTTGATAAGCCTCAAGCTGATACTGACACTGCACCTGCCACAAAGGCCGACTCGCAACGAGGAAAGCGTAATTCCATTGATAGGATTATGGCGACAATGCGATCAAAAAAAGCATATTCTAATGTCCCTATCAAAACCGCAGCACAAGAGAATGATGAGTTATCAAATAAATTTGGCGCATGGCCAGTTTTTTGGGTTGAGGTATGGGATAAAGACTCTAAAAAATATGTTACTATTGATCCTATTGTTAAACAGCTAATCGAAGTTGTTAGTTGGAAGTCTAAACTTGAACCACCAATGAATTGTGTTAACAATAATGCATGGTACGTTGTCGGATATGATCGTGTAGGTGGTGCTAGAGATGTGACGAGGAGGTATGCTCGAGAATATAATGCTAAAGTGCGTAAGAAACGTATTACGAGGGAGCCAAAATGGGAAACATGGTGGGAGTCTTTACTAAAAGGAGCATGTTCAAGTAAAAGACTAAAGGACAACAGGGTTGACAAATTTGAGCAAATTGAATTTGAAGAGCTAGGACTAAAGGAAGGCATGCCAAAAAATGTGGGTGACTTCAAAGGACATCCAGTATATGTTTTGGAATCAGACCTAAAATTTAACGAGATTCTAATGCCTAAAATATCATGTGGTGGATTATCAAACAAGGGAAAATCCAAAAAAGCGTCCGACGGTTTCATTCCTGTCTATAAAAGGAGTAATGTGCATAGTGTTCGCAGTGCAAGAGGTTGGTTTATGCGGGGAAGAGTTTTAAAAATAGGACAAAGGCCTGTAAAGATTCGTGAGAAAAAACCGATTAAAAAAAAGCGTAAAAACGGTATGGAAGATGAATTCCAACTCAGTGATAACGATGTTGATAATGATGGTAGTAATGATGATGGTAGGTTGTATGCAGAATCACAAACTGAGAAATACGTTCCACCTCCTATAGTAAATGGTATTATACCAAAGAATGCATTCAAGAATATTGATGTGTATGAACCATGGATGATACCGGAAGGCTGTGTGCATATAGGTGATAAACTTTCCGAGAAAGCTGCTAAACTGATGGGTATAGAGTATGCACCGGCGGTTGTGGGATTTGATTTTACCGGGTCACGTCGAGACGCAACCGTAAAGATTGAAGGAATTGTTACCTTTGAAGAGTTTAAAGAAGCCGTAGAGCTAATTTGTCAAGGAGTGAGAGACATGGAGGAAGAAGAAAAACAGATGAGAAATGATTTGATAAACTTGAGATCTTGGAGAATTTTGTTAACTAAACTTAAAATTAGTAAACGGTTGCTGCATGAACATGGAGAGGTTGCAAGTGATGAAGAAGAAGAAGCTAGTGCTCAAGAGACTGCTGAAAGTGAAAATTTTGAAAATGATTCCGAGGAGCTTGAAACAGGTGGATTTTTAGTTGGGAATGGTGAAGGTACCGCATCAAGTAGGACTCGTAGCCATGAACAATCGAATAATTTTGAATATGGTGAATCAGTTGTTGGTAATCTAGAATTAAGTGCTAGTGATTTTGATTCTGCTGACGAGAGTGCAACCGGAAATTTTGGTACGTTTAGTATACAGCAGATTGATAACCATGACGATCATAAGAACCGAGTGAATAAAAAGAAAAATTCAACAACACACAACGAATCAAAAGTTGCAAGTATGTATGAGGCAGTTTCAGGTGAGCATATGTTTGAAAAAGCTGATGATACTGATCTAGTTTATGATCCAGGAAATGGAAACGCCGAGTATGCTGATAGTTCTGAAGATGAAGAATCTAATATACAGGATGACAGAATGGATCAGCTAGAGAAAGAATTTGCTGCTTTTGCTGATGCTGATGCTGATGCTGATGCTGATGCTGATGCTGATGCTGATGCTGAT
>JAJMCN010000031.1:0-107169 GCA_030573035.1 Pichia nanzhaoensis
ATGAGGTGGTGGTGTATGTAGATGAACCACAGCCAGTAGAAACTGCTGATGTAACGGTTTGTAATGCAGCAGATGATGCACATGATGCTGCTGGAGTTTCTTTAACAACAACGACAATTGGTGAAGTGGACTTGTTAGCAAGAACAGTTGATGAGGTGGTGGTGTATGTAGATGAACCACAGCCAGTAGAAACTGCTGATGTAACGGTTTGTAATGCAGCAGATGACGCACATGACGCAGCTGGAGTTTCTTCATAGATAACAACAACCGTAGATGGTGAACCATCATCATCAACGGTTGAAACAGTTGAGGTATAAGTTGATGAGGCACATTTGGTTGTAACGTGCGCTGTAAGAGTAGAGTAAGGAGCATGGAAACAAGCATCAACAGGAGTTGTGATATATTCGTAACCAATAAGAGTTTGAGCACCACTGACTGTAGTGGTCATGAATGAAGTTGACTCACCAGTAGCATTACAGGCGGAAACTGAAATATAAACAGTAGACCATGATTTAATTGGATCAGTATTTGGAACTTCAACGACAACTTCAGATGAAGTGTAATGTTGACCGTTTGAGGAATAGGTAAGAATAGTGGTGTAAGTTGAAGTATAAGTTTGGTACCAAGAAGTAGTACTTGTTGAAACCGCTGGTTGTTGAACATAGTAATAGGTTGTGTAGTAAACACCCAGGGAGTTTGTCAACTTCAATGATGTGGTAACAGTTGTAGCATACACTTTGTTCCAGTAAGAAACGGATGTTGAGTATGATGGAACATATTCAATAATATAGTTTGAAGTCACACCATTAACAACAGTATTAGTGGTTACACTTTTTGTGTAAAGACTGCTCCATTGAGAAGCAGTAACGGAATAAACAGGAACATTAACAACTTGTTCATAATAGCTACCTGCAGCACCGGTGACCCATTCAGTAGCAATTGAAGAACCTTGTTTAACACTGGTGTTTTGTCTGGTGATTGTCTTAGTAATAGCAGGACCGGCAATAACAACATATGTACTAGCGGCAGCGTTAGAACTAGTGAGGGTAACATAATCAGTGTATGTACCGCCTAAACTCAAGGAGGTTGATAAGGATCTGTAAACGTAAACAATCTGAGCAGTTTCAACGGAACCATCAGACATAGTAACGGTACCAACACTGGTAACAGTATGAAGAGCAGTATTTGAATCAGATGTATAAACAGTAACTTGTCTTGGACGTTGAACCACAACCTCACCTGTGGTTAAAGTGACACCGTTAACAACGGTTGTCCAAGTGGAGGTGTAAGTAGTAGAAACTGTTGAAGTCCAAGTACCTACAGATGTAGTAAGTGCAGGATAAAGAACTTGAATAAATGATGACGCTTGAGTAACACCATTGACTACTGTTGTAGTCCCGACAGTGTTAGTATGGGTCTGACCGTCATTACCCCAGTTGTATGAGGTTGATAAAGTTGGACGGAAAACAAAGACTTCACTTGTCGCAACACCATTGACAGTAATTAAACTTGTAGTGGTACTGTAACCAGTTTGGGCCCATTGAGAGTAACTTGTAGCAAGAACAGGATAAAGAACTTGAACATATGAAGATACTTTGGTAACACCATTAACAACAGTGGTTGTAGCAACAGTATTAGTATGGGTTTTCTGATCTGAACCCCAGTTGTATGAGGTTGATAAGGTTGGACCAAAAACAAAGACTTCACTTGTCGCAACACCATTGACAGTAATTAAACTTGTAGTGGTACTGTAACCAGTTTGGGCCCATTGAGAGTAACTTGTAGCAAGAACAGGATAAAGAACTTGAACATATGAAGATACTTTGGTAACACCATTAACGACAGTAGTTGTAGCAATAGTACTGGTATGGGTTTGTTGATCTGGACCCCAGTTGTATGAGGTTGATAAAGTTGGACCGTAGATAATAACTTCAGAAGTTGATGCTCCATTAATAACAGTACCAGTTGTCATAGTACTATATCCAGTGGAGCCCCATTGAGAATAAACAGTTTTGAAAGCTGGAACTTTGGTAACCCAGTAACTAGTTGTAACAATGGAACCACCAGCTAGAGTAACGATAGAAGTTGCTAAAACTTGAGTAGCACCAGTACCAGTCCAAGTTGAAGTAACTGTTGATAAAGGTGGAACATAAACGACAATAATTGATTGAGCAACGAAATCACCATCAGAAGTGAAAGCAGTTGCAGTTGTTAAGTAAGAAGTTGTTGAACCAGTGTAAGTAGTTGTTTGGGTGATTGTACTAGAAACAAAACTGTCAACACCAACATCTGCACCAACCATCGTTGTTGTAACCTTATCAGTACCAGTTGTGGTAACTGGGAAATAAAGGGTAGTACCTGGAACAATCGTGGTAACATAGTATGTAGTGGAAAAGAAAGAAGATGAAGCAAGAGTTGAAGTACATTGCATACCTGTAAGACTACCGGACAACTGATAAACATATTTAGATACATCAGCGGTACTTCCGGAAGGATCGTCAATTTCGAAATTAAGAGCACCATCAGAAATAACGTTAATATAAACAATTCTGATAGGATAGTAATTACCACCTTCTAAATAAACCCAAGATTCTTGAACTTGAGTGGATGATTGCCAATTTTTGGAAGCCATCATGATAGCAGTATCAGCTTGACCAAGTTGGGAAAGGGAAGGATTACAACAATCAAAACCACCAGTACCCATCCAGACCATAGCAGATTCATCGACATGATTCATTTTGAATGCGTAAATACCGGTTTTTTCAGCTAAAAAGATTAATAAAAATTAAGAAAGTTAGTATTTTGAACAAATGATAGGATAAAAAAAATTGATGAAGTACATACCATAGAAATAACCAGTTAATTCAGCAACGAAATTGGTAATTGGAACATTAACACCCCATAAAGAAGATGTTTCAGTAGTAGAAGGACCCAAATTATAGTTGAAAACCGCATTTGCAATAAGTGGAGCAGTAGTGACTAAAGAGTTTTGTCTATAACCACCGTTAAGAAAAGCGGTATTGGTATAATCTGATTCGTCACCCCAGGAGTAGCTATAGATGTTGGCACTTAAACCATTCACCGAGCTAACACCCTTGATGTTACAACCTTCATTGGCCGTTTGAAGTTTACCCTGGAAATCATCTGCAAATGCAGAAGTTGCCAAGGATAACACCAAAGGAACTAATGAAAATATGGACGAACGCATAGTTTTCCTTATTCTTTAGTTGTTGGATGATCTAACAAAAGGAAAAAAAAGCAAAGAAGAAAAGAAGAAAGGGAAAAGGAGGAAGCAAAAGAAGAAATAAAATATAGGAAATGGAATACAGCAGGAGCAAGAGAACCGAACGAAACGAATACCCCGTGTATGTGTGTATGTAAACACAGGCACAATCAAATCATGTGTGTTAATGCAATAGTTGTTCAGAATTAATATACCATACCTACGACATTGTTCAAAAAAACAGAATTAGAGGAGAGAAAACGCCAACAATAGGAAGAACAAAGATAGAAGCCAGGTTATTCAATTTTTACGTAGATTGCATGACGACTTGCATGACCACGTTAAACTATTGTACAAATAGCTGCCCACTAAAATTGACAGGCTTGGACACGAAAAAGGTAAACATGTCATATCCCAGCTACAACAGCTGCATCCAACATAGACCAACGTAAATTTACCAAAAAGCCTACAAAATAGCTCACGTCTAGCGCAAAGAACGTATTTTCAGATGCAAGAATATCCGCATGCACAACAGCTACCGATTCCTCTCTGCACTTTAGCACGCTGTGCAGAATGTGTGGTAAAACCCGCGAAGAACTTTTCTGCTTTTACTGTTCTCGTCGTTTCTTGCATCTGCACAATGCCAAATGTGGAATGTTCTTTCGCCGGATATAGCACAAAACGTCAGCCACACGGCTGCACGTCGAATTTTACCGTGTTTCGCGCAGTGTGGTGTGTCGTTTAGCACGCGCCTCCCCTAATGCAGCCAGATTGGATCAAGTAACGAATGTAAGGAAAACTATGAACTCATCCGGAAGTGCAAAATCCTTCGGTGTGCTTGACGAGGTACCAGTTGGACCCCAAGCTTCCAAAACGCAAAGTGACCTTCGTATCCTCATACTTCCTGTCTGTTTGGTAGAGAAACAACAGGCTTGACATATCACACCGCAGAGTAATGACAACCAACCATGCCACATTCAAAAGAAACCATTTTGTTCCGGTACCGTGGAGGTATCGTAACTGTCCATAATCAAAACGGTACATGCGTTGAGCAGTTAAAGCCGAAGGCAAGAATCTGTAGCTCGGCGGTGATTACAAACAGTGCCAAAAAATTTTTTTAAGTCCCAAGGCGCTAGCTTTGCTGTCTCTTATAACGTATGCTGCTTATTATGGCAACACATATTATCTGTTGCCTTAGATAGACGCATAAGCTAAAGTAATCCATTGCAGCCTGGTCTCTACTCCCAGTACTTTGGGAAAATACCATTTTCCTTTGCGGCTCTTCCACGCTTGGACAAACGGCAGCCTATTGTGCACAAGCATCTCAAGTAATATTTCTGATCGAATTGGCATTTACATATGCACGTACATATTGCCATCGTGTCCAACCCGAATTGTTTTTTATTACTAACATACACTACTGTTGCTATGCCTTCTCCTGACATCACCACTCCCGTGTATCAAACCCCGACACCTCGAAGAACCGGCCACCCCTGTATTAACGGTTTCGGCCGTAACTTTAACCGGCCTCTCGCGTTTCGCCGTTGCGGCTACGAGTCCAATTTGGAATCTTGCTCGTAAACTCCATACGTAACGGTTTCGGAAAAATTCTTTCAAATTTTGTCGCGCAAATCAAAAAAACAATCTATTATAGTCTACATGCCATAATCTGTAAAATCGCTCTCAAATTTACATTGGCGTATACAATACGGACTGCATTAGAATTGCTACACTTTCTTGCTTAGTTTCAACCATTTGGGAACCACATTCATTTTGGCTCGTTTCGAATCATTGAGGGACCGCTCTTGACCGAATTTAGACCCAGGTCCATTCGTATCTGGCTCCTCACGTGTCTCTTTTGGTTCTTCTTTCTCGCTACTTTCTTCGACTTTTGGGATATCTTCCTGTATGTAACCACAGCCACTTTCACTAAACTTGCTGTTCCAAGTATCGGAAAATTTAATAGCTAATAGTATCCTATTACCGAACTCACATTCTCTAAGTGTGACTCGTAGGTCATTTTCTTCGTTGCAGTTTGCCCCACTACCTTCAAATCTTGCAATTTTCGTCATCGGATGTGCGGTAAATAGTTCGAAAAAACCATTATTTTCATTTGTAGATACTGCATCTAGTTTCAAAACTTTTCCAATTAATACATCCACTAGATCCTGTAATTTTTTCCGCTTATCCATTCGAATCTGCACTATGCTGTTGTCGGGAAACTTGATACGAATACAACAACATCCGTAGTCATATCCCTTTTTAATTTCTTCTTTTCGTAAACGTTCTTCGCTCTCTAGTTTTTCTCTCAGTGATTTGGTCAATAATGGTTGCTCAGCTGATTGTTTCGAAAGCAAGCGCTGGTAAACTCTGGCCTGCTCAATGCTCATTTCAAGTTCTTCGTTTTCTTCAGCCCCTCCAAGATCTTCACTCATCAGTCTATTCTTTTCGTTTTTGCCATCACGATACAAACTGATATCAGTTTCACTTTCCTTATTCGGAAAATTTGCAAGAAAACTGTCCTTCGGCAAATTAATCATGCTATGATCTCCGGTTTTTTCGGAATTATCGTACGTTTCTGTATCATCTGCAACACCTTTCGTGCTATCTTTAGTTTCCCGTTCTAGCCCTTTGCTATTACTTGTATCCAATTTACTCTTTTCGCTAGGACTAGCTGCTGCATCAACTCGAATCTTGATAGCATAATTGCCTTCGACTAATCCTAAACTGCGAATTTTCTTATTTAGTTCATCATATTTGATTGTTTTCATCATAATCTCAACGCAGCATTTATCCAAATTAATTTCAGATCTTCCACTTTTACTTAAAAAAAAATTTAGAATCTCATCCATTCTCGTATCATTCCTAAACTTCTCAATAAGATTCATATTCAAATTTTGGTAAAAGATTGTTGCCCTAATGTTAACATACTTTGATTTATTATCATCTTGATTCAATTTACCGCCTTTGCTTGTTCCACCAATTGGCCCAACAAGATCCAAATTAACGCCCTGCGCAAGATTAGAAAACCGGAATGGCAAACTAACATCAATTTCCTTACCAGCTCTATTCAACAACTTGAATTCGCCCTCTTTACCTTTTGAGTCGACGTGGAAATGTTGGCATGCTTCCTTCAAAACATCACTAAGCAAAGTTGCTGGAGGAACAGTCATACGGTAAGACTTGTATTCTCTATTAATCGTAATCGTAGGCATCGTACTGTCAGTTGGTTTAACTCAAGCCCCAATGTATTAACCCTTCAATTCACAAAAGCAAGGGGCAGATTAAAATAAAAAGAATCAATCAAAAATTACAAAATTGTTAAGGTCGCGTATGCAGTAAATCAAATTTAGCTATTCTACAAAATTTACTTATCTTACTTCTGGCTTTGTCTTAGTAGCTCCTCATTTAGACCTTTTCTTCTTTGATTTTTTACTAGGTTTTTTTAAAACATTGCTCTTCTCTTCCTCTTCCTTACTGTTCTCCTTTTCAGATACATCAGCTGGAAGATCTTCTGTTAATAATTTGAATCCATCACTAATCTCACTATTACCCTCAATGAATAGCTTTGTCAATTGCCTGGCATGAATCACATTAACGTCATGTGTTAAAAAATTTGCCGCATGCCCAAGTTCAATCACTTTTTCCTCATCACCATCAACAATAGCCTTGTTTAATGGCTTATAAAACTCGTTGCATTCCTTTATTAACTCTTCATCTGTCGAATATGTATGTGATAATGAATTGAGATCCTTCATAAATTTAATGCATGTAGCATTTTCAGTATCATAATGTTTTGCCATGTTCAATGCAATCAAAAAGATATCTAAGTTGGTAAAATTTTTTAAATCAAATGTAAGATTGTATATCTTGCTCTTTTGTAAAGAATTTAAAAGTTTGGAATATTCATTAATTTCTCTTTCCTCTTCAATGTCCTCACCGGTATTTTTTGGTTGATTCACTTTATCTTCTTCACTTTTAGAAAATTTGAAAAATAATTCACGTGCTTCAGGAACAAATCCAACACCAACCCATTGAACTAGCAACGTTTGAATTTCAATTCGGTACTCTGCATCCCCGTACTTTAACACATGATGTCTTTCTAATGACTTCAACATCAAACAAATAACCTTGATTAACTTCTGAGCATTTGATCGATTGGCAGTAAAAGCAGAATTAGTCTCATTTTTTTTTGATTTATTCTCCAACGGTTCATTCAATAATAAGTCCTCCAGTTCATATGATGATCCTCTTGACAAGTAGATCACGGCATTAGATAAAAATTCGTGTAAAATCATCGACTTTTCAATCTCGCTTAATTCTAATACTCCCATCCGACTAAAACTAAATCTAGTAAATGCATCTGCCCCCTCTGGATTACCTCTTAAGCCAACTAATAAATCATGAAAATAATTTATTATCCATTGATTCAAAGACAAATGTGTCAAAAACCAAATTAATACTCTTCTATATCCTTCAGCCATAAATAGTTCATCGATAATAAAAAACGAAGATGACGGATTAAACTCAACCATTTTGCTAAAGTTATTATCAACTTTCAAAAAATTATAGATCACATCAGCATTTACGTTTGGATCACTGTTTTCTACAACTTCTTCTTCGTTCATCACTTTGGCTTCATGTTCATACTGTACAACCCATGCAACACTTCTAATAATCTTTTCGCACGTCTTACTATCCATCGTCTCAATGGTCATCATCTTTAATGAGCCAATTAGGTTTTCAATAGGGGTGATAAAAATAGTGGAATCATTTACTGATAATTTTAACAGTTTAATAAACTCAACTGTTAATAATGCATTCTTACCTCTAGGTATATCTCTCCAATCCCTACCTTTAGAGTCGAATTCTTCTTTATTACGACTTCTAATCGCATTTGGCCCATTGTGCATATTTCGTACAGCAGCTAACTGTAAATTCTGAATATCCTCCATATTAAGATCACTTATATTAAGTTGATGTAATTTAGCAAAGGCGCTTAAAGTATTTTCGTTGTCCAGCTCAATTATTTCTTCTTCCTCTAAGTCACAATCTTTGTTTTCATCATCATCATAATCATCTTCAAAATCTTCGAAAACGCATGAACAATCAGGGTGTAAATCGTACATTCGAGGCTGAATCATTTTAGCGACTTCAAAACCATTTGAATCAATGTTTTCATCATCATCAACCTCATCGTGTCTTTCAATTTCTAGTATGCTATTCTGTCCAACATACCTCTTAATATTATCCTTATGATGTTTATGGTACAATTTGTCGTCAACATCCACTTCAATTTCTTTTTCTTCTTCCCCCTCTTCTTCTTCGTCCTCGTCTGACATATCTTCCAATTCCATTTCAAACATATACTTTATGTCTTCATCATATCTATCCTCAGGATCAAAGTTGAATAACAACTCAGTGACATTATCCAACTCTGATCCTAATGCAAGCAACGCTGCAACAAATACCCTTATATCCCTACTGATGGATCCATTACTAAATTTACGACCCCACGGACGCATAAAATTTACAAGTGATTCATGTTTTAAATCATGTAACCTCCTATCAAAATCGTCATTCAAAATCAATGCAATCATCGACCGCAGCGCAGAAGACCCCTTAATCATGTATCTTATCACTTCAGGATACCCTGGGAATCCGTTTTCTTCATCACGCCTATCGATTTCAATGCCAAGATAGATTATCCTTGTGTGATTTTTCCAAAGTTGCAAATAAAGAGATAAGAATGGATTCAAACAAATATTTCCTGATTCACTATACAATTTTTGAATAGTCAGTAATCCAACTGTAGAAATTGTATATAGAAGCATCATATGGTGGAAATCACTAGCTATGTTGACAATGTTTGAAAAAACATTATGTGGTAACCACTTAGCTAGTTCGACTTCCCAATGTTCTTCATCGTTATTAATATACATTAGTATCCCTTCATTATCTGCATTTAATATAATCATAATCTTCTCAACTATAGTTGCAATGTCAAACGACATATCAAAGGATGGTAAATTTGAGTCTGAGTATTCATTGTACATCAGTGCTAGTATCAAATCTGAAACCATATCTGCACTTAATATCATTCTGTTGTCTTCTCCTGTATATGATGGCTGCGTATATGGATCACAGAGTGTAGATATTGTCGAGAAAAGCTTCCAAATTCTTTCAGCGTCCCTTGCTTTCGATTTGGATTTAGAGTTGGAGGTGGATTGCGAAGGAATAACTATTCGAAGTAACTTGAAGAGGGCATCATGAAACTTGTATGGATTAAAAAAATTATTACCCAACTCTAAATCAAAACTGTATTCTTGTCCCGACTCATCCTCGGATTCGTCAAATTCACACTTTTCCTCATCACGTCCAAGTTCTTCCACTTCTTCATGATCTTCCTTCTCGGCGTCATCACCATTATCGTTATCATTATTTTTATCTTTCTCTTTATCTTTATCTTTATCTTTATCTTTATCTTTATCTTTATTTTTATCTTTATCTTTATCACTATCATTATCTTTATCTTTATCTTTATCTTTATCTTTATCTCTATCAGCATTATCGTTAGCATGGTGATGTGAATCATCCTCTATAGCAAGTTCAGAACTTTTGAACATATCTGTCTTGCCATCCTCGCGTGCTTTATTGAAAACATCAAGTAACTTAATGATGTCAGGGGAGTCCAGAAATCCAGCTCGAATATCATGCATGGATTTTAGTAGTTCATATTTATTCATACCTGCAATCATTTCACTCATGTCCTTTATAAGTTTTATATCACCGCCTGCCATTTCTATAAGGCGTGGGTCAAGCATGTCCATAGACAACCATGATTTTTCTCCCACCAGGTCGTTAGATTTGCCATCTGCACTGGCATTCAAACAGCCGCCATTAGTACTAATACATTCTTTTATATTGGGATTCGACTTCCTGTGGTTTTTTGTACTGTGTTTGGCCTTCTGATGGCGTGTTTTCTTTGCAGCCATGGTGATGCTGAAAACAGGAAAGTAGTAGTAAGACTCAAAACGGCTATTTTACTTCACATCATGTTCTGTGTCTTGGCTTCCTGTCTTTCTACTCGAGCATTAAATTTAAAAAAATTACGTAATGAAAAGTTAAAATATTATAGTATAGACTGAAATGAAAGCCGTTAAAGAATATCGTAGATACCTTGTATGACTCACTCTACAGACATGGCGTTGTCTCTTTGTACAGCAGATGCTGGAGTTGAAATGGGCTCAGACGCTGACAAGCTCTTTGTTTGTTCCCGCCTCCAAAAGCGTAGCAGCAAATCACCATATCTTTCCAATTCTTCAACTTGGATCATTAATTGAAAATCCAGCAACAACAAAAATTGTAACTCTAAATGATTTAATTCATCCAACGGCAATCCACCAACTTTTGCATATCTTGAATTTTTATAGAAAACATCACTGAAAAATTTTGATGCAACGGTTAAACCAGAAATAATCAGCCTATGAATATTATAACTATCCATAACAAAAACTTGTGGATTATTTTTATCAGTGGCAGTCCCACTATCATCACCCATCATTATTGCATCTTCGCTTGTTTTTTCCGTATTATTTGCACGTTTGGCAATTCTATCAAAATATACTAGTAGACTCAAAAAAACATCATTAGTTACGGGACAGTATTTCAAAATTCTAGTTAAATATGCATGTAGTGAAATAGCTGGGATATTTCTACCATGAAATGCCAATACATTAGCACTGTATTTACTATTGAGTAAACCTGTACCATTTGTTGAATCAAACGTATTACTGAAACTTGAATTATTATTGGAGGCAGAATTTGAGTTTGAGTTAGTAGTCGCAATAGAATGATAATTATGATTGGAGTTTGTTCTGCTTGACTGTTCTTCATCACTATGCAATAAATCATTAGCTTCGATAATTTTTTGTAGTAATGCAGATAACATTAATAAAAGATCTTGAACAGGATAATCTGCAATATTCAAATGTTCCACAGGCTCTTGCAACGATTGTTGGGCCTGTTGCATTTGCTGCTGCTCTTGTTGCTGCCCTTGTAACTGTTCTTTATGTTCGTGTGAAAGCACTTCTCTTTGAAACGGATGAAATGATGAAAATGACGCTGAAAATTGATTTGAGGGAGCAGGAGCAGATGCAGATATAAAGTTACCCGAGCTTGTGTTATCAAAACCATGAGTTGTTTGTATTGGATGATCAAGGTTGTCTTTAGTACCAATAGTATTGTTGAACTGGGACTCCGCATCCTGATACAACGTGGAACTACTTGAATTAGTCGAAAATGCAAGGTCTTTTGAGATATCTGTTGTAGCAGTTGCAGGGGTCGGATATGGTGTAAACGAGGAACCTATACTGTGGGACAATTGTTGCTGCTGTAGCTGAAGCTGTAGCTGTTGTTGTTGTTGTTGTTGTTGTTGTTGTTGTTGTTGTTGTTGTTGTTGCTGTTGTTGTTGCTGTTGCTGTTGCTGTTGCTGTTGCTGTTGCTGTTGCTGTTGTTGTTGCTGTAGCTGTTGTTGTTGTTGTTGTTGCTGATACTGATATTGAAAATGAGAGTTTAAATTGGGATTCGAAGTTGAGTTAAACAAATGCTGGTTTTGGGAGTTTGAGAAGGATGAAGAGAGATGATTTGAACTTATGAAACTATTAGATGAAACATTATTGACCAATGAATTATTCGAGGATCTACGTAAAAAATTATCGTGAGGTTTCTGAATTTGTTGTTGTTGTAATTTGGATGTTAATAAACTTCGACGACCAGCGGGAGTTAATGAGGATGATAAATTAGGTTGGTGTATAAAAGATGAATTTTGCTTAAAACTTATAGTGTTGTTATTATTATTAGAACTGCTAACATTAGTATTAGGATTGTTGGGGATGGGATTGGGATTATTACTGTTGAAGGAAGAGGACATGTTCCCATTATCAGTCATTATATTATTAGAGAATGAGGATGGCAAGTTGTCCATTGAACCCGATCTCGAGGAAAGTGAGTTCTTTTGGAAAAGAGATATGTGGGAAGGTGGGTGTGCAGATGGGCTGTTGTTGTATGAAAAGGAGGTGAAATTTGAGGGGGAAGTGGTTGAAGTGTACGATGACGAGGTAGAGTGTGTCCTGTTGATGGTCCTGTTAACATTTATTGGGTTGTTAGTGTAGGGAATCATAGTATTATTGTTGTTGTTATTGTTATTGTTATAATTGTAGGTATTATTAGTGTAAAACGTGTTTGTATTGTTAGAATATGACATTGCTGTATATATTGAAGTTGTTCAAGTGTTGAGTTGAAAGCGGGGAGGAGTTAAGATCTGTAATGAGCTCAAACAGCCTGGGTGTTCAAGCTGTTGATCTTACAATACAAGGCTACTAGTTATATTAAAATATTGCATAGACTTATTAACCTAAAAAATAATTCGTACAAACCGCCGGATCACTGCTTCTTCGTCTTGTTCTTGAGCTCAATTTGCAGCCTTTTGGCGACAAGACGATCGTCCCGATACGGCTCAGCGCCGGTGGCGACGGGGCAGCAGAACGGTTGCAATGTGTTGAGGAGGCTCGTGGGGAGGTTGAGCATGGCGTTGTTCTCGAGTGGCAACTGGGAAATGGCACTGTGGGTGAAGATGGCAGAAGGGCTGCTGGGTGGGGCCAGGGAAGGAGAGGAGTACGATGGTGCAAACAGAGGATGGTAGTTTTTCTGCTGGGCACGTTGGCGGTGACGGATGTAACGGTATCTGGCCAAATCCTCGATTATCGTGGACTTCTTATGGGCACTCTCCATCTTGAGCTGTGCCTTGTTTCCCTTCATGTTCAGGTAAAGTTTTGACAGAGGCGTTCTGACGAGCTTTTCGGTAATATCAACCTTGATCGGCTCCAGCAACGGCGCATATCCGTTGAATAGCATGTCCATGTACAAGTCCCTTTTGGGAATGTTCCATGTATTGGATACTTTCTCTCCGTTTAGAGATATGTACTTTTTATTGTTATTCTGTTGTTGTATCTCCACATTATCCTCCCTTTTTGCATCCGTGGCAGTTGCATTGCTGTTGCCATTAGTGACACTGTTAGCAGTGTTTGCAGAAGTTGATGCCCTTCTCTTGCCTAGCTGGTAGCATCGGGAAGTGGTTATTATGCTGGTTCTGGTGCTGTACATTCTTTTTAGTTCACTACCACCTTCTTATCTCTGACGCTTCTGCTTATCTCCGAATCAAACAAATTTGCTGCGAACTCACGCTATTTATATACAATTTGGCCCAATCTAAATGAGCGCGGTGACATCGGTTGAATCCACAATCTACAAATCATATCGTGAAAACCGTAGTTTTGCCCCCTCTTGCAATGGCAACTCGAAAGAGACTACTAGGGGAGTTTAGTGAAATTTCCAAGGGCCTACCAGAATCCATCATCTCTTTAAATCCCGTTTGCGATGAAGATTTGTATAATTGGGAATCAATAATTCATCCTCCAATCACTTCTGGTTCGTTTTATTCAAAAGGTTACTTTCTGTTGTCAATAAAAATACCTGAAAAATATCCATTTGAACCTCCAAAGATCAAATTTGTTACTGATAAACCTGTGAATTCAGGATTAAAAATTTGCACTAAAATTCCACATTGTAACATAGATTTCAAAACTGGCGAAATATGTCTTGATATTTTAAAACACGATAATTGGTCCCCAGCTTGGACGATTAAAACAGCCGTTTTAGCAATCTTAATTTTACTTGATAATCCAGAAGCGGATTCACCTTTAAATGTAGATATGGCCAATTTATTCAGACTTGGCGATAAGCTAGCTATTAAATCAGTAATAGATTATTATTTAAGTTTATAGGCTATACAGTAATTTTTATATGATTTAATTGTATTATGACTGAGTTAATTATAGAATTAATAAAGAGTTAGATTATATAAACAATTTATTTCTTTGACTTTTCCTTAGCTGCAGCTTCCTTTAAAACTTTCTTAACAACTTTTTGTTCTTCAATAAGGAAAGCTCTAACAACTCTTTCCTTAACACAGTTAGCACATCTAGAACCACCGTAAGCTCTGGAAACAGTTTTTTGGGTTTTAGAAATTGATGCGTATGCTCTTGGTCTCAAAGTTGCAATACCTGGTAATGGTGCACCACAATCACCACATCTTGCTCTGGAACCTTGCTTCTTGACGTGTTGTGCAACTAATCTACCACCTGGGGTCTTAACAACCTTAATTTGGTTAGACTTGGTGTTGTCTAGAATAGTGTAATTAAATGTTAGTATTTGGTTGATTTGATTTGAAGATTGTGTATTCTGAATGATTTAGGAGATTTTATCGATGGAAAGTAGCAAACAAATTATCATTCCTGATCAATAGGTAGTCCAATGAGTAGCATATGCTTAAATAGATCAATATATATACAAATTGGTCTGTGGAAATAGTTGAAAAAAGTTCAAATAATTCTTTCTTTTTTGAAACTAACATGGTGAGATGATATCAACATCATCTTTACTCTATATTCGTAAAATATTTTATGGTATTTGTTCATTCGTTGATTCGTTCACTCATGCAATCATTCAGTAATCCAAAGGTAAAATGCATTCTATTCGATTCTATCATTTAAATCATTCCCATCACACATTGCAGTTAAATCGGTACATACATGGGTTTCTTCTTCTGAAAGTAACTCTTTGAGCCATTTTTGTCTATTTGATGAAGGTGATACTTAAAGAAATAAAATAAAATAAAATTTAATCTAACTCAACGTTATTCAATTTTCAGAATCCCAAAAAGTAACAGTATCTGAATCTTACCCTCATACAGTTGCGAACAGGGAATGGAGCGGGGAATATTGAGAACGAAAACAATTTTTCATTTTCGCAAGAATTTTTTTGACCACCCTACTGTGTGGTGAGAGGGTGTCTCCAATTGGGTATGACCTTCTGTGTTGCACGTGACCCCGAGGGTTTGTGCATAATAAGCCTCCGGATCATTAGGTGTACTTTGTCCGTTCTACGTCGAAATAGAGGCTATTACATGCACAAGTAGTTGGCAAATACAAACCTGTATGTAGCGAAGACGATAATTTTCTTTAAAAGTGTTCAATCTTCCGCAAAGAAAAAATTAAACAAGTGGTTTTTATAAATATATATGTGATGGTAAAACTAAGTGAAACTAATATTTGTTCAATTAATTTTCAACTGCAACAACTTCCATTTCAACATCAACACCTAGTGGTAATTCGCTAACAGCAACACATGATCTAGCTGGTTTGTGCACATTGAAGTATTGGGAGTAAACTTCGTTAAACTTGGCGAAGTTGGACATGTCCTTTAAGAAAATGTTAACTTTAACAATGTTTTCCAACTTGGAGTTAGAGTCTTCAACAATTGCCAACGCATTCTTAATAACTTGATCTGCCTTGGCTTGGATGTTACCTTCGACTGGCTTACCATCTGCAGTGTATGGGATTTGACCACTAACATAGATAAATCCATTAGCTTTGATAGCATGTGAATAACTTGCAGCAGCAGGTGGTGCGTTCTTTGACATAATTGGGGTGACTTTGGAGCCCATGTTTCTGGTAAATTGTTTGGCAAGTAACTGTGTTTTGAACATAGTAGAAGCAAGTATTTGGTGTGTAGACAGGAGCTGTCAATTCAACAAGAAAGCAAATCGCCACACTTGCACAATCGCATACTGTACATAATTGGTCAAGCATCGTCCAGCACGATAGGGGGTGCGGAGATATATTGCTTCTTTGAGACAACTTTGCGGTTTTAAACTATAAACATGAATTATATATCTACGGTGATCCCAAACACAGCACCAGTTTCAATTACTTGACAACAATGCAAGCAGTGGATTGTTTTGGACGATTGATTACTGCGGCTAGCTGGCTATCTCCCACGAGAGAGCAAGAAATATTGGCGGGAAGTATATGCTATTTCCCACATGCGCCTGCTTCTTTAGTGAGACAATTACACTATGTTTTTGCAGTTCATTTGTGCCAGACTTACTACCCACAAGCTATTATCGTAAGAAGGACTCAAATTTCCCACTAAACAATTTACTTGCTTGCGTGGAAAAATAACTGGCTGCCCAACAACTGGCTGGGTGTCCAATGAATTCATTGTGTTGCTTGTGAAAAACAGCTGATTGGCTGCACTATTATAATATAATGTAAAGAACTTCCTTACACAACTGTTAAATAATTGGAACCGATGCAGTACTTGAAACTACCATTTATATCGAAACATCCACCATCCATTCAAGAATACATCAATCAATCGGGTAAAGTTACTACCATTAGGACTCACGGCTTAGCTGTATCAACACCTTCCACTATCTCCCCTGTCAATGGCTGTGTTTTCTCTAATTCTGCATAAATACGTTTCTGCTTCTCATAATCTTCTAGATTAGCTTGCTGCTTGGAATTGAACCCACGCTTTTCAAGTCTCGCCCTGTCTTTGATTGGACCCTCTTGTAATTGCTTTATTATTCATGTCACCATGTGCGTTAGTATATCCGTCAAATAAGTATTGTGAGGTCAGGTAATCGTTGAGTACTTACGTCCTTTTCGTATTCAGCCATGTAGTAAACTCCAAAAATAGTTGCTGCTGAAAATATCGAACTGCCAACAAACGTCAGTTTGGATGCTCTAGACATGTTTTCTGTATAAGTATAGCTTCAACTGCTGGAAAGTAATGCAGAAGTTAACATCCACCGGATTCATGCCTTCTTCCACTCACATCATCTCGACAAAATGCGCATAATCCCGTTTCTCGCTTACGTTATACAAAATTGATATATAGAAGAAAACTTTACGACCTCTTCTTGCTGCCCTTGGCAATCTTACTTTCATCATCTTTTTTGTCCATCCAAATGGGATCGTCCAAAAAGTAAAGCCAGGAAAGAGAAGACCAAGCAGATATAACCCCAACTGAACAGTAAACACTGTAAACCATTAACCTGAAAAATTCTAATCTTTTCAACATTACGAAATTTCTGCTTTCAATTTCCAACATTTGGATTACTATACATAATGGCGCAAAGCACAGCATATATAGCAAATTCAACCTATCTAATACAATCACTCTTGTAGTTATCCTCCTTGAAAAGTGTACAACTCCACTGAAACTTGTTTGGAAGACAATAAACCAAATAAATGTAATCAAACTTTTAAACATCCATTCCGCTGATCCAAATAACAAAGGGAATAAAGAAACATATCCTGCACAAGTTAAAAGTTGAAAAGGTGGCAGCAATCTTCTATCTTGACAGATGACAAATGTTAGAGGGATGATAATTAGCATAATTGCTTTCTCATGAACATGCCAACCAAACAAGAACGATGAAAATGCACATAATGAAATTGATCCTATAAACCTTTCGAAATTTGGCTGAAAAAATAAAGGAATTAGTGACATTATTTGGTAGAATATTGTCAAAAGAAATGTATGATTTGGTAATATTTGCGGTAAAAATGAGAATTTAACATCCCCGACAATTCCTCTAGTTAAGGAACTATTTGTCTCACTTGGCAATTTGTCAAATATTTTATATAATATTGGAACTCTTTTAGATAGTTGTATTAGTAATCTATCGACAAATGAATAGATGGCCCAAATATTTGGCGCCCAATATGCATGTGTGAGACCTCTTGAAAATGGGAATAATCTTGCAAATAATTGCGGTAAAACCCCATAATATGCAAATGGCGCAAAAGCCACAAAAAAAACCGCTAATACTGTCAATCCCAAATTAAATAAATTCTTCCAGTTGACCGTATTTAAGATCGAACGAAAACTTAAATTTTTCTTCGGTAGAGGATTCAAACAGTATGCTGATAATAAATAGATAAAGTAGGCCGGTGCAATATATAAAAAAATGTGTTTGAAACATAATAAAACTGCAAACCAAAATCCACATGCAAGATTATTACCTAATTTTGCATTTACAATTGACAAGATTAGAATTCCAAACAAAAATCCATTGTATTGGAAGTGTATGTGGTCAATTATGAATAGACCAGGCGATAGAACAATTGATGCCGAAATTACAAAATTCCTTCTCTTCTCTTTACTTGTCACAGATGTATTGATGAACCACTGCAACGCAACAAACAGTAAAATTTCACTTATCAATACAGTCGATCTTTGGAACATAATGGTTTTCATACCATATTTACCAACCTCGACAAGCTCAATACATCCATCTTCAGCAATTGATTTGGTTACAAATCTTGAGAGAAACCATTCAAAATATGCAAAAAACGGCGGGTAATCTAGTGTCCACTGACTTGTATTCTCAACGTACCAGTATTTCAACGGCAGTAACGAGGTGATTGAAAGCCAGTTCCGATGAACGTCAAAATCCGTGGAATGGTAGGTTGGGAATAACAAGATTTTGAGCAATGTAGATGCGACCCATATGTTCCACAGTGAGTAGTTGTATCCCTGCTGGCCATTGGTACCATTTGTTCCATTTGGCTTATCCCTGATCACTTCTGTTCCCATTCTACAGGTGCCAGTAGCCCGTAGCAACAAACAAAAAGGTGCATCCCGTGATTGTAGTAACACAATCGGTGTAAAACGTGGAAAACATGTTGAATGCATACGTAAGCAGTTCTGCACGATCCATCACCTTATACCCCGAACAATAGGAGACTCGATTTCTGACCCTTTCCTGTCTATTGATGGCATATATTGTGGAGCCTCCTCTGGCTTTCTTGTTCTGGGGAGTGCCTTGTACATCTTTCTGTCGTAACTTTCACTTCAGGTTACACTGGTGAGGAAACATTTCTGGTCTGCTTAGTTTGCGGCTTCTTATCAGGTGTTTTTTCTTCCAAAAAAAGGGTTCTGTTTGCACCCCTTATCGGATTTAAATATTTGAAAAAAAGTCGTAGTGGAAATAACTTGGAGTTGTCATATCCAAAGCAATGCCTTACGTTCCTTCACCAAGAAAAAGGGGAACCTCTTTAGAACCATCTGTTTTTTACAGTAAATCAAATCAAAATTCCTCACATAAACTAGAACTTACATCCGACAATCATGCTAATAATATTGATAATAATTTTTCATCATCTCCCACATCATCGGATATTCTAGGCAATGTGGAAAGACAGCTGTCTGCTTGTAATATATCGATGAAAGATGATTCAACTGAAAAAATACCAGACAAAGTCGATGACCACCCGTTATATGATACTTCGTTAAGTTTCGTTAATAATAATATCAAAAGTACTGATAATATAATATCGGAAGAACATAACCTACCGCTTTCTTTGTCCTTCATAAGAAGACCTTCACGATCACATTCAATGGATGTAGATGTTGATAGAATCATGAAACAAAATACACTTCTCAATTCAACCCCTTCTTCAAACAAAAATTTTGAACAAAACAATGATCAAACTCATATTGATACTGGTGCCTCTAAGGAAGATCCACAATCTTTCTTATCTCCTTTATGTTCTCAAACAAGTATTCATAGCAACAATTCATTGAGCTATCCTACTCCGTTAATTAGAAAGAAGTCAGGAGAATTGGTCAAGTCATCTTTAAAATTAAATAATGCATTCAGAGCATCAGGTTCGGTTTCGATGCCTTCAACTCCAACATATAAACAAGTTCAATTTCAGCATAATATTGCTGTGAAATATTTTGATGAAAAGGATAAACCAAGCTCAATTAGTGCAGACAACTCACCTTACTCTTCCGAATGTGATGCTCTTGATGGTAGCGGCGACGAATATGAAGAGGACTATGACAGTGATAGTGATAGTGATGATGATTGTGATTATGACGATACTGATGATACCCGTGAAAGTCTAAATTATTACGGATTTTCAGCTGATAACATTGACTGCAATCTAAACGGTTGCAAACCTGTAAATCAAAGACTCTATAAGGTGTCGAAAAAATACTCAAAGTCACAAACAGCAATCAATTCAGACAAATTCAAAAATTTAATGAAAGGCTGGAATTTAGATACGAAAGTTTTTCGTAATATTTCATACACAGATCAAATTGATTGTGAAGTACCCGTATTTTTAGAAAGGTGCTTTTTAAATTTAGACAAAACATTGATAATCGGACAGATTGCAGTTAAAAATATTGCTTTTAGTAAAACCGTCAAAATTCGGTATACAGTTGACAAATGGTTTACTGTTTTCAACGTTGACGCTAAGTATACATCAGACATACCGAGAGCACTGAAAAAGGCAGGCTATGACAGATTCGTTTTTGACTTGTCTACACCTATTCTCTTATCAACATTTTATAAGAATTTTTTCAGCACAAACTCTGCTTCAACTTTAAAAAATTCAGAAATATATCCAACATTTGAATTTTGCATTAAGTATACAGCTGGTGGGCACGATTTTTGGGATAATAATCACTCTAGAAATTATAAACTAACCTTTATGCATAACAATCATTCTCAAATTCCAAAAAGAACAGTGACGTCACCAACACCCAAAATGTCAAATGTCATCAATTCTCCTGAAACAAGCTATTTTACATTATGCAAGTCGAATGATTATAAACAAAATAATTTTATAAAATCTTCATCTCGTGAAAAAGAGGATAGTAAGAACAAGAGCACACCAAATACGTTAGACGCATTATTTGAACCCAGGTCCAGTCATCCGACTTTACCATGCTCTTCGTCTTCATTATCACCCAGACTAAACCCTAATATGTCCGCTTCAACACCTTTAATGCCATCCCATAATGTAACTTTGAGAAAATCTCACAGTTTTAGTACTAAAAACAATGTTGAAAACTTGATTGCATCTCCCAAATTTATCATGAACAATTCGATAGATAATGATGAGAACAAAATTTTTAGTATTGAACCCATGTCAATTGATTTTAGCCATAGAGGATTAAAGGATAACTTTAACAATGGAAATTTGGATTGTTCAACAACTTCAACCCAATTGAAAAATAAAAATGAAAATATACTTGCAAAATTAAATGAAAAGAAAAAAGGGACCGAGAACTCTGTTACAAGCATATCACCTAGTATTGATCACCGAGAGGGTCTCAATGAAAGTACATTATCGCATACCGACGATGAGGGATCGTGTGAAAAGTATCCCAAGATTAAGGTCAATGATAATCAGAAGATTTCATCCAATGACGAGACCCGAATACCTGGGAGTGGGGTGGACTCTGACACATATAAAGACTTATTAAAGAAATATTGTTTTTTTAAAGGACCTAGTACAGTGTCATCATTTTTAGATAATAGACAAGACACTAATAGTACTGGCAGCAGTATTTATAATGATAAGTTTTACTAGTTGCTAAATGAAAATCCTCCAAAAAAGGGCCATAGATCACTTTTATCTGTTCTGTGTCGGTTTATATATGAATTATGTACACACAGAAATTACACATTATAGAAAAAATAATCAGTCCTTAGTAAAACATTAAAAACTGAAAATTATAATTTTCTCTTTTTAGAAATATGATCATGATCCTCTTCTTCTCCTTCTTCTTCTTCTTCAGTTCCACTTACAGCATCAATAAACTCTTCTTCTTCTTCTTCTTCATTGTCTTCGTCCTGTACTTCGTCTTCAGAATTGACTTGGTCGTATCTACTCTTCAAACCTTTCATCTTTCTTGTTTGTAATCTACTTAAATCTTGAGTACCAACATGGATCTTAGCGACTTGATCACCAAGCGAATCAGTTTTGATATTTTTCCTTTCCTTTGATTGTAACTCTTTAGGAATTTTCATTGCTTCCTTTTCCATTTCAGGATCTACCTGCTGAACTCTACCTATTTTAAAGTTTAGTCTTGGCCCAGTTTCTTCAAGTTCTATTCTGGCTAATTTTGGTTCATTTGATTTAAAAGTTTTCAATTTATATACTCTAAAATAGACTAGAGGTAATTTTGAGATTGAAGTATCGTTATCATCTTCTTCTATTGCTGACACAGAAATGACATATTGTAAACCCGCAACGTCTTGTAGTTTTGATTGCTCACCATGAAACATATCTAAAAACAATGATTTCACTTGGATGAAGGTTGGACTTATATCAAATATATGGCCTTGAAATGAAAATAATGGTTTCAAACCAACCTGAAAAGTCATCCTCTTAAAATCTTGGAAAAGCTTAAAATCTGAAAGAACTTGTAATTCAACCATATCATAAATCTTGAAATCAAAAGTTCTGATAAACGTCAAGTTGTTCGGTCTTTTCCTATTATTTGTCGATAAAACCATCAAGGAAGCATCATTCTTCTCACTTAGAAACTCCAAACTTGATGAGTCTTCGAAAGGTAAAATGGAGTTCTTCTTCGTAAAGCGCTTGATAAATGGCTTCTTAAGAGCACTTATATCTACTGTTATGTTATGTAAAGCTTGGTTTGCTGAATTTCCCTGAAGGAAAAGTGCAGTTTTTGTATTTTCTATCACTTTGGACTCTTTTTTTTCAACTGCACGCTTCGTACGTGCACTTTTTGGTTTTGTGGATCTAATCATTATGTAGTAGTGTAGATTGAATTCTACTATGTGATAGGATAAGAGTTTTCGGAAGATTTCTAAGCATTTGAAAGTGAAAAAATTCAGGAAAAAAATTTAGGGAGATAAAATAAAAAATAAAAAAATCGCAAGAAAATAAAGAATTTACCCGGTTAAATCTTCCAACTTCTTTCAACCTCTCTAAACTCACTCTGTGTTGATTCCACTAGTGCAGGCTTCGTTTACCACATCCTAAAGGGTTAATAGTACTGCTCTAAGTATAAAATCAAAACTATTGCGTGATCTGAGTTCTCTTCAAGTGTAATAATGGAACAAGTTACGTTTTCTGCTAACAGATTTAAAAAATCAAATGTTTCGGATTCACAGCTTCAGACAAAAGAACAGCTTGAGCAACGACAACAAGTAGATAAAGGGTTTGATAATCTTAGTGATTCAAGGCTCTCTTTTTCTAAGTCAGAACCAATTTCACTTTTGGATTCCAAATACTATTCCATCACAGCAACATATCCGAATGTGAAGCTTAACGAAGATGAATCAATCGTATCATACAAGGTCGTATCAAAATCAGTTGCAGTACTTATAACGTCCTATAGAATATTGGTGTATAATTTTACTTTGCATGAATCTAACCCTTATACTTTTGAATATGCTTATACTCCTAATGAATACAATATTGCCCCTTTATGTACTATAATTCCAAATTCAATGCATCCATTAAACCCTGATTTAGTTATCCTTGATCCAATCTGTGGAGATTTGCAATTTTTTGAATCAATTAAATTATCTCCATCGTTAAGCGTTTTGCAAAATAAACTTATCAATAAAGTGCAACTTCATAATTCTGAGTTTTTGACAAATATTCAACTTTTTAGGGATAATGGCTTATTGATTATCACGTCTCAGAAACGAATCATTTATGCAACATTCAAAGATCAGTTTGGTAATTTATCTATCAATTTTATTCAAGTTTACAACAACAGGCCTTTGATTAGTTTTTTGCTTTCAAAATCTTATAGCGTTCGTGAATATTCAAGTTCAAATCATATAGTCTCAGTTAAGTCTATGGATATCTCACCTGTGGTGAAAACTTTAATTGTATTAGAATCATCAGGTCATTTGGCTTTCATTAATCATTTAAAAAGTAGTTCGACTTTCTTATTGGAGGCAAAGTTTGATCTACAGTTACTTCTGCAAACAATAGATATAATATTCTTGGATGTTCAATTCAACTTACTCAAAATGACTGGTGTTTTTTTAGTCTCAAATCCCAAAACAAATACACTATCAAATTTACATTTCAAGTTTGATACCTTGGACAAGAACCCCACTTTGATCGCTAGTTCTGAAATCAATTCGATTCCGAAACCAATGTCCCTTATCAGTTCAACTATCTTTTCATTTAATACCGGAAACATGCTGCTGGTTAGAAGCGATAATAATTTGGTTTTGTTTGACTCGAATCTAGGCGGTTTACAATTTCCTTGGACTGAAGTCATACAATTCAATTCAAACTTGAAAGTATTTTCGGTCGTTTATATTGATACCATACCTGACACTTTATTTATATCATCCAATAAAGCCATTTTAACTTTTCGTTTAAAATCTTTCGATACTACAAATGACACTTCTTCTTACACAAAAAACTTCATAATTCAGTATCTCAAATATGCAAATGAAGAATCTCCGATAATTTTTGATTTGAAAAATACGCTATTACCTATCTCTCACTTGGATATTAGAAGCGCACTATGTGAAATTTTAGCTGACTTGCTAAAAAATACATCTGAAGCAATTTTTGATGATAGTACTGGTAGTAATACATTTTTGGTAGAACAAAATTTGTCGAAAAGGATTTACTTGGTTAAAAAACTTGTTGTTTTTATTGCTAGAAATTATCAAATAGAAAAAGATGATGATTTAAAGAAGAAAATCCTCAACTCCTGCGAAATACTTTCTTTAAACAAAAAGTTTTACCAACTCGTTGTTGATGAAGGTTTAGGGAGTGCGATCACAAACAGCTTAAAAGCAATGAATTTTAAAGGTACATTTAATGATTATGTTCAAAACCATTCAACAAAAATCCTGCAGTTATTGTCCAACTATATATCCACCGCTAAAGATGTTGGTAATGAATCACAAATTACAGATTTAGCACTATTTTTGAAAAACCTATTTGTCGACTCCTTTATCAATTTAGATGATGATATTAAAAAGTACTTGAATGGAATGGGTCTTTCCTCTGTTTTTGTTAATCATTTCGACCTATTTAATGATATCAACGAAATTGCAAGAATGGTGTACCAATTAGCCACAAATGTTTCTGACGATTTGGTTAGCAAAAAGTACAGTGAAGTTCTACTTGGCTTATCACTTTTCTTATATTATTCAACTAACGAGATTTTAGTGTATTTAAAATCATCGGGGGAACATAAAGATATTTTGCCAAATTTTCAAAACCTGTTGAACCTGAACAAAAATCATTGGGTTCATATTTTTATTGTACTAAACAAGCAAGATGAAATACTTCCGCTTTCTAACAGTTACAAAGATTTCTCCACTGTCGCATCCTTGTTAGAAAGTAAAAGAGAAAGAATTCAAGTTTTCCATGATAATGGGGAGCTTGGTGACATAGAATTTGCAAATTTATCAACTGACGTCGAAATTGAATTCGACCAATATTTCGAGCAGTATGGAGATTCTTTTGCTGCGCCACTTTTTAATCATTATATCGTTTCCGACAAGATTCATATCATGCTGACGTGCTTCGACAAACATTCATCATATTTGGATAAATTTTTATCCTCTGACTTGAGTTATTACAGATTTGCTTGGATTAATGACATTAAAAATCGAAGATTTAATCAAGTAAGTAGAAAAATGTCAGCCTATATACTACAAGAATGTGCAAACCCGGTAAAGGCTGAAAAACTTCAATGCAGCATTGGTAAGCTTTCAAGTTTATGTGGTTCACAACATCATACTCAACACTGCGACAAGTTTAGTGAATATAATAGCTGTTTGTTATTACTTTCAATTCAGAAAGAAATCTACACTGTACTGAATAGTCTAGGATTGTTAGTCACTAATGATGATATTGGAACTACTATACAGTCCAAATATTTAGTAGATGAAAAGTTTTCAAAATTTGCGTCTGAAATTTTAAAAATTTATAAAAAACTGGTTTCAGAAGTTTCTTTGAATATCGCAGAAATCGTGAATTTTGTGTCTTTAGCTTCATTTGTACCAAAACCAAAATTGAAGGAAACCGCCAGCGATTTCAAAGGAACTACAGTTGCTGATACTGGTGGTGACATTGCTATCGCGGACCATGAAAATAATGGTGATGATAAAGATGATGATGTCGGAATTAGGGATGAATCTTTTGATCTTTTTTCGATTGTGGTAAATGAATTTATTGTGAAGACTTACGTGAAGCTGATTAATTTATTGAAAATATATACCGAGTTCAAAGATTCAGATAATGAGCTTGTCGTTAACAGATCGACTGAAGAGCTGAAAAATAATATTTGGCTAAAGTTACTTTTGAGAAGGTTGATCATGAGAGGTGATCGGAAACATCTTCAGAAAAAGATTGTGGCGTTAGCCGCAAAAGAGAACATACAAATGGGTCTATCGAAAAAGGAATTGCTTCTAAGCAGCACTGAGTTAAATATTGTCAAAGGTCTTGATCCAAAAACTTATTCAGACTATGAAAAAGAAAACATATTATTGAGTACTTATCATTTTCCGTAATTAGCCCAAGTAAAAGTAATTTTTCAGCTGAAGTTTTTAGTTTGTATGAGTAGATAAGATAACCAAAAGAACCATAATATTAGATATTTTGTGATGGTGTTTGTAGTAATACGATAAATAGCATAATTCAACCAAGAATTTTTAAATGAAGATAAATAACCAGATGACACATTACGTAAGCTGTTTTTTAAGACAAAAATAAGTTAGACTTATTGTAAAGGAATTGACAAAAAATAAACTGCGCAAGCCCGGAATCGAACCAGGGGCTCAACGATGGCAACGTTGAATTTTACCACTAAACCACTTGCGCATTTGGTTTTTTTTGTAATAAGTGCTACTAAACTCATTATACATTTTGCAACAAATGATGTTTAGGAAATAGATATCAAATTAAAAATTTCTAAACTCTTTAACCTCCGATAAGAACCAGAAACCATGATATAAATAGAACGCAATTCCCAACTCTCGTTGAATGATAGTTTAAAGATATTTTTATAGTTTATTTAAAACAAATAATTTATAACCAATTTCAATCTGTAATATATTTTTAAAGAAAAAAAATATTTATGATAAGCTAGTGCTGAATTTCACGTAAGCTTTTAAAAAACTCATGTTTATGAAAAGAATTATGGTTTGACTCTAACATGAAAATTTCTATTTTTGTAACTGAGTTATCCTAGTTTGAATATCTATTGCTACTTTACTTCTCCAATAGCTTTGTTACTCTGCAAACAACAATATATAAAGTACTATGGAGGAGGAAAGTCTCCTCCATTTAAGTACAGTTATATAGCACTTTTCTTTAGTTTACTGACGCATTATTTTTATAGGTTGTTGTGAGGCAATATTGCTGAAGTTCAAGTCCCCAAGGTACCATCCCTGAATTGGTGCTTCCCTAAGTGAGACTATATAAGTATAGCTGTTATGGTCACAAAGATTGATTAAGGAAGTTAATTGAGGAAGTTATATAGAGACTATAAGAACTAACTAGACAATTTAGGGAAAAACCTCTGGTATTTATAGACAGGCGCTTGCACACTGTATTAGCATACTCACCATTTGTAGCTGGAAAATACAGATTACCAGATATTATAATCGATATTCTCTTTAGGATTCTTTTCATGAGGTACTGATTACACAATACAATAGATAGTAGGATGAAATAACTATCTATTTCAACAATTATGTTGATACGGCATTATAAGAATAAGTATTATAATGCCATAACATACTTATAAAACTAATGGGTCAATTAGCTAATGAAAAAGGATATATAACTTTATATAAATGGAGGAGACTTTCCTCCTCCATAGTACTTTGTATATTGTCTGTTATAAAAAGTCGAGGTTAGTAGAGAATCAAATCACAATGGATACTTAAGATAAGTTCATTCAGTTAGAACAAATGTAATAGACTAACTTGTTTTTCACAGAAAGGTGTTTGATGTATTCATACATTTTTCCTGAAATTCCATTTTGTCTTTTAATTTATAAACTTCGTCAGAATCCTCAGATAATTCTCTTTCTTAAATTGTCAATTGGTGTAATTAAAATTCTATTTGATTGATAAATAGTGAACCAGCTACGACTTTGTAAGAATATCTAGCTAAAGCATCAGTAACTAAATTTCTTTAGCTTTTGATATATTCAATAATAAAAGCATATAAAACATATGGTTTAGCCTTCTTGTCAATCGTATATTGTTGATCAGCTTCTGGTTTATAATCATCAAAGAATAGTCGATTTTAAAATGAAACGTCTACGAGTAAATAGTAACGTCAAGTTTTCAATGCCTCAATCACAGCCTAAAATTATGTCGTAAATGAAATGATTCATTTGTGATCTAATCAGCATATTGAACCATAAGTAGCAACACATGTTGGTTTTCTGAATGGGCCTAATTGTTTTGAAACATAACCTAAAGTACTAATGCATGCCTCTGTATGCACTAGAACCTTTTAACCTGGATTCAGACTGGATGAACCAAATGCTTAGTTTTATTTTAAGTTTCTTAATGGCTCTTCTCTCTGTAATGTGATTCCTGATAGAAGTTGCTATCCTCGAGTAATCTTTATTAAACCTTCTATAATAGCCTAACAAATCTAAAAACGATTGAGCTTCTTTTCAGATTATTTGGTTTGAGCTAACCTTTGGTTTTATCAATCTTGCTCAGGCCTTCTTGAATACCGTTCTCTGAAACAACAGGACCAACAAATTGTAATAATTTAAAATTGAATGTGAATCTTTTTTTTTCTTAGGAGCCATAAAATCTTTTCAAATCTTTATAATAATCTTCATTCAATTGCAAAAAAATAATGATACGTTCTAAGTAAACTTGAAAAAACTTACTTGAATATAAAGCAAGCGGCCTGCTCATCATTCGGAGCATCTGTTAACCATAACCAGTCGAGAAACACTTTTTTTCAGAATTAATTTAGCAATTCTCACCTAAAAATTTTTGGACATTAATGTAAAGAATACTGTAGCATTACCAACAGGGTTAATTCATCAATTTCTGAAAAGAAAATTGGTATTTAATTGTGTTATTATTAAGAGCTTATACTCAAAACAGAACCGCCAGACATCCTTTTTTTTTCACAAACAAGACTGCACTTGTAAAAAGATTGAAACTAGGCTTGATAAATTTTGGTTGTGATATTGATTTTAGTTAAATAATTACTTCGTATCTTTTCTGATACCTCAATTTATAATGGTTCCTGTAACTATTCTCAAAAGGCTCCAATAAAAAAATTTTGTGCGTCATACGACGTGTTGGAAGTAATTCTGAAGGAAGGTCATTGGTGGTAGTATCTCTAGATTCTCAGATAGTTTTGTTTCTTTCATATTGAGCGTCAAATATTGGCTTTTCTAGCATTTTGTTTTTTCCTTTTCATTAGTTTCACAATGTATAAAAAAGACTAAAACTGCATAACTACTTTCATTATTAACATATTCCGTAATATGTCTAATATCTTTGATCAAGCTGACGGATATGATTTGCTTCTTTTCAGGCTTGTTTGGTCGGACAACCGTCGGTTATCATTAACAGTTGTAAAAGCTTTATTGACTCCGCGTAATTATATAAGTACCAAAACCTATTGTTAAGTAATTAAAACTAGTAGCCTCTTATTCTTCTTCATCCAGTTTTTTTCAAATGATCTTATTGCCATGTTTTGCTATAAATAGGGAACCGAAAGTAACTGTATGTGCTTTTTTTAAGAAAGCAGATTTAATATTCTCAAAAATTTTCTCCTTTAATTGAAACAGTAATTCTAGTCAAACTTTTTTGAGCCATTGATTTTGTCACCATTTGTGGTATTAGCAACACAAGAAACAACAGATAAAACAGCTTTTAACTCGTTTCCATCAATAAAATTTGATAAAAAAGGTTCTTTATACTCCACTATCGACCAAAACACCATTTTGTGGCATGAATTTTAAGCAGTCTTTTTATAATGACGAGAGCTAAGGTCATAGTGGAGGAAAAGGAGGATTGCAGTTTAATTCGTCTAAACTATTATTGCAGGCAAATCACACTTCCTTGTTTTGTAGGTCAACCTTACTTGCGATATATGGAGCGTGCTAATTTTTGTTCAACACATTTTTTCTGTCCCCAACTTGAAAGTCTCATAGACAAATTGAGGGAACAACCGCACTTAAAGTATCCAATACTGCGGGTATAGATCGATCATTGACAAGTAACGGTATGTTTTGCATGGCCGCTGAATTATTCACATTATTCATTAGTTCGCCATTTCCTGATTTTATTAAATCCATTAAACAAGTTTGCATAGTATAGACACAATATTGTATCTATTTCTACAAGAATTTCATAAGGGGCCATTACGAATCAAATGGAGGTTTAGTGAAAAAGTCCTGCTAAAGTGTGTTGATATATGATTAGCATATTCTATCATATCATATAATAGTGTAACCAGTGACTTATGATCACAACATGTGTGAGAAGCCCAAAGAGGATTCAAGTAAGACCGTGTGGCTGAAGGAAGTTTTTATGTGAGTTTCCTTAGAGCGAAGGTCTATAAATACCAGAGGTGTTTCCCTTAGTGTTTATCTTTGTTGGATAACCTTGATGGATATCATGACTGTGTCTACATAATTTCATCCTGGGTAAACACCAAATCTCTTGATATAGTCTCTGGGATATTCCACTTCAACAAAAAACTTTAATAAATTACTAGTAGATGCAATTTAGGGCTATAGGGAAAATATGCAAGTAGAAAAATAATAGACTTCTTTTAGGGTTTTATCAAACTTCTTTAACACAATTTTGCAGACTCCATAAAACTTATTTCAATAGGCGTCTGCGGAGCCTCATTTAAATCTTGTTTCAGCCAATACAGTTGTCTAGCAGAACGGACTAGAAGTTTTATGGAGGACGTCCAGTGTAATGTCAATGGGTATCCAATAGAGTTATCTCTATACCGCTTATTTTGTTAAACACTTCTGATAATAAACTCATATATATTACGTTTGATCAAATCTGTACTAGATGGCAACCAATAGGGTAATTCTACTGGTGCGTTTACATAAATTTTTTTAGGAGTTCTAGAGGCTCTTCAATGCAACGTCTGATAATATCCAAATATAAATAGATGTTATGGCTGTGTTAATAGATTGCTAGTGACGATGCAGTATATATTCATTAGTAAAGTGTATTCGAATTGCACTAAAAAGTTTTATTAAAGCTTTGCCAAATGATACATATCGCTACGCTAATACAACTGTATCATTATTGCAAAGGCTTTTTATCGGTGTTATATTAAATATACTCATAAATAAAGAGATGGTTAGTTTATTGAGAAGTGATTCCACAATAAAACAGAAGCTAGTTCGTTGGAGTGTCTATTTAAAAAAAAATCATCACTTTATTTGCAATTTCACGGTACAAAAAATTACGAATTTTTTTGTGCAATTGCAACACAATCAAACTAAGCTAAATCCATCAAGACGTAAAAACTGCCAAGAACGACAAATCTAACTATAAAAGTTTGTAGCAATAATAAATGGTCACATTTTTACTTGGTTTTGCAGCGTATGTGTTCAAAACAGAAGACCTCACAAGTCCACAGTGCGGTCTTGAGAAAGCGCTATAAGGGGGTTTGCATCGCTTCCCATTTTGTGTCTAGTTGACAACACAAACTTCAGCTTTCTTTTGCTTTTTCCCGCAACTACAGAGAATGGTCCATGCTGTTTCTTTAATGTGATGTCTCCATATTATAATAATACAGTTTAAGTTCTACGGTGCAATAGTTAACATTCTTGAAAATGACCAGATTAAAAACCTCTGCTTATGCTTAAAAATTTTAACAATATCAAATTTAGTTATTTTGATACATTCATCCAAAAGTAAGAACACCGGCTCTCTTATTACTAATTTTGCTTTGATTGAATACTGTAATTTATGTTGTTCTTAGGCTTTTTTTTGGAACAGCTTGCAAATTTGAGAGACCATATCCTTTGTTTTGCTAGAAACACTAAAAATCTTTATTTGTTTACATGAAAGCAAACCCTTTTTCCTTAATGAAAGGAAAATATACTGACCAAGATTTATTTTCATTTGAAAAACTTTTACAATAACTTCAAATCGAGAATCATTTTCGAATTCTTTGGCTGGCATAAACCTTTGATATCTAGTTCCGCAAGCTTTATCTTTCATAAGGGTAACTTACAAAGCTGTAACATTGTAGTGTGAATAGTACAACTTTTTATCCTCTGCTTTTATATATTTTAATCTCTCAGTCAAAAATCCACTACACTTATGTTTGCCATTATCATATGGAAAACGCTTTTAACCACTTCTGAACAAAGTTTAATTCGATCAAGTTTTTTTGAATAAGAAAAATCATGAAGGATTTTTAGTAAATTTATTCGCCTGATACAATAAACAATAAGGTTCTTGTATAACAATCTATGATAAATCTGTGCGTGTCAAGATATATAAACCTGTTTTTAAAAATTTCTCTCATGCTATACATGTTTGACATGAGATTCCACATAGCTCAAAGAAAAATATTTTCATTTATAAACACAAAAATATTATCATTTTTTGATCCAAAATAACAAGTCCATCATCGATGTTTCTATAATTATTTTTGAAGCGTAAGATTACAGTCTATTCTTGTAAGGCATTATGTTGATAAGGCATTATAACACTTATTGTTATAATGCTGCAAAATACTGATAAACCAATGCCTTATAAGCTAAAGATAGGTAATATATAACAATATATAAATGGAGGAGACTTTCCTCTTCCACAAGCACTTTGTATATTGTCTGATATAAAATAACAAAGTTATAGGAAATTAGTGTAACTATGGAACTCAAACTAGAATCAATCAGTTACAACATCGACTAGCGAAACAAATGGTCTTAACATTTGTCGATAATAATCTTAATTTGTATTGATTTTTAGCTTTGGCTACATAGCACTGTCATTTTTTATAGCAAATACGGTAAACTTATCAAAGATATAGCTTTAGTGCAAGCTTTAATGCAAGTACTTGAATTATTTATTTTGGTCTTTGTGTAATTCCATGTTTTGACCAGGCTCGGCTAACATTAGGGGCCAATTAAAATGTGCTTTTTTCAACAAAGACACAGTAAAATAAAGTCAATATTACGATTAATATTTTTTGAAACTATTGAAGTGATTTTATTTGTCAACTATGAGTTAATTGTTAGCTCATGTTTGATCAGCTTTTCAAGGAAGGCTCATTGGTCAACACTAAACTTTACCCTTTCTACCCACCATTACATGTCAGAAATTTTTATATTCAGATGAATGTGTTTAATGAAAAACTACCGCCTGGCAGTATCAGTATAATGTTTTGAACCAAATCTAGTACTCATTTGTATGTTCTTATCTAGCGATATAACATTTTTTTTGGACATGCGCTAGACACACTAATTGTGAATTCAAATTGGAACAACATATATTTAGTATTACATTCTATGCGTAGTAAAGAAAAACAAAACTATGACGCATAACTTATGTAGTCACTATTGCTGGATGCTACAATTTAAAATATGTTTGGCAAATGCGGCTTCAGAATTCTATCCGGAAAAAAACTAAGTAATGTATTAATTTCTCTGACTTCTACTTTGATAATTATATCAACCTATCTAATTTCAGGTTAGTCATCTCTTGTAATCTTAGTCAACCAATCATTATTGCAGTAATATTTGGAATGAATCAGGCGCAGAGTTACATTTACCAAGCTCGTTTCAAACAGATATTAATATTGGATTAACGGAACTGCTATGGTTCACAATTATGATAATTGGGACAGCAATAATGATTTTAGACAGAAAAAGATTCAAATCATAATTCCAATAAATTCACGGGTTGTAACAATGTAAAAAAGTTTTTTTCAAAAGTTGACAAATTCAAACCTGTAATTTATGACTATTTAGGGTGATTTGAGAGAAGAAGTTTTAGCTTCAAAAAAGGAAAAAACTCTATTTTTATTTTCCTGTTATTGAATAAGACAAGACGCAATTAGTGCCAAAACTGAATCCCCCTGAAATGTAAAATGAAACAGTAATATCGGCGAACTTCTGATTTGCGTAGTACGTGGTAAAGTTGCGAATATTTATATACGCACCAATATCTTGGAAACTTGATCAAGTTGCAGCAGCAGGAAAAACATGGGAAAAAATTTTATTCAACACAAATATAAAGAGAAAACACAAAAACAAAATAGAAATATTATAAACAGCAGCACAAGTTGTACACTTGGATATTTTTCAAAATTTGGTTTCGGGCCACAGACGTCGTAGAAAAGTTACAGGGGATCGAGAGTGAACTGATCTTTGGTAACTTTGCCGTATTTGACCTAAGAAGACGATCCATATTTTACTTTAGTAATCAAATCCCTTTTTTTGGTAAAGCAAGGAAGTTTAATTTTTTGGAGCTGTAAAATAAGGATCCCAACATAGTTTAACCTTCAAGATGTCGTACTGCTTTTTATTTCCAGATGACTTGTCAACCCTAAAAACTTCAACTCCTCGTCTAATCGTTTTAATGTTGTTACATTGATTTCATGCCTGATGTTATAATAGCATGGTAATTTCAGTAGAGATGGCTTTATGGTATAAGAGATATGATCATACATATAAATCACTTTGCTAACATTTTTTCACTTTTTCAAATAATTTATTATGTCCACAATACTGTTTTGAAGCATCATAAGCAATTGCACAAGTATCGGCATTGTCAAAGCGGACAACTCGGATTAGGTTATCACCTCAAATACGCAGAATTAACTCGATGCAGCGCCTTCTTTTTCAATAATTTAGCAGCATCAAAATATTCATAGTAAGGCAAAAAATTGCATCGTGGTAAAGGAAAGACAAAAGTTTTGATGCTTCAATCACTTCAGCTTTTTTTTACTGAAATCATCAGTTGCACAAAAAGGTTCGATTTGTGAGCCGAAACAGAGCCTTAAAAAAAAAGCAACAATTGCCCACAAACTTTACTATCTGATATACAATTTTTATCTTCAGATTTCATGTATGCTGTGAACTTTTTTTTAAAAGTGAAAACCAAAACTTTTGACTGAATCATTTTTTTGCATGGGTTTTCTGGACATAATATGTCATTGATTAATTAAGCATATAAATAGAATATGTTGTTCATGTTGACCAGAACATTGTGCGACCTGAAGTTGATATGGAATTATAACAATGAGTGCTGAATACCTCAACATTCTTATAACAACAATATTTTAGTAAGCTAGACGAGTAATTCATAACAGTATATATATGGAGAAGACTTTTCTCCTCTATAGCGCTTTGTATGCTGCCTGTCCTAAAGTAACAAAGCTAGTGCAAAATTAAAGTAACGATATATATTCAAGCTAGAATTACTTAGTTACGGCATTTTAATTATTATTAAAACTTTAATTCTGGAAGGTACTCTTTAAATCTATTATCCTGGTAACTTTGAACACAGTGCGATTTTTTTTCTTAGAAGTTTTAAGAAGGATTGTTTTTGATACGCATATTAATAATGGGTGTACTCATCAAAATCGAAATTTTTGATGAAGCTGTTAAAATCAAAACGGATAATTTTCTCAAAATCTAGTAGAACAGGTAAGCGCATTGTCTGTTATCTGCAAAGTACTTTAAAAGAATGCTAAACAAGGGATGGTACTGAAGTTTCTATAAAGGCAAATAGAAAGCATAGTTAAGGCTAAGCATTTATTTGTTTTCTTATAATATAATTCAAAAAATACGTTTCAGATTCCAAGTAATTGATGTTTGAATCGAATATTATCCCGTTCTTCTTTGTTCTCATTTTAAAAGTTTTACATAAAAGTTTCACTAGTTGCATTTAATTAAAACATTTTCTTCGAATCCATAAGCAAACGCACACTGTTGTAATTTCCAACATGTACTTAAGTTGTAAAAAAGTAATTCCTTTCTTTTATCTTATTTTGCGATAAAACTAAATGCTTTCACCAAAAAACTTTGCTAAAACACCAAACACTTTGCGCACTTGAGCGACAATGGCCATAAATTTGGAATAAATCAGAAAAATGGTATGAATGAACACTTAGCTTTTAATATAAATAAAATCAATGTGGAAATCGAAGAAACCAAAAAATTAGATGATTTTAAACTCATTTCACTGTAATGGCAATAAGAAACTGGTGAGGACAAAGAAATTGAAAGTGACGGTAAAAACGCGGTAAATCTTAATCAAAAAAAAAATAATGCGTTTGTTAATTTTAGTTAAAATACTAAGGGTGACCATTTCAGTAAAGAATATGAATTGAATTTAAGATGTACAGTACAAGTGAATAATATAGCAGTCGGTAATTGATGGGTCAATTGTTGATGAACAAAAGCCATGTCGATGATGATATTCATTCTGCTCAACTTGACGTTGCTGGGCATATTGAAGTGGCTCTAAAAGCTGTACAATTAATTCAGAAGCGATCAGTCAAATATTTTGAACCGATCAACATATTGCGTTTTTAAAATCAAATCCTTAAATGGTTTGAATTTTTGGCTTTTAACTTTACAAACTTCCATCAAAAATGTATTCATTATGAACTATGATAGTAAGTCAGAAAAATTTACCGAAGCTTTTTTTAAATTTTGACAAATTATTTTTCGATTTCAATCATTGCTTTGCTAAACATTTGTTAGGATTCCTGGAAAACCTTCAACTTATTATGAAAAGGCAGACTTACTAGCACAGTTAAATTTATAAGGTTTTCGAAAAATCAGTGAAACAGTTTTTTAGTTTCTTTATCCAAGGTTACATACATTAAAGAAAGGTTCAAGAAAAACTATACATTTATCGATTTTTTTAGTTATGAGATTTATTACGAAATTTAAAAACATTGTTTTACCCAACACCGAAGCTGCATTTGTGAATAAGGCCAGCAATAAATTTTTGTCATGTTCAAAGAAGGCATATATCAACAACCTATTTCTTTAGACCTAGAAACACGTTTGAAAAACCGAATATTCCATTGTATATCAGTAATTCGCAATAATCGACTAAGTTTTTAAAGCAACATTAAGTAATTTGAGTAACAATGTTATTTTTACACCCTACAATCGTACCGACAGATTTTTAAGAGTGAGTTAAAAAGTTTTGATTTATTTTTTAATAAATCGTTCTTGAATTCGTCTATTTCGGTTTTGCATCCTTGCGCCCTATAGTGGTGAAAAAGAGGACAGTGAGGCTCATTTGATTTGAGGTAAAACCGATGTCACTTACTACATAATTCTTAATTAGAAATTAGTATATGCGCATAATCTTCAAGATGAATGCAAAGTACGTAGTGGAACAAGTTACCGTACACAATAACTACTAGCACAGCTTGAAAATAGAATTAGACAAAGTGCAGTCCAACACGTAAAAGGATGTTGACAGAGATACAACAGAAAATTCGTAATGTCACTTTGGTTCAATAGAAATTTGCACATCAAGATTTCAAATTTCTGCCAAAATGAAAATGTGCTTGTGGAACACTTTAACAGTTTTTGTTTTAGTAAAAAGAACTTCTTGAAACAAACCTAAAACAATTATGGCGTAAAACAAACTTAAATAAAAGGGAAATGAAGTGTTTTGGAAGGAAACATTAAAGAGGCAAAATAGATAAAAGCATTAGATGTGGCACATCCAGTATATGTTAGGACTAACATGGAACATAGTATAGGTCTAAAGTAACGCGGAAATGATTGTTTAGGTACATGAAAGAATTTGTAAAAAAACGCAATTTTCTTTGGTGTAACCCGATACTGAAACTATTCCAGATTGAAGTTCATATTTTTATGGTATTTTATATAACTAGATATAATGAGATCAAAAAAAAACTTTTACTACATGTTGTTGTAAAGCTCACTGGAGCTTTTTCGAGAACCATATTGTGAAAAAAATTATTTTGAAAAATTAATTCATATGAAGAAATAATAGTTAAGTTTTTATCTTTTAACTAGTTTTATTCACAAAGTTTTTAGGAATAAATACAGTTCTTATGATTCCTTTGTTAGTTACAAGTTATTTAGAGTTATCACCGGTTGTAACGTGTTATAACTTGATTAAGCTTAAGAACCAAAAGCCTTTAAAGTAGGACTTAGGCAACGACGTATCGCTGAGCCTTTAACAGTGGAAATAGAGACCAGCCATACTGTCGTTACTATTTATAAAATACTGTATATTTTCTATATATAGGCGGTGTTCCATATATAACAACATTTTAAAAAAAGTTTTTTTTTAAAAAGCTTGCATTATAATCGTATACTAAGGAATAGTGGTTTGATCCCAACACAAATATTTATATTGGCAGCAAGAGTATTTTCTCGTTTATTGTTACAGATCCATGCCGATTTACAAATTGGGTCATTTATTTCTAACCTTTGTTAGTCACTTTCGTTGAATTTTATTTTTTATCACTTTTCTCCCATCGCTTGTCGCGTATCTCGTACTTTTTTTACATCACAGTGTACGTTCTATTATACAATGCTGTATATATTAATAGGATTTTTTTTTCAAATCGTCTCATGCGATTTCTGGTTTTTTAATATCGTATTTTCACTCTGGTCTAGCTTCAAAAAAAAATCATTTTGGCTTGATTTCATTTAGCTTGATCCGATTTAGTTTATTGTTCTTTAAAAGTGACGATTTGTAAGATTTATGGTGAAAAAACAATTATAGTATGCGAGGTATGGGAAATATATGTAATCAATGAGGTACTAGCAGACGCAATTATATGAAAAGTAAGTCATAACGGCTGCAGCCAAAAGTCGGAGTAGAAGGCTAAGGTTTTGTGGAAGTGTAATTACTAAACACTAAGTCAGTGAACTGAGTGTCTTCTATCTAATGACCTATCTAGACTGGATTGTATAATGATTAAGATTATAGGGAAAGTAAATAAAAGTCTACGTAAAACCTAATTGAACATGGAGGTAAAAATTTTACCTACTGCGTTATAAAGTTTACTTCATAAAGATTTTTTACAACTTAACTTCCCGAGTAAGATTTCTCTCAGTTTTTATGATCATAATTAATTGATCATAATTCATTGATAAAGCTTATAAGGTCCTTTATGTTGTTTTAGTGCTGATAATAAGCACTCATTATACTGTATAGCGTGCGTTTTAAAAACGTTTTTCTTGAAAGCGATATTGTTTTTTTGAGTTCATTGTTGTATACAAAGCTCAACTGAATATAGTTTCTTAGCAATTCTTCTCTATTTTTATATATTTGATACATTCTTATATTCTCACATTTAGTTTTACTTTCAATTAATCGAAAAATAAATTCAAAAAAGAATATTAATATTAAAATAATGAAGCTTCGGCAATAACAATAGCTATTAGTTAAGATACAAGTTAGCTTTTGTTATACTATAAATTACTTCTACAAAGAGAAGATGAAAGTTGCACCGCTTCTCGGCCTATCAATAGATTGCCTACGTCATATAAAATTCACATTATAGATTGTGCATTAAAGCAGTTGCAACGGGTAAAGCATTTGGGCTTAATCTTGTTGCTAGTAGCAAGGCTAGTAATTTTTTTTAGTTTCTATTCTACTGGTACAAATATTATACCTATTTCTTGTGGCAGATAAAGAGAGGACTACAAAAAAGGTTACCGCATCTGTGGGAGTCAAAAAGCCTGTTATAATAGTGGGGCAAAAGATGTGAGGACGGTGAATGCCAAAATAATCACGCTTGTATTCTAGAAAATGATTGACGTACTTTCTAATAAAGGTAACAAAAATTAATATCTAGACAATTGTAGCAATTCAAATCGCTCTTATATGCCCTTTGATAATTCTCCTTGTTCTTATCATTTGTATATATCAAGTCAGTCTAGATATGATTACAATAAACGACACAGGTTTAGCATAACATGCGTTGAAATAACGTTATGACCTACTGTTGATAAATTTTGAAGGGAAAGACAAAGAATTTATATTTGTAAAAAATTGAAAAATTGTGGACGAGATTAGTTGAAGCATTTTCAGACCATAATTTGGAATATAAAGGCTCATTTATCTGCTTCCGGCTTGACGGCCGATCTTATTAGCATAAATTACATCCAAAAATTATATTTACCTGATGATAGTAAGAGATTAAACGCGCAACAAAAGCTTGTACCCCTCAAGGAAATGGCGATACTTTAGAAGTTGCTGGAAATGTTATTAAGGTGAAGGCTATGAGAAGAGTTTCTCAAAACTTTTTTTTGTGATTAATCCTAACCATATTATTCGAATCTTGGGAATATATGTACTTGAAAGTGAAATTGTGAGTGTAAGTTTTTTCTTAGTAATTACTGAAAAAACAAATTTTTTTGCGGGTACAAATACATTACTTTGATTCTGCAAAAAGAAAACTAAAAGTTACTCAAAAGATAATACTAAGACTTCTCTTTTACTGTTAGGTTGTGATGAATAGCCAATTAATGTACATATAGAGATTACTAAAACTCCAGATAATAAGAAAGAAAGCTCACCAACATGAGTTTATGAATGTTTCGGCTTTTTGTATTCCTACAGTAACCGGCTTATATTTTAATATGCAGGTCCCCATAGTGTTTTAGTTTTGCTTGAGATTCATATGTTATTAAGCACATGGGATATAAACCCAATGTATTACCAAAACGTAACAATTCAATAGATAAAGTAGTGTATGACATACTCTGCCTCGAATACTGCTTTGTTTTAAGCATGGCTCGCGCCGTTGCATTTAAAAAAAACTGCTATAACTTTATAGAATTCAAGCGGCCAATTAAATGATAAATGGTTGACTGATGATGTGACTGAATAATTCTAGCTTGAATATCCACTGTTGCTTTAATTCTCTACTAACTTTCGTTACTTTATAACAGACAATATACAAAGTGCTATGCGGAAGGAGAGTCTTTCTCATCTATATACTGTTATATACTGCTTGTCTTTTAGCTTACTAGGGCACTGGTTTTATAAGTATGTTACAGCATAGCACTTATTGTTATAATGCCTTATCATCGTAATGCCTCATAACAATTGACAACCTGATTTGAGATTAATACATCAAATGCTAGGAGTCGAAACAGTGGTGTAACAAAAGATGAATCATAACATTTAACCAACCAGATGAGCCAGTTATCGCCATTTTTCACAAGAAAAAGACGAAAGTCCACGATGCAAATCATATCCAATTTAAGAATTTACCTCATTTCTAAAGTTAGTGGTTTTTTTATCGCGCGAGCATCTGATTGAAAAACAAGTACTTTTTTAATCTCCAAACAACTTGAAACACTAAAGTTTGTTTGCTACTCGATTTCGCTTTTTTTCTTTCAAATAACAAATTCGTCAATATATTTTTTCCTTGGAAAGTGAAATGTACCCGATTGCATGCCTTTCAGCAACGTGACTAATCACTTTTGTATTATTCATTCTCCGATTTCATATTATTCTTATAATTCGCGAAAACCAAAAAAAAAGGTTCTGCTTTACATTCGGAGTAAAGTTATGCAGATCGTCTCTTCAGCTCGTAAATGAATTAAATAAAGATCATAACTATAAATATCGCAAGCCGGCGACAATACAGGTTTATCTTGTTATACAATGTCATAGAGATAATCTCTATAGCATTATACATGCGGTTCATCTCGCTACTAGTAAGCTCCCCACGCGCATGATCTCCCGGTGTTCAACATGTTTAAAACCGATATATCATGTCAAACGAGTAGCGGTTCTCCTCTCTCGTGTAATGTACATTCTCTGTCCCTAGCCCCCCTCCCCTTCTGAAATTGAACCCTTACATATTGGTTCTCTTTATCCTAATGGGAAACCTCACGCAGTGACTGACCCGCTTCTTCTACCGGCTTGCCTCCCAATTCTTCCTATCTACCTTCTTCCGTCTATGTATTTTGCATTTGCTCTGTTAAATTTGGTCTGTTTTGTGTTACTAGTTCAGTTGTCAGTTCTCCCGCTTCCCACTGATATGCATACTCTTGGAAACAATGCAGCATAGTACAAATGTTGCGTATTCGTCGGCCATTCCTTTGTACTAAAATGATAAGTTCTGGGATACCATACATGTCCACATGCCCCACTACTAGACTGGTTCTCAATCTTTTCATATTGTAGTGATAAGCTGTAAAACTATATTGTCCCTGCAAATTCTGTAACCATCTCTGTGCTCTGGCGAAACATTTTCCTCATCTTTTCTCACTCCTTCTTTTTCACTATTTCACCTCTTCAAAATGCAACATTTCGGGTATAAGCTTTCCTTAAAAGTAACTTCTATATATACCGGCAGAGGAACCAAACAAATACATAAAGTTTTAAGACCGCTTTAGACAGCAAGAACGGGAACAAACTGAAACATTTTGTATCATACTCATTATTTTTATTTTCTTCATCAATGAAGGAAATATTTAAAATAAATCGAAGCGGAGATGTATAAGTAAAGCGAAATAGATATAAATAATTCAAGGGTCTTCGCTTCAAGTGATGAGTTTAACTCAATAATTTACCGACCAAGGAAGTTATATAGGAAAACAAGAGTTAGCCATATAATATTTCAAGGTTTTTTGGAAAGAATACTATTTATTAGTTATCCTATAACACTTTTCAATATAAAAATATTAAATCTTAAGAATGTGAACTAATTTTAGATCATTTAAACGCCATCGACGATAAATTTCCGATTTCGAACATTCAGTAGTCCATTTTTTAATCTGAAAACGCCAAATATGTCTGAAAATAAATTTGATGGGGGGAGATCATTAGCTCAGAAATAAAAGCAAAATATCAATAGAAACCTTCTTCTACAGAAGAGCATGGACATTACTAATGGGTATTACTGCTTTGCAAATTAGTCAATGCGCCTGCAAAAATTGATTTACTATCACAAAAAATCTTTAGTCGAAGTTGTCCAAGTATATCTAGATAATATATTTGTTTGTTCGAGTTAGGAAGAAAACAATACACGTATTTGCCAAGTATCACATATATTTAAAAAAAAAGATCTGATAGGAAGAAATGTAAATATGCTTTCTTTTTTAAAAAAAAATTGATTTTTAAGACCCATACTTACATCTTAAAGTCGATACACTTCAATCAAACCAAAGAAATATTTTAAGCAAACATAAACAACATAATGCGCAACACTTTTTAATTTTAACATTATGGAGAGGAAATGTTTTAAGCAGACAATGCTTGTTGTTTTTCACTACGTTTTGCTTTAGAACAATTAGATAGATATGAACATTTGAAGTAAGAATGAATTTAAGAATTTAGTTAGTTCACATTTAAATTAAAGTATATAAGACAAAAAATTTGATGCAGTTATACAAGTATTAAAGGCCCGAAAAACTATTAATGCAAAAATATATTGTTATATCTTATTGCAAAAGTTTTAATTTTTTGAAAAATCAAACTTTAAATGGTTTTATTAAGATAGCTTGATTGTTAAATTATTTGTGAAGATTTGGTTTTGAAAATCTAATATGTTTCGGATAGAAAAAATTGTGGTACTAGTGATGTTAGTCTACTATTCTATTATTAGTATCTTCTCTTGAACACACCTTTTGCTTAACTGGAGGTATAACTGTAAATAATAGATCTTCTTTTCCTCTTTAAATCTTATCAAATCTAGTTAAATATGTGATAGGATCACTTTGCATTCTATGTCTGTTGTATCTCTGTCAACACCTCTTACGTTTTGGACTACGCTTTGTCAATCCAGCTTTTTAGTTTTCAAGTAAAATTTTAATAATTTATTATCGTTTTTCTGTACCGTTACAATGAATCGATGAAAAAAGCTGGCTGAATCTCGGGTTGCCATGTAGTATCCTTTTTTGCCAATTTCATTGTATTTCCTTTTTGTATCATATAGTGAAAAGAATTTATGAATGTACGCACAGCTCATTTTTTGTTGCCACTTTTGTAACACTTATACAAACTTAACAGACTGTTTCCAACTTTTTTAAGCTCATCACATTCTCGTCTCTAAAATTAACCTCTTCACGATTACGTTTTCAATAACTTCAACTCTTTTGTCTGGTTGTCATTAAACTTGTTTCAAAATATATGGTATCAAAAGCCGCTTAAGAGAATAGTTTCGTTTGGTTCCCAACCTTTTATTGATTTTGAACTCCTTTTCATTCATAAGACAGGTGCCACAAAAATATAGATATCATTGACACATTCAATGGTATTTATCATTTTGAAAGTATAGAGTAGACCAATGAATAGTTCTATGTTAAATTAAAATTTTTTAACGTTTGAAATTATTGAACAAATATTTCTTTTCAAATTCATAACCAATTGAAATTTAAGTGGTTACTTCGGTCACAAAAACGCATATCATAAAATTAATTTTCCTTTAGAAGGCCGAGTATAATACTACGATGTTCTTCTAATGTACTACCAGTTCATAATTCAAAAAACTTTTAAGCGTCTCCTGTAGTTCTAGTTTCCGTAAGCACAGAAACATACTACGACTTTTCTGATATTTCAATCAAAGTACTGATAAGTTTAGCACTTATTATAGATTCCTTTTTGTAGAAGTCTCTCGCTTACCGAATTAGTCCTTTTGAAGATGTAATTATGATAGTTGGATCCTGCCCTTTATTAACTTTAGCTGCCTTCAAGCAAAAATTGTGCCATTATAAACAAGACTCATGTGTTTATATTCGTAAGCTTACTATTAAGTAATTCAAAGATCACTTTTGTATAATAACGTGTCCCCTGAACATGTCTAGCACTCTGTGGAACAGTAAGCTAATTGACATGCAGTAACAGTATTATATGACTTAAACAAAGAAAAAAAAATGGAAGACGAAAAAAAAGAAAAGGAATAAAAAAGCAAGGAGAGGGGGAAGCTTTAAAAAAAACTTTTTTTGGCTCCGGCTACTAAGGGAACTCACCAGTTAAAATACGTAAAGAACGTATACTCTTACACAAACCAACGGCCAATCTCTTTTAGATTTAACGACAGCATTTCCCAAAATTGTACTTGACTAAGATTATCTGATTTGTAAATGTTTCGTATTGTCAGTGAAATTTGTCAGCGCGCTTGTAGTATTTATTTTGTGAACATAATCCAGTTTTCTTGCTTATTTTTCACACTGGATCGTGTGTTATCATAATTAGTGTATTTCGTTTTGTTATGTACCACTAACGTTGGTTTTGGACAATTCTTATCTATTAAACTAGTATAGCTAAAAAAACCTGTAGTTTTTTTAAGGTATTTCTAAAACATTTTCGCTGTCAAAGCTACTGCTGATGCAATATATTGCCATTCTAAAAAATTATACTTCACGGTTGTGACTTTCTGCGTTAACTTGCCTAGTATGAGTCAGATGGATGTACAATGATATATATTTCGATAGAATGGATATTCAAGTAAAACCGCTTCTTCCGCTTTAGCGATATATCTACAATTAGTGAATTCAGGTTTTGATTTACCTTTCAACTATTTTATATTACTGATGGTTTTTTGTGTACCGAAGAATGGGAGACTCTTTTAGCACCTTTCAACTAATGCTCGGTAGGTTTATGAAATCAAGAAAGGGAAGTGAAAATATGTCATACCTTACTGTATTTGCTAAAAATAGAAAAGAGTCAACTATAGAATATATTATTCATGATTGTGAGCACTTAGCATGTTTAAACTGATTTGATTTCTAATGAAATCTATGGAAATATTGTTTCCAACTCTTTTTTGTGATCTGTATAATATTGTATTTTACATACGATTTGAGGTGTCTTTCACGTTCAACTCGAAGCGAATCCTTGGTAATTTTTCAAATAATCTATGATATCTAGAAAAAACTTTTGATATTCCAACTTTTTCCACCTCAAATGTTTTTTAAAACCATAGTAGCGTTTTCTATTATTTTATGAGTTTTCTCACACATCAGAAAATTATTTACATGGGTTTAAAGTAAAGCGTCCTTTTTCCAAAATAAAAAAAATTATAAGCTGGATGATTGATATTGCTTTTCTTTTAAAACTTTAGTTAGTCGGATAAAAAGTTTATTGTAGTCCATACAAACTTTTTTTTGAGCTTTCATGTCCTATTTTTGTTCTGCATAATTTGTTCTGGTCGACTTGATAATCTAATTACCAGGTGGAAAAGTGTTTTTGGCATCCAATTGATTAATCGTCCAACCATTTCCTGTTCGTAAATTTATCACTAAGCTGAGAGTTTCAAAACGATAACTGAAGCATATTGGTCAATGCAATTGACTCATATTTTCGTGCAAAACCTTGTTGTACTTATTCTCATTTGGATAATCTTAAAATTCCTTCTTGTTTTGTTTAGGGGTTTTTTGAAGAAGAGGAATATCATTACATTCGGGGTTGTTTTACATCAACGCAAATTTTGCTGGTGACATGACCATGACGTGAACTATTGTTGCAATAGAATGTTATTTCATCCTACTAGCTACTGCATTATGTAAACAATACCTCATAATGATACACTGTGAAAAGAGTTTTAAAGAGGATATTGAAATGAAATCTGGCACTGCATATATTCCAGATATAAATGCTGAGTATGCGACTACGGTATGCAAGCGCCTATCTATAAAGTCCAGAGGTTTTTCTCTAGACTGTCTAGTCAGTTCTTATAGTCTTTGTATAATTTCCTTAATTAACCTTTGTGAATATAACAGCTAGACCTATATAGTTTCAGTTAGGGAACACCAATTTAGGGATAGTACCAGGGGGACTTCCACTTCAACAACTCTTGCCAATAGGCACTGTTTGTATAATAATAATGGTGTTATCTTCTTGAATTTCTCGTTCAGTTGATAGGGCAGAATTTGCTGATGAAGTGTATTTTTTTATTGCTGAAACCAAACTTCGAATGTGTGCTGGATTTTTGTACGTTGCATTCTGTTCTTTCTAGGTGAAAGTGGTAAGATCGGTTGTGTCGGTTCAATGACATCGATATTAGACTCATAACTTGATTTTAGAAGGGACCGTCGTTTGGTTTGGGTAGTAATTTTTGTTCCCCAAGATTTGAGCCTTCAATGGAAATTTCTGACTCTGTAAGTTCTTGAAAAAGGAGTCATCGTCAGCCGGAAATGCGCCATTGGGGGAAAGATCAGATCTAGTTTGTTGTTGAGTGATGACGGATGTGGAAATCTGACTTCTTCTAATTAACGGCCTGAATTTTGCTGGCTGACTTTTCTCTTGGTTATTACCAACTAGATTTAGCAAATATGTCTCAATAGGAATATATGCTGGTCTTTTTACAAAATTACTTTTCACTTTAAGGCTCAAATATTTTATCGGTTCTGTCATTAAATATTTATTCATAATTAAGAATTCCTGAGTGACCAAGCCGTAGGAGTTTTCTAAATTTTTGAAACATCAGTAAAAATGGCATCTTTAGTTATTATAGTTTCAAATCGCATTTTTGAAATTAAAAAAGCTTTTATCGGATTAATTTTCAGTTCCTTTTTCTCTAAAGGTACTTTTCTTTCCTTTGTATTGTCATGTTCTTTCGAAGATTTATTAAACACTATCATCTTTTTTTAGCCCTAATGAGTACATTTTTTTTGAAACTTTCGTAGATTTGGGCCCGCTATTCATTTCCATTTTTTCGCTAGCTGTGTTAGCGGACGCTAAAGTATTCATCGTCTTCTTTGATAGCTTATTCATCTTGATTTATGAAAGATTCAACAATAATGTCGCTTGTTACTGCTTGTTTCACCAATCTTTTACCTGTTGAAGAAGTTAAACTAGGTTCAGGAAAAAAATTGCTTGGTTGATCAAAAGACCAAAAAAAACAACCTTCTATACTTTTTTCTAATATGTAAAATAGATATAAGTTTGTCTTTATTTTCTTCTTCATTGTTCACGTCAAGCTCATCAAGATCATCACTAACTGTCACTCTTCTTAGGATCACCTGGAAGCTCCTACTATGTTAGTTTTCTTAATAAACATATATTTGAAAATGTTTTGAATGTCGAAATCCATACAATCTTTTGGCTGTCACTATCATAATTTGAAACCATATGAGTAGTATTATCATAATTGATAAAAATTTAAGTATACTGAGTGAAAATTTTTGTACGCCAACACAATCATGATAAAACACTGCACCACCAAACGAATGAACACTTTAAAAACATTTTTCTTTGACTGAGAAAAGTTTCAATATAAATAATTTTTGTTTTATTTTTAGTGATTTATTTGCATTTTCAACATTCCTATCTTGGCTACTGTAAAGAGCATTAAATTCTGTATTCATTTCGTTATCTCACAAAAATCGTTCCTTTAATTTGTACTGAATTCATTGTCTTCTTCAGTAGCACAGACCTTTTTTGACATTGCAGTATTGAACTTATTTTTTCAGCCACAAGTATATTGAATTTGAGACTTCACTTTTACTGTTTAAGATATAACCAAAAAGAAATTGTTTCTCACAAGCCATGAGACCAATTAAGTCCGCGTGCAACATTTCAGCGCTCTGATAAGATTCCTTCATTGAAAATGCAAATGTTTTGATTGCAGACGCGCACATGTTTAGGAATTTTTTATGCCTCTAACGTCTACATATTCTCCACATATTCAATGGTTTTTGATTGAGTTTTTGTTGCATGTCCAAAATCCTTATGTGCAGATAATCATTCTGATAATCGTCCATCATTTCATTTTCATCGGAGGTTTGGTTTGTTATACTAATGTGGGCATTATCGCTGTCGTAATCATCATCAGTAATTATGCCAACAAACTCTTTGGTTAAGCTTTTATGATTCTGAATACAGCTTATTTTTGTGCTTTGAAAAAATAAGTTTTTTTTGATTTTTAAAGATGCTACAATTTTTTTTTTAAAATTTTACTTCAAAACCAGCATTTAGATGCCGCGATAGAGATGATTTCTATGATAAGTTTTTGATACAGATAACATCACCCAACTAAACTTTATTACCCAGAGTGTTATCACCTACATATGAATAGGATTTTGAGCCATTTCAAGTTTTAAATTATGATCTCCTGTTGCTTCTATGCCACTAGTACTTTCTTTAGGTCCTCTTTGAAAAGAGAGATAATCTTGGTATTTCTTTGGTTTTATGTAGAATTTATTTGTAGTTGACCGACATTTTCACAGTCAAATCTTTTCCTTTACTCATTATACTTCTTCTTGGCTTATGTACAAAAACTTAGCACTGAATTATGCTGTCAATTAAGTTTTAGGAATTAGCAGTTCTAATGTATCGTTGGTGGGAATTATTATTTTTTTTTTTTGACTCCAAAGTAACATCACATCTTTCAAATAAAAATTTAGCAGAATCACTATAAAAACTAACGCTATTTTTTGCGGCAGTAGCTTTCAGTTTCGTGGGCTCAACAGTGAATTAATGTTGTGCTATATGATTAACATATCATATCCTATCATAGAATAGTGTAACTAGTGACTTATGATCACAACATGTGTGAAGAACCCCAAAGAGGATTTAAGTAAGGCTGTGTACCTGAAGAAAGTTTTTATGTCAAATTCCTTGAAGCGAAGGTCTATAAATACCAGAGGTGTTTTTCTTAGTGTACATCTACTTCTGTACTCTTGTATATCTTTGTTAGAAAACCTTGCTGAATATCACGACTATGTCTACGTAGTTTCATCTTAGGTAAACACCAAATCTCTTGTGGTAGTCTCTGGAATATTCCACTCCGACAACTAAGAATGGAATTCTAGTAAAATTTACACTCTTTCCTAAACTCTTAGTGGAGTTAGTTACAAAGTATATTTAAATTTGAAGTTTAATTAATGATATTTTTAACTCTGAATATCTGGCTACTTCAGACTTTGCTGAAAACAGGGTTAGCAATTTGTTTTTAGCAAAGTAAAAAGTTACTAGCGCTCTTTTCCGAAGCTGATAATTTGATTGAAAATATGGAACATGAACAGCTAAAAGTTTCTGATAGTAGTTTAATATTCCCGTTGAACCAGTGTATGAGTTGGTGAAATTACAAAATTCTTCTGTTACGAGTTCTTCCTTGTTTAGTGGTGCAGCTGCTATTGATATTTTCCCTAATGCTATTCCTGAAGCTTCTCTTGACATATCGACATTGAATATCATTTGAGGAAACAGCATCGATCTGGCAAAAATTGTAAAGTAGTGTCAGTAAGCACTGAAAATATGATTGCTGATGTACTACCTAGCAATCCCGTCAAGTGAAATTTCTTAGCTTTATTAATATGGGTGGGTTAAAGCTAATTGCTCTTTGTAGCTTATGGTATAGTGTTTTACGGAATAAAGTTAATATGGCATTACCATAATATGTGTTATAATACCTTATCTTACTTTATAGCAGACAATATACAAAGCACTATGGAGGAGTAAAGTTTCCTTCATTTATATAGAGTCATATATTACTCTTCTTGGCTTTCCAGGCATTGGTTTTATAAGTATGTGAAGGCAGTGTAACATTTATTCGTATAATGCCATATCAATTTCAGGTCGCACAATGTTGTCATTAACACGGATAACTTATTCTATGTGTATGCTGAGTTAATCAATAACTTGTAGTTTGTAAAGTTAGCAACATCGTGATGGGATTTATGAAAGGCTGTATTGCTAATAGGAATTTCCATAGTCTCTTGTATAAGTAGCCAGGGCTTTTCCCCGCTATTTTGTCTAGTTACTACTATTTAAGTGGAAGTCTCCTTGGTACTATCCGGAAAGTGGTACTTCCCTAACTAAAACTGTATAGGTCTAGCTGTTATATTCACAAAGGTTAATTAAGGAAATTATACAAAGACTATAAGAACTGACTAGACAGTCTAGAGAAAAACCTCTGGACTTTATAGATAGGCGCTTGCATACCGTAGTCGCATACTCAGCATTTATATCTGGAATATATGCAGTGCCAGATTTCATTTCAATATCCTCTTTAAAACTCTTTTCACAGTGTATCATTATGAGGTATTGTTTACATAATGCAGTAGCTAGTAGGATGAAATAATTATGTATTTCAACAATTATATATATTTGTACAGTTCCTTTGCATAAGCTTTGATGAGAATCACACCCATGTCTACATAGAGGTCACTAAGGGAAGGCACCTTATACATTGCAAAAATCTTAGTGGCTATACTTCAACACACACCTTTATAATATACATGATAAAAAATTGTGTCTATCAACACTGGTTTGGTCACATGTATTTTTGTGCATCTGATATCACAGTTAAGCTTCTGTTATCATGTGAGAAATGCCACAAAACTTATTATACATTTTTGCGACAAATTACTTTTTTAAGAAATAGATATCAAATTAAAAATCTCTAGAGTCGTTAAACTCCGATAAGAACCAGAAACCATTATATAAATAGAACGCAATTCCCAACTCTCGAAAGATACTTTGAAGATATTTCTATAAATTATTTAGAACAAGTGATTTAGAATCGATTTTTACCTATCGAATAGCTACAAGCAATTGACTTCTTTTACATAAATATAACGGATCGTAATTGGGAACAATTCACTTAAAGAACGTTTAAATGTGTCTAAGAGCTAGCCATAAGAAGCTTGTTTAAAGGAGCTATATATATTAGGATTCGTGCCAATCCAATGTACCAACTCCTTATTTATATACGTATGGTTAGGGTGGGCTTGCATCGTGGCTTAGCCAGGCTTATCTGTGCGGTTGTTTCTGATCATTGTACAAGGGATAAAATCCGTTACAATATACGAAAAAAGCTAATCTCAGATTAATCCTAGCCTGAACATCCATAGTTACTTTAATTTCCTATTAACTTCATTGTTTTATATTAAACAATAAACAAAGTACTTGTGGAGGAGGAAAGTCTTCTCCATTTATATATTGTTACATGTTACTTATATTTAGCTTATAAGGCATTGGCTTACAGTATGTTACGGCATTATAACGAGAAGTGTTATAATGCCTTACAACAGTAAGAATTGGTTATAAATCACTGATCTCTATAGCTCCTTTTAATAAGCTTCTTTTGGCTAGCTCTTAGACACATTTAAACGCTTCTTAAGTGAGTTGTTCACAATAACAATCCAAAACAATAAATTATAAGCGCAAGTGGTTTAGTGGTAAAATTCAACGTTGCCATCGTTGAGCCCCTGGTTCGATTCCGGGCTTGCGCAAAATATTTTATTTTTTAGATTTTTTGATGAGCGTATAGATTTTGGAGATTATTAATTTGCAGCCAAAGTGTATATCGACATCATCAGTCTTTCTTTCTTCAAAAAAAGCATGGGAAACTCAAGCGCAAAAAAGAAGCATTGTCCAAATTATAGACCCAATGGAAGGGTACATTCACCTCTGTTGATATCCTTTTCTGATAGAATCAAAACGCTTTCGGCGTTAATCCATTGCAGCTCTATTGTATTACTTCCATGCCTATACTTTTTCCTCTGGACAAAAGAAGTATTTTGGCCTTTTTTAATTTTGTACGCAATATATTCATTTATTTTAGATAATACACAATCAACTGGAGAATCTATATATCGTGAATCACAATGGCTTAGAAGTAGTTTTGTTTATAAAGGTTTTATTGATTATTTTCCAATTTTTACTCATCGAACTGTCTCCTTACCGTCCAGCATTCAAAAAAGCAGTGTAAAATCTTTTTGTTATCCAAGATGGACTTGGGGATTACCAAAAAAAGTACGTTGTTTTCTGGGTTCTTTTCATTTAATTTCAAAACGAGAGAGAATAATCATCAAAGAAGAAAAGATAGGACCACGCTATTTATTCACATGTCATCCTCATGGAGTTATTTCTTTCGGAATCACAGGCTGTTTATGCTGGGATGGTGATGATAAGATTTGTGACACAATTGTTGGCAACAAAAAGTCTTCAAACCTTAATTTAAATCCAAAATCTTCAGCATTATCAGCGTCAGGATCAGCACCATTATCAACACCACGTGGCCAAGGTTCACAAAAAATAACCGAAACAAAACACATACTGAAAACTTCAAAATCCTTCAATTCACTGTTCCCTGGGATAACAGCACATTTATTAACATTGTCAACACAATTTTTACTACCCTTTTATAGGGACTATATAATGGCCTTAGGTGTTGGAGTAGTTACCAAAAAGGCCATTTCTTCTATTTTGAAAAGAAATCACAGTGTTGCAATTGTTGTTGGCGGTGCACATGAGTCATTATTGTCAAGACCGGGGATGCAGAGAATTGTTCTGAATCGACGTAAAGGATTTATAAAAATTGCTTTGGAAAACTGTAACAAAATAGAAGATCCACATTTGTCAACCGATCAATTGAGCGAAAAAATTAAATCAGGATTGTGGGATGATTCAATGAGTGATATTGCAATTGTTCCAGTGTATATCTTTGGTGAAAACAACATTCATAATGTTTATAATACAATAGATGAAAATATAGCTAAAGAATACAGTGGAAATAATAGCGATACTAAAAATACGTCGAAGCTTTTAAAAATCTTGCTGAAACTGCAGCTGCAACTGAAAGAATACACAGGATTTACCTTGCCACTAGTGAATAGTAGATCTGTTTTTAATTATGATTTTGGATTACTTCCCTACAAACGTAGAATGGATGTGGTTTACGGAGAACCGATATATATTTATAGGAAATTTGGATGCTCAGCGGATGATAAAGTAACAGAGAAAGAGATAGACTATTATCACGATCTCTACAAGACTAAGCTATTTGACTTATGGGAAAAAAATAAAGTTTTTGCTGCTGAGTGGGATGAAGATTTGAAAATCGTAGAATAATTTGTATTCTCACTTATTTAAATGATTTAGAGAAAATATTTAATAATATTTATTCGACAATTACTAACTCCTTCTCTGAAAGGTCGTTGAATTTTGGATTGCCCCATTTCCAAACATCTTTCAAACCTTCAACATACTTTTTATGCCAGTAATCTACTTCATATTGTGTAACTTCATCTCCTATGCAAAGTCCATTTAACCTTGATATAGAGATCGGCTTACCAAACACGACGTTGATAGGTTTCCTGTATGGCATTATTCCAAAATCATAATTGAATATCCCTCTTGAAATAACTATTGGTAATGTCCAACCAAAATTATTTTTAAGTGCTAATTGTAGTTTTCGAACAGTTTTTCTTAATTGGTTCACAATGGACTTAACTTCCAAACTATTGGTTTGGAACTCATCATCGTCATTTTCGTCACTAGTGTTGTTTGCTGATTCCGTCTCTTCTGTGAAGAACACATTGTAAACATTATTTTCACCAAATCCGTAAACTGGTACAAGACACAACCCATCTTTGTCTAGACTTTCCAAAGCAAGTTTTACAAATCCTTTTCTTTTATTTAATACAATTGAATTTAAAGTAGGTTTAGCAAGTAGCGACTCCTTTGCCCCTCCTACAACAATCACTACGCTTCCACCTTTATTTAATAATAATTTCAAATTTCTTTTGACAACAGTGGTGACACCTAGTGCCATCAGGTAGTCTCTATAAAATGGAACACGAAACTGATTTACTAACGTAGTAACAAAACAATTTATTCCAGGAAATTTTTCATTCCAGCCTGTTCCATTATTTGTGAATCCACTTGAAACACCAGTTGCAATAATTCCATGTGGATGGTAACCAAATATATACTTTGGACCAACTCTTTCACTGTAATCACTACTGTTACTCTCACAATTGACTTTAAATGTTGGTTTTAAATTTTCCATCTTATGGAATTTAATTGGAAAATAATTGACTAGATTTTTCCACATATTCATTCCTCTCAAAGATTCAGATTTCCTATACCATACACCGCCATTAACAGGACTTCGGTCCAATAAGTAATAAAATATGGTGTAGTAGATCATGAATGGCCAAGTATATGGTATACACCAAAGCAAAAAAAATAACAAACAAAATAATAGAATTGAAGTACTATGAAGGAGGATGGATAATGTTTGTAGTCGATGGTTCAAAGGTAAATCCAGAGGTGCATGCTTTGTGCCCCTTGGTTTCTTTGCTGTAGTGTTCTTATCAGCCATATTTTCTTTCTTCACCTCCAGGTTGTTCAGAGCTGTATCCTTATTTTTATTATCCATTCTCTTGCCTAGTACCATTAGGAAAGTTTCGCTACCTAAAATAAACCTAGGTATGTAAAATGCGGTGATGATTTATGGAGGATAAGAGGTCAATTAATGTATAAGAATAAATGTGGAGGAGATGGTTTTGTTATACAATATACCTCAGTCCGCATTTTAGAATTTCCCCAAAACATCCCAAAAACTCCAAGAAATTAATGAGCGGGGTACCGTTTAAAATTGAAAGGACAGCGTATACGTATACAAAATAAATAGTTGAAATCCATTCTTGCTAGCAACATGAAACTATGACAATAATCATCGAATAATATATAGATAAGAAACAAAGCATAAAATAATGAAAATGAAGAACTCATTAGTAAAAATGATTAGCATCATTTATAAGTATAAAATTTCCGAGGAGTAACGATTAACCATAGTAAGTATAAAACAAGATATAGTAAACAGAAGATGAGGATAGGTTGAATGAAATAAAAAAGAAAGAGGAACAGGCATAACAAAAAAACAGAAAAAATTAGATCAAAAGGAGACAAGATGAAAGAAAAACAATGAAAAAGTAAAGATAGAAGCAACACAAATCATAACATAGCATAAAAGAAACAAAAATGACATGACAGTAATGTTAGATATCCTATTCCTACAAATGGTTTTTCAACTCAACCTAGCACATTGCATTACAAAAAATATTCGTTATTATTTTTCTGATTTTTGGCTGGATTTATTTTCAGAGTGTCATCAGGGACAGCACTGAAAATTTGGAAATTGACATTTAAATCATCATCAACCTTCATAACACTTGCAACATTACCACATCTGTAGCAATAATTTGGAGCTGACCACACAGTTACAACATCTTTATCAGGGAAATGATATCTAAATCCCTCCATAACTAATTGGTGAGCCCTTGCAATCAAAGTTAAATTATTTATATGATTAAATTCCCTAGCAACTTTTGCACCAAACAACCAGCCTGCACCTCTTGGAGATATTGCCCAGGTATCGACATTGTCGGGATCTGACCATACTAAGTCACAGAAACCACCTTCATGTGGGACTTCTTGAGCTCTTGATAAAACACGAATTTGATCTAACATCCTAATTTCAGGTGATAAACCACCATGTATACATAAAATTCTACCGTCAATAATTGCAGACAAAGTTAAGAAGTCAAATACCTGGCAGCAATACTTCCAAACCATTGTTGAGCCATATTTATTTAAGCATTCTTCATAAAAACCGTAAACTTGAGTTATTTGTCTTGATTCGTGATTACCTCTAACTAATGTTATATGCTGAGGAAACTTAACCTTTAAAATCATTAGCATTGTAAATGTTTCCAATGAGAAATAGCCTCTATCAACATAATCTCCTAGGAAAATATAGTTGGTACTTAAAGTTGAACCTGATGGGAATCCACCAGCAATTTTAAATAATTCTAGTAGATCATGGAATTGTCCGTGGATATCACCACAAACTGTTACAGGTGATTTGACTGGCTGTATATTTGATTCCTCCATTAACAAGTCTTTCACTTTCTCACATAAATGCTTCATGTCATTTTCAGGCAAGGCCTTACAGTTTTTGATATCCTCAAACCATTGGTCGGGTCCCCTCTCTGGCATTTTGTCTGTTCTTTTATTGAAATGCTTTCCCGAGTCTTGTTTTTGCTCTGAATACCCGTTCTAAACAAACAAACAAACAAACAAACACACAGATAGCATACATGCAAATGTTTAAGTGCATCCTGCTACTTCATGTTGTACCGTCGTTCTTCAGCCATCAGGGGCCATCCCGTTACGTAAGCACACAACACAAACAAAATGCACGCAGGCGGTGCGTTTATGCTGACCTGCTTCTATATATAAAACTAGCAAGCTATACAGAGAGCCAATTCTCCACTTGGTTACGGGCAACCCCAGTTGTCAGACGCAGCCCCTGTCTTCCGTAGGGGAAGTATGATACGGTGTAGTACACAGAGCATATGGCCTGGACGACGCACGAAACAATCACTGCCAGGTTATGTTTCCAAATAAGGGAAAATAAAAGTGTTACGATAATTGATAAGCCAAATGAAAGCGTAAACAAAATTCTTTCTGCTGAGACTGCATGTTTGAGGAACTTGATTGGTCCATTTAACACAATAAATGCAACTAAGAATAGTATGGATCCGATCGTCCATATAAGCGCAAACTTTTTAGGCTTTATGGATAGAACTGGAAAAAAAATGAAGCAAATACTGTAGCAAGAGTAACAACCCAATAAACACACAATAAATAATGAAAGTTTCTCAAAATACGATAGTTTGAAAACTGAATCTTCATTATTATCTACCCCATCATCATCTCCTAATGTCAATATGTTACTCGGTAGTGATGAATATATCGATTTAAAAGGATTCACAAATCGATTTTCAGATGCATTAGCAGTCTCCACTTCTTCGATGGTTGTGGTTTCTAATTGGACAGGTGGCTCTGTCAATCTGCCAAACCAGCTCGATATAATGCTTGCCATTTTCTGTTGTCCCTAATACAACACTTTTTTAGTGAACAAAGAAAAAGGTCTCTTGGAAATACTAACAAGCCTTCTTATCATGCGAGGTGAAAAATACTTTTGGAAATTATCATTTTTATAAGGATAATAAATAGTAAGGCTGTTATTATATTATTGTGCAATCTATAGAAGTAGTGGTTATTTAAGTAATATACAATCAATTTACATTTAATATCTAGTTCTTTTAGCTGGGCGTGGTTGATCATTCGCCTTATCATGTTTATTGACTTTGTTTAGTTGTAGAATCAGATCTGTGTCATCGAGGTCATCCGAGAAAATATCTGATGATAAGTCGTAGAGTAATTTTTTGCTCTTGTTGTTATTTTTCTGGAAACTGTCATCCTTTTCAATCACATTCTTTTCAATTTCATTGAAAGAGATATCCGAAAATTCGTCGTCATCGGGAAAATCTTCTAAATTGAGTTTCACATTCGTTTTGTCATTTGTCAATTTATCGGTATCATTATTGAAGCGAACCGCGTCAGCTTTGATATTATTATTATTATTATTATCGCTGCAATGATTGTCATCATCATCATGTGTTAGATTTATACTGTTGTCGTTGTTGGACAAGCCAACTATACTCGAAAACAGGTCAGCCGCAGAAATTTCGTCTTGAGATATATTTGAGTTAACAGTGGCATTGACATCATTGGTGAGGTTATTGGTATCATCCTCATCCTCATCCTCACTATCAAGCACTAATAAGTTGCTAGGTTTACTTTTCAACTCACTATTTTCAATTTCATTGCCATGATCATCAACTAACTTTTTCACGACCATACTGCTTGCTGGTTTGAATCCCAATTCGGCATTATCGGGCATAAAGAACCGTTTTTCTAGTTTCATCTGTTTTGGATCATTTTTCTTTGTTTTCTTTCTATCTTTTGATGAAGCTTTCTTCCCATTTTTCAATGAATTCTTCGAAGTGGTTGTCTGAGTGGCCAACTTGAGGAATTCATCGGTATCGATAAGGTCTGAATTTCTTAATAAATCTTGATTTTCTTTTGGAATATCAATGAATTTCATCTCCAGCACAGGCTTGATATTTGAAGGAACAATTCTATTATTTGCTGGATCATTAAAAGTTAAACTGTTCACATTATTCTTAATTTGATCTTGAATCCATTCATACTTACCCATAGAACTTTCAAATTTCTGTTTTTCATTCGAACTAAACAGTAGGAGTACTTTACCGTCTCGTTTACGACCTGTTCTACCCATTCTTTGAATATTTTTGATTGGTGATTGTGTTGAGTCGAAGCATACAATTAGATCAACCTCTCCAATATCTAAACCTTCTTCACCAATTGATGTTGCAACAAGGATGTTATATTCTTCAGATTTGAATTTTTCAATCAACTCCTTTTGTGTTTTCTGGTTCATACCTTTCAACTGTGCATCCTCAGAACTACCGATTCTATCAGCTGGTCTTTCATTTTTTTCACGCTTTTTACTACCTGTAGATTTTATAACTGCTCTTTCCTTTTCATTGAGCTTTTGCTTTCTTTTGGGTTTAATTTTATCTAGGTATGCCTGTTCATCAAATTTATCCTTTTCTTTCGATTGTCCAATAAAAATATGCGGCCTTAATAAATCTCTATTTAAAGATTTATTTGCATTTTCCAAGACACGAACTATTTCTAGTGCCGATTCCCTATATTCTGTAAATATAATGCAAGAAGAGGAAGAGTTATCGCTATTCTTAGAATTGAAAAAATAGATGAGTTCATCAGTCATGTATTTAAGTTTTGCATGAGAGAAAATTCCTGAAATATGATTCTTATCTGTTGATGCTAATTCTTTGTCTTTTTGAATTAAGGTTTCAACATATAACTTAACTTTAATTATACTATCATGAAAATAAAATTCAGCTGCTAACTTATTGGTTGATTTTTTATTGTTAAATTTTGTTGTAAATTCCGTATATTTTTCCAGAAAATAATTGTAGAAAGTTTTAACTCCATAGATATTGAGCCTTCGAAAAAACTGTCCTACAGTACCTAGTAGCTGAAGTAAAAAGAAATAGGTCCATTTTAAACCTTCAGGAATTGTTGGGTTTTTTATGATTTTTTGACTTTTTTCCATTGCTATAAAATGATTAATTTTGGCTGGATCGGTAATATCATAAATTCCAAATTCGTTAGCCTTTTCTAATGCCGGTTTGATGGCATCTGAAATGAGTTCAATTATGTACAGAATTTCATCAGTTTGTTCACAATCCAATTTCTCGATTGTTTTAGTCTTGATATATTTAGCAATATCAAAATCGTTTTCAGTTCTGATTTCAATTTTGGAGATATTCAAATTATCAATAACCAGTTGAATTGATTCCAAATCTGCACCCGGAGTGGCAGTTAAGGCCAATACTCTGAAGGTGGGGTTAAATCTGTTTAAAAACTTGATTACATTTGAGTAAGCATAGTTACCACGTGCTCTATGAGCTTCATCAATGATTAAACATGCAATCATATTGGGGTCCAAAATTCCCGACTTCAGATCATTTTCAACAACCTGGGGAGTGGTGAATAAAATTCGTTTACTATCCCAAATTTGTTTCCTGTTTCTCCTTGTCCTGTCAAGCAAAATATCAGTTGACTCCATCGGAATTCCAGTGATTTGAATGAAAGCTTTAATTTGCTGACTCACCAAGGGTCTGGTTGGAGCCATAAAGATGATTTTCAGCTGTTTAGTCCACCTGAAAAAGTTCAACATGACAGTTGAAGCAATGAAAGTTTTACCCAAGCCTGTAGGGATTGCACATAGTAAATTTTGAAACAAAGCTTTTTGAACGATGGATAGTTGGTAGTCTCTGATTTCCAGGTTTGTCGGGTAAATGATACTCTCGAGATTGTCCGTGTTGAGAAAGTTTTGAATCTTGCTGCGGTTTAAGTTGGTGTTGGTATCTAGTTCTTCATAGACTACCGAGACTTTGTTTTCGAGGGCGGAGTTCAATGCATCTTCGTCAAACGAGTCGTTTCCAAAGGAGTCGTCTGAGTCTATCAGGACGGGTTCCATGCCCATGCCCAGGCCCCGTACGATCTTCAGCAACCAGATCCCGTGAGCCTGTTTTCGTGTGTTTATGTGTGTTTGCATGTGTGTGTGCATGCGTGCTACCGTTTCTCCGGGGCCTGTGCGGACGATCGACGCGGAGTTGCGACGCCGCGCCACGAGCCACTTCTCCGGGAGTCACGCTTTTTGTTGGCAGTTCTCGCTGCTGTGGCGCTGCTGCGGCAGACACAGCGCGGGGCGATGACGCTCACGTTCTGACGCATGGTCAGCTCCAGGTTTTGACACATTTTGGCATTTTGGCATTTAGGCAGTTCTGTCATTGTTTGGATACCCTGTTTTGTTTGGAATTTGTCTGTTCGTCCCGTCCGTTTCTGCATTCGTTTCCTTCTCCATTAAGCAAGACAGAACTCAACCAGCAATGTCTCTCAGTACCGTCATATCCACTGGTCGCGGGGGTGCCGGCAACATGATTTCTTCCAGAATATCTCCGGGTTCAGCTGCCAATGGCAACGACCTAAACGCCGCCAATGAGGTGATCTTAACGGAGGAGGAGTGGGAAAATTACAAGAGCCATAAGGGCAGGGGAAAAATGTCGAAACTTCGAAAGAACAGCACGTCAACGGGTTGCCAGGAGGCTAAAATCGATGAAGAGCGGTCATACAATCATGATAGAGATGGTCGGATAATAGCATCTTCAGGTAGAGGTGGAGCAGGCAATATTGTTAAATACAAGGAACTACCGTCTGCACGTATAAAACCCGACTCTCATGAGATTGAATTGAGTCCGGTATTTTCAACTGGTAGGGGTGGAGCAGGTAATATTTACAAAACGCATTCGAGGACGAAGAAGAAGCAGACTTTGGAGAGCCAACTGACCGACCAGCTATCTCCGTTACATTCGAATATGTCTGGAAGATCGGGGAGGTCGGGGAGGTCAGAAAGGTCGGGAAGGTCGGGCAGATCAGACGCAAGCTTGGCATATGCACCTGGGGATAATTACAACAACAGCAACAACAGCAACAATAATAGTGGCAAAACACATTATGTTCACGAGAGTATAGAGCTGAAAGAAGGTGCAGATAATGACAACGTGCATAAGGCAGAGAACTCTGGTTTTTTGAAGAGATTGAAGAAGTTTTTCAAGTGATTTCTGTAATGAAGAAGTACATATAATTAAGTAGTAACCGGCATGAAGGTAATCTTTTTTTTTCCCTTTTTTTTCCCTTTTTTTTCCCTTTTTTTCTGTTCTTTTTCAACATATGAAATACATTAAATTTATAAATAGTTTATAGATGGACTTAGTTAATTGTTCTTCGCTTTTGTACGAACAAAAGGGTGTGCCAGTACACCAACAAAAAAAGAAAACATCAAATAAATAAAAGAGTAAATGAGTATATGAATAAATGAATAAATGAATAAATCGAAGAATGGACAAATCGGGCAGGGCGGCGAATAAACAACTAGATAACCAAACGAGCAACTGATCTAGTGGCCGTGATCCCAGGGATGTTCAATACCGACCCAGTGTTTCCAGTCGTGCTTTGCTCTGTAGAAGATCCAGAACCACATGGTTGCACCAAGAAAAGTGGCGGAATATCTGTAAAAAGGTCCAGCTTTAGGAACGGGTGCCCCTCCGTGACGAGTGTATGATCCTGCATGGTGTGCTGACATGTTTGCTGCCGTGTGGTGTGGTGTGCAAGTCTGCCTCCTCCCTTCTCCTTGCACCTTCACTTGTTTCCTGCAATTCATGTTGCTCCCGCTTCGCCCGCCACCTTCCCCGCTTCGCTTCGCTCGCGTCCCCACCCCCGTGCACCGCGCCCACCGCGCCGCCGTCGCGTCGCCGCGTCGCCGCGTCGCCGGCACCTCCGTGCACCGTCTCACCTGCACACTCCGAATGCGGTAATGTTCTCAAAACGCACATCCATCGCCAAGTGTCTCTGATTGTTATCACCAGGTTCCGTTAATTAACGCTTCCCGGTTATGGCACATCTTGTTCTGGTGCCAGGCAGCTTTCTGTTACTCTGCTGCCCTGCTCCACCCTGCAGGCTACTTCGTCCTGGCATCCCCTGCCATGTAGTGCGCAGACTCGTGCCCGCCACTGCAGTAGCCCGTTGTAGCTGCCCCGAACGGGAATCTGCCCGTCCTCACATTTGTCGTCTGTTGCACTCACGGCTATCCGTGATTTTCCTGGGTCCTCCAACCGTCGTCCTCTTGCCCTCCGTAGTCTCCTCTCTGTCCAGCTCTGCCTCCGTTTCTGCTGCTGTTGATCTCTTCTATTCTTCGCCTTCTCATCGTTCTCTTCTGCACACTCCATTCCCACCTACCCCCCCTTTGCCCTTCCCTGCTGTTCTCGGATTCTCGGTGGCCTTTTTTCCTCGACACATCTACTTGTCATTCATCGGTTTATTTTTGTGATTTTTGGCCTTGCCTATTTTTCCCCCCTTTCGGTGCCCTTGTTGTTTCAAACAAACAAAGAAAAATCAGAGGCGAATCACACCCATCTTCCAGACCTCAGCACCACTTAATGAACACTAGTTATTCCCCTTTTACTATTTCAATACCTTATAATTTACTTAATACTTAATCTAATTTATTTCCACTTCCAATAACCCACTTAATCTAATGAGCATAAATCCCAACAAACAAACTTTCAACACTTCCAACTCAGCGTCAACATCAGCATCAACGTCAACGCCAATGTCCATGTCAATGTCAATGTCCGGCCTGAATCCGTCTTCAAACTCTTGTTTAGATTCACAGTCTTCTCCTAGTTCAAATTCTCAAATCCCCTTGTCTTCTTCATCCCTGGGCATGAGAACAAGACACAGATCAGGAACACTTCCTTCTTCGTTGTCTCAATCTACAACCCTCATAAGTAATAATACTACTACTAAAAACAACTCTCAAAATGACAATTTACTTAATTCAATCCCATCAAATGACTTTAGACTGCGATCTTTATCAGTCTTCTCAAATTCAAATACAAATTCAAACTCAAATCCAAATCATCTATGGGATGATACTTCAAATTCAACTCCTAAAATCAATTTCGAATCAGCAGATGATTCAATCATCTCAAATGCTATCAATACTCCTAATACCGCTAATACGACGACTAATACAGGTAATACCCTTTTTGATATTTCACCATTCGGATTAAAATTAAGATCTTATTCGAATACAATGCCAGTTCCCGAATCCTTGAATGACAATTTTAATGACCTTTCCAAAATTTCAATGAACAGTTCATTTGCAACAATTGATGAAAACTCCGACTCTCATCCTTTCCAATCTCTAAATTCAGTCTCTCGTCCAAGATCTCAGACTTATGCTGCTCCAAATAATCCAGTGAATACTTTATTCAGTATAAATCAGTTGGCATTGCAACAACAGCAGCAACAACAGCAACAATTGAATTTTTCATCAGCTACACCTCAAATCACAAGAGCTTCTTCATTTTCAGTTTTAGCTTCCCCCTCACAGTCTCAGCAACTTTCTTTACCTTCCTTGATTAATCCAATATTACAAGACAATGTTCCAGAAAATTCTATTTCAATCACAACAACCCATTCAATCCCCTCATTAGGTCCAACAAATACTCTACTAATTATTCATATTCCAAATGATAAAAATATTACAAACTCAAATAACTTTTATAAAATTTTAAAACAATTCGGTATTGTTCTAAGTGTTCGTATCATTGTTTGTAATAAATTAAATGATTTAGTAGTCGTTACTGAGTTTTCAGATGTTGAAACTTCAATTAGATGCAAGGCAACATTAAATAATCAGGAACTTTACCCTGGTTCAAAATGTCAAATTTCATTTGCTAAAATCTTAGAATTTAAATCCAGTTTATCGTCATATCAATCAAATCCAATTGATACGTTAAATTTGCAAATTAACTCCTTAAATCAATCCTCAAATTTATTGATTCCAAATATTACAACTTCAACATCTTCAGTTCAAAATTGTATTAATACAACTTCTACTTCTAATAACAATGGCAATAATCTTAATAATCATCATAATTACCGCTCAAAGTCGATTTCTCATATTGATGATGTTTTCCCATTTAAAATCACAAATTTAAAAGATAGAATTTTTTCATTCAATAAAATTTACAACTATTTATTAAAAAAATATCCAAACTTACTCAATGAAAAAGAAAAAGAAATTGTATTAAAATTATTGAATAATGCAATTTCTTTCCATAAAATTAAATCTAATGGTTTAGGTCCTTTACCTCCACCTTTGACTCATAAACAATTTGACAATCCTTCTTTGAGAGAAATTCGTAAACAATTGGATCAAAACAGCCTTACAAATTTACAAATTGAAGAATTGGCCCTTTCAATGGATCAAGAATTACCCGAATTAGCATCTGATTATTTAGGTAATACAATTGTCCAAAAATTTTTAGATGTTTCGAGCCCCGTTGTTCGTGAAGATATAATTAAGAGGCTCGTACCATATTTAGCTCAAATGAGTGCTCATAAAAATGGTACTTGGGCAGCACAAAAATTAATCAATACAGTTGCAGGTTTAAATACAAATTCTCAGTATGATGGCTCTTTGAGGGAAATGAAATTAGTTAGTGATTCATTAAAACCTTTTGCAACTCAGTTATTTAATGATACTTATGCAAATTATGTTATTCATGGTGTATTAAAATTTGAATATCCTTATTCAAATTTTATTTTTGAAGCCTTATTGGCATATTTTTTGGATATTTCCTTTAATAGATTTGGTGCAAGGGCTGCTCGTACATGTTTAGAGACTATTGAAATGAATCATTCAAATAAAGATGCCTCTAAAGATATTAATGTTATCAATAAAGAAGTTGTTGTTTTAGTTGTTAATGCTATCCTAACGTGGTGTTGGGAATTGATGGCTGATGTCAATGGTTCTTTATTGATTACTTGGTTTTTAGAAACCTGTCAAGTTATAGATGACAAACATTCATTATTGGCTTATGTTCTCATAAATGAAGAAGAATTTGAAGATGTGATTGACAACAACAATAATATTTCCAATGAAATTGAAAATAAAAATAATAATAAGGAAAACAAAGAAGACGATATAATTGATGGAAATAATGTTTCAGCCAGTGTATCAGTCGCTGAAAATGAAAATGGCAAAACTTTTATTGATTCAAAGCATGATGATAAATATCCTACCAATAATAGAATTGCCGATATAATAAGTGAATTGGGATCACCAAATAAACCATTTGGAAAAGACAAACCATTGAATTCTGTTAAACTTATCAAGTTGTGTACTTTGAAATTAGGAACTTTAAGTATTTTGAAATTACTCAATTATAGGAATGATTTAAATGCAAGAAATATGATTTTGACTAAAATTTTTGGCAATGATATTTTTACAACAGCAGATGACGAGAATGTTTTAGATATTGATGGTTTTGAAGAAAAAACCCAAATTGATGTTGAAGATTCTATTTTAAAATCAATATTAGTTGAAGGTTCTAACTATAATATAAGTGCAAATACTACCGGTAGTACAACTAGTAATCCATTGGTGACTAACTATACAAATGGTAACACATGTAATGTTTTTAATGGATCATCACATGGAGCTAATTTCATTCATAAGATATTATCAATTCCAACACTTGAACCCGCATTAAAGAAAAAAATAATTCACAAAATCAAGTTAGTGTTAACTGATATTGCAACTGAATTTGGATTGGTAAGCAATAATGCTTTGAGAAGGCTTGCCGAGGAATGCGGTATTAGAGGTTTTGGAATTAGTGGTAATAGTAGTAATACTACTAATAATAATAATAATAACAATAATAATAACAGTACCACTAATAATAATCATCATCATCGTAGAACTATGAGTTCAAATAATGGTGCTGGTAGTTTAGCTAATATTTCAGGATGGAAATCAAGATCACGTAGTAATTCAACAAATACCAATGGTAGTATAATTGGTAATGGTGAGAGCAATAGTCCACCGGTTTTTTCAAATTCCTATCAGCATCAGCAACAACTAAATGGTGGGAATACTGATTATGATTTATTATTGAGGCAGCAATTAGATGAGCTATCATTGAATGGTAACAAGTTACCATCCGGTGTAAAATATGCCAACAATAATAGTACTACTTCTATTAGTAACAACAATAGTATGATGAATTTGAATGCTATGAATAATCTAAATATGGTTGGCATGAATGGTGTGAATATTAACGGTATGAATAATGTTAATAATCTGCATGGTTTAATGAATGCAAATAATAATATGAATATGGGTATGGCGGCAAACATGAATAATATGAGTAATGTTAATGGTATTATGAATTTAAAGAATATGAGCAACTTGAATCCTATGAACAATATGAACAATATAAACACTATGAACAATATGAACAATATGAGCAACATGAGCAACATGAGCAACATGAGCAACATGAGCAACATGAGCAACATGAATAATATGAATAACATGAATAACATGAACAATATAAATAATATGAATAGTATGAATAATTTAAACAATATGAATAATATAAGTATTAACAACATGAACATGAACGGTTTGAACATGAACAATCTTAGTATGAACAATCTTAATAATTTGACTATGAGTAATCTGGACAGTATGGATATCAACACGAATCTGAATCATAGCTAAATTAATCTATTTTATATCACTGTTAATGTTGCAACTACACCCCATAATAGCAATGACCAACAACAGTAATAATAATCAAAAAAAAAACCAAAAATAATGACTTAGAAACATTTTGATGATCACAATTTTATTTTATAAACAGAAAATTTTATTTTATAAACATACAAAATTAAATAAACACATTTTATAATTGCTTAATTCTTACGATTTAATACGATTCTGGTACAATTTGAATTATTCAAAATTTTCTACATAATTACAAATTATAAGGAGTTTGCAACGAGCAGTTGAGTTGTTCTAAGCGCTTCAAATTTAACGTTTGAATTCGGTGAGTTCATTAATGTCATAATTCTAGTCTTTGCACCTAAATTATTTATAACTTTAACGACTTCTGGCGCAACCTTGATAATCATCGATAAATCATAACAAACTATGGATTGATTTGTGTATAACTGTTCATCACTTTCGCTTCCAGTATCATCTGATAAAAGTTCCATCAATGATTTGGCCAATTTCCAATTGTTTTCTTTAAATTTATCAATATTATCATACCAAAATTCGGTATTCTTATGACATGGTGACCAGAGTAAATGCTTTGTTTTGACTTCGTTCTCATATTCGTCAAAATTTGTTAATGATTTAATTGAGTCATTGAGCAATTCGTATAAAGAATTCAAATCATCTTTCAACTCATCATCTGACCATTTTCTTTCAATCAAGTTCTTAACTATTTGTAAACCATTCGCTAGTAGGTATTTTTTAATAATTGAGTTTTGAAGTTTTGAATTGTTTGAATTTTCATTCAAGAAATTAATCAAAATTGATATGGATAACCTAACGATTTTTTCTTTGACCGCATCATTTGCAAATGTGAATAAAGAAGGTATAATTTGGGAGTATTTTGCATCTGTTGTCAAAAGTACAATTGATTTTGAATCAAATGTCAAAGTCCATAAACAATAAATGGATAAGTAACGCATTTGTAATTCAATATTCTTAGATAACAAAATTTTAATTATTGAATCCAAGTAATTATTATTGGCGGTATAATATTTTCTATAATCCTTGACGGATAAGATTTCTCTCAGTAGCTGTAAACCTAGAAAACGAAATTGTGTATTAGAAGTTGAAATCAAGTTTTCTTGAATAAAGTCTAATACAACTGGAACAACTTTGGATGATATTTCATCTCCAGGTTGATGCGCTGATAGGAAAAATGCTATAGCATAAGCTGATAAAATCGAAATAAGTAATTCGTCTTGATTTGATTCATTATTGGTAGTATTGGTACTTGATTTCAAAAATTCAAGAAATGGTGGATAAGGATTTTTTTTGAAATTCTTGGAAATTTCATAGGACATTGTCTTTGTTATATCTGAATTGTCAATATACGCTAAACCATCATAAAGAATGGTTAATAAAATCTTGATTAAATCCGAGTTTTTGGATTTGTTTTCAGATAATGGAATTATGGAGTCCATTATAACTTTGGAATAGAGAGGTAAATTTTTCTCTAATACTTCTACACGAACGGAGGGATCTTCTTGATCATTAACCGACGTAATTGATTTTAACACACCCATATGTTCATTTGATAAAAATGCTGCCTTTACGAAAGATGTCCAAGAAATTGGTCTTGTTCTGATAGTTGTTAGCAGTTGAGAAATGTAATCCCCATCCAAGCGAAATGGGGTAAGTGTTAATGGTGCTACTGATGACATTTCTATTTCTAGGGATGCCTTGCAAAACAAATTGACCTAGTTGCTGGCTGATTATAGTTAACGAAGTCAATAACAAACAACCGATAGGAAGAACGAAAGCAGCCAAAACTACCATAAAGTGTGCACGTAAAGAAACTGTAATTTCCAACACTTCCGCACCGGGTAATCAGTTTATTTTGTGAAGGGAGCAGTTTTGCTGAGGACGATAACTTTGTTAGCATGCGAAAGATATCCCTTAATATGGCGGGTGGACACCAGTCTGCAGAGAAGACACTCGGTGTGGTTGTTGCTGCAATCTGGGTCATTGGTTGTCTCCATTGAATTTAATTGTAATGCAATGGAGAAAATCTTAAACGGTACAATATGCGCCTTCTGTTTTTGTTCAGGCGTAATGAGTGTCTCTTGATATGTAATATATGCAGTTTTAATGATCTGATATTGCAACAGTGTTTGAAATTTAACGTAAATCGAATAAACTTTAAATTTTAATAACATGTATTTGAAGTTTTCGAGAGTTTGATTGAATTCAACCATATTTAACCTTTTGATAGACGTATATAAAGGCATTAAAATTGACAATTCTTTATACTGGTTGAAAAATACATTTGTTGGCAATTTTCCTGATATCAAATAATTTAAAGGTAATAAATAAAACAGAATCTTAATGTTTAGAGATTTAGAGTGTTTGGCCTTATAGGCTTTCTCAAAATAGCTAAATGACTTTTCGTAACTGGATTGTATTAGCAGTGACAATCCGACAAAATAATAAAACAAGGATTCTGTCGGTAGTATTGGTGTGACATCAATTTTAGTGTTTATACTGAAAGTTGGATTGAGTACAGTATTACATAACACTTTATACAAGTTGGTAACTGCATTCAATTTATTATATTTGAAATAGATGGAGAATAAGTGCGAGGAAAATATATGAATTGCGGAAATGTTAATTTTATTATCCGATTTGTTTGAAATCAATAATTTGAAAGGCCTTTGGATAGCATTTGTGAAATTGTCGACAATAGCATTTGATGAAGAATCTGAGATATCATTGTTATTTGGTGGATGATTCTTAAATACTAGTAATCTCAAGTTTTTTGCAACTATAATGATTGGTGTAAGAAAAAATGATGGATCGTCTAGTAGTTTCTTTGACAATAAGTTTATAAGTTCTGTCTGACATTTGATTTGATTTTCCAAATTCTTCTGTTTTAGTGCAATTAAAAGATCGAGACACAATAAAAATAATTGTTGAAAGTATTCAGCAAATTCGGAAGAGGAGTAAAACTTTTTATTTGATGAAACTATTGTTGAAATCTGCGAATTGATAAGTGTAAAATCGACTCTCGTCGTCTCAGGATGGAAATCATCCATATTTTGATAATTCAAAATCTGCAAAATAAAAACAGACAGTTTGACCGTATCATGCTCTCTAAGCGCCTCTATAAAAGTGTCAAAAAGCTGTGTCCATAGCATGGCTTGTGTATGTGTCCTGCAGAGGGCCAGATTTACAGCTGAGCATGTCAAGATCAAATCTTAGGCCCAGTAAAAATTATTGTTTCAGCAAAAAACCAGTTGAGAATCCATCAGGCGCATTACGTCGATAGACGCTTACGCAATTTCAGAAACTAGATTGTGCTATGGAAAATTTTTCAGCATGCAACAATATATTGAACGTTTGCCGAAACATGATGGCGTCAAAATTGAATATATCACAAAGCACCAGAAGCTACATTTACAGCAATCACAACAATGTCCTTGGTTAATATTTGCAGAGACAACCATGATCCTTTTTACCGTTATAAGATGCCTTTGATCCAGGCAAAATCTGAAGGTAGTGGTAATGGTATCAAGACTAACATTTTGAACTTACCAGAAGTTGCAACTGCATTAGCTAGACCTGAATCATATGTGATGAAATACTTTGGTTTTGAATTAGGTGCTCAAACAACAATTGATAAAAAAAATGAGAGATATTTGATTAATGGTGTACATGATTGTGAAAAACTACAAGACAGTTTGGATGGTTTTATTGAAAGATTTGTTCTCTGTTTACAATGTAAGAATCCTGAAACAGTTTTAGAAGTTATTCCAGGTGGTAATTTACAAAGGGACTGTAAAGCTTGTGGTAAAATTACCAGAGTTAACCCAAGTTATAAGTTAGTATCTTATATTTTAAAGAATCCACCAAAGGACGCTTCAAAGAAACAAAAGAAAGGTAAAACTGCGTCTGCAAATGTTGTTGGTGGTGGTAAATCTATTTCAGATATTGCAAATAAACATAAAATCAACAATGGTGATGACAGTAAAGAAACACCGAGTGACGAAATACCAGCAAAGAAAGTTATAGTTAAAGATGAGGATTGGTCCGTTGATATGAGTGAAGAAGCAATCAAGACTAGAGCCAAAGAGCTAGAAAAGTTAAATCTTGGTGAAGCTAGGGCAAAATATGAGGAATTTGGTAACTGGTTATTAGAAAGTGAGGAGTTACCAAATGATATTGAAATTTACAAGAAAATTTTAAGTTTAAATATTAATACCGACAGGCAAACAGCTGAAGTTTTAGCACAGGTTATATTTGATGATAATATTGTTGAACAAATCAACACACATAACGGTCTACTATTAAAATTAATCACCAATGAAAGTTTTGAAAAATCGTTGCTAGGCGGTATCGAAAGAATGATTGGTACAAAACATATTGAACTTATAAGTAAAGTGCCTAAAATTCTCATGGCCCTTTATGATAGTGACTTAGCATCTGAGGATGTAATCAAAGACTGGGGAACTCACGTTTCGAAAAAATACGTCGACAAGGAGACATCTAGAAACATTAGAAAGGCAGCAAGACCATTTTTGAAATGGCTTGAAGAAGCAGATGAGGACAGTGATGAGGAAGATAGTGAAGATGATGAATAGTTGGATGGTTATTGTATAATTTTGTAGCTCGACATTGTATACAGTCAGTTTTTTTAGAAATGCACGGGACGCAGGTTCAGCAGTCAGTAACTGAGAAAGAGTTAAGTTTGTGTAAGGCAAAAAAAGTTGAATTAGGATGAAAATGACGCAATGAAGCCATTGTTAGTTATCCCAGAATATAATTCGGGGTTGAAATACTAAAGGCAAATAGGAGAAGTTGGTGTTTCATGGATCTGAAGCCACAAAATTTCATCCCTTGATGTTGTAGCTATGATTGCGATCTGAGGTCTGAAGTGCTGGTCAGAGATATCAGTTTTCCATCACCTTACTAGCCGCCCAAACGAATACGTAGTGTACTAGCTAGTTAATTAGTTGTGCAACTAGAAAAGTATACATTGGTCCCTTTTCATATATTCTGAAAAGGCAGGTTCCATTCACACATTGTATAATTTACAATAGTACAGTGCGATTATCGGTGTGATTAGTATATGAACTGCTCAATTAATACAAGGTTGAGATGTTTGAATAGAATCTTCACATGCTTAAGAGCTTCCTTTCTGGTTCATTGTATCGAACATTCCTTGTCGTCGGTTCTAAACTGATAATTAAAATAGTCAAGCCTGCTTTTTTTTAAAGCCAAAGTACTGGCTTTGTGTTCCATGCAGTCTCCAATGTATTTTTAGATGAATACAAACCAGCAATGTGCAACTTCATCTGATATTCCCCTGCCACAATTTTTATTGGAGGCGTGGCCCACTGCGGTACTTTATGGATAGGCCACCATCCTTGCATTATGGCAATGCGAGAGGCTTCCCATGATTTAAGCAAGCTCTTATAATTTAGTATCCAAAAGTAGGACTGCCATAAATGCAATAATCACTCTCTGGCTGTCCGACAGTTCAGCTCCAACATGCTAACTTAATCTTAGTTCTAATTTGGGTTCAATATTAGAGCAAAGCATAGTAACAAACTGATTTACCAAAAAAGATAAAAATCGTACTTTTATATTCTTCTTGCCAAGGTAAGACACAAACCTTTTCGTCTGGCAAAGAAAAGGGGAAAGAGCAGTTGGTCGAAATAGTGTTCTCAACCGATCATGGACATTATAAATGGGTTTCCATGCCACTTGATCTACCGAATGCAGCTTGACAAAGTACGTTAAGATGAACCTACTATACAAACCTTATAGTAGAAGCTACATAAATTCAAGAGCTTTAGTGTGCATGTTAGTAGTTACCAAAAAAAGCTTGCTGTGGTATGGCGATTTCATTTGCGAAATCAAATTGAACACTTTCCCCTGCCACATTTTGAGGACGCAATGATGCGGGCATGAGCCGTTGGATTTGTCCAGAATAAAAAACAACAGGACCTGTTCAAACCCAATGGCAAAACTCCGGCTGCCCAATACCGTGTCAGGCCTCCTGCCGATGCACATTTGGCAGTTGGTGGCATTCCAGTTATACACACCTGTGCAAGTCATGTCTGATTCATGTGTATCAGGCAAAACGCGCCGCCAGCGGCGTTTCCGCCCAATTGGGTAGTTCCGATAGGAATTCTCTTAATTTCCGCAGCCGTTCCTTTCTTTTTTGGCCTGCACCCTTCATGAAAAGATGTTTAGTAATCATTCATATTTTTCTGCGTTGTCTCATCATTTCTGTGTTTATACAATCTGGACACCAATAGATGAAGACTTCAGGATCCTGTTTTTGTATTGCTTTCTGCCACTTCACAGAACAAAGGACAACCGATTTTTTTAAACTATACTAAAACAATAAATCTATAGATGAGGATGTGTGACTCAGCTTTATCTTCAATGTCTTCAATAGAGTCAGGGTCCAACAGTCATACCAACGATGCGGTCCACTACTTACATTCGTCTCATTTTGAGCAAGGGAACACTGTCCAACTATCAAAGTCAAATACCAATAACATCCTTTCTAGAACTTCAACCACTCTATCAAATATAATCGAGGATAATAAATTTGCTAAAACTCAAGTGGAACCAAATCCTTCGTTCGATCCTAATGATAACGTAAGAGTAGGTACTGCTGCAAGATCATCTACCATGGATATAGAGAAAACATTATTTGAGGAGAATGAAAATTTTGCTGATGATCATATTTCGAATTCAAAAAGAGGTTCTGTGCTAGAAGACACTGGCGAGTACAACATGTATGATATTGAAAATAAACCTCCAGATGGGGGGTTCTGGGCATGGACTGCCGCAGTTTGTGTTTTATGCATCAATACTTTTAGTTGGGGTGTAAATGCAGTCTTCGGTGTCTTTTTGAATTATTATACGACAACAAATTATTTTCCTAATGCAACAATGGAGCAATATGTCATGATCGGTGGACTAGAGCTTGGCTGTTCATTTATGTTATGTTGTATTGTTAACTCATTGTGTCGTAGAATTCACTATAAAATTATTATGTCTATAGGTGCAGTTCTTATATTTATATCATACTGGCTCGCATCGATCTCAAAAACGGTAGTACAATTGATTATGTTTCAAGGATTGATGATGTCCGTCGGATTTGCGTTAACGGCAGCTCCAACTTTTGTGATCCTACCAACATGGTTTTTGAAAAAAAGATCAGTTGCTCAAGGTATTGCTACGGCGGGTGGTGGTCTAGGTGGTATTATTTTTGCAAGACCAATTGACGAAATTATCAAAAATTATGTTGATAATCCAAAATATGCGGACGACCCACATAAAGCATTGCAACTGGGTATTGCATGGGCAATGAGGATGGAGGCATTGGTATGTGGGGCCATGCTCTTGATTGCAATTATTATGATTAGAACTTATAGGCCTTTACACGAGACGAAACCAAAAAACAAATCGTTTCTTTATGAACTTTTCGAATTTCTATTCAGAGTCGATCTTTACAGCCAACCACCTATGATGTGTCTTATTGTTTGGAATATGGTATATGGTCTAAGTTATACGATTTTATTATTTTCCTTATCATCATATGCTACAACAATCGGACTATCTTATAAGCAAGGTTCAAATGTGACAACCGTTCAAAGTCTTGCTCAAACTGTTGGTCGTCCAGTATTAGGCTTATGCTCTGACAGAATCGGTAGAGTTAATACAACAATCATTTCCACAGTTATTATTTCAATTTTGGTATTCTTCTTTTGGATTTTCATTACAACATACGGCGAGTTAATTGCATTTGCATTCCTTGCGGGGTTTATTCTTGGCGTAAATTGGGTTAATTTTGGGCCAATGACAGCAGACATCGTTGGTGGAGGTGGCGCAGACTTAAACCATGCTATTTCAATACTGATGGCCACGGGTGGTATGCCATTGTTGATTGCAGAATTGGTAGGTTTAAAATTGAAAAGACCTGAGATGGAGAAACCTTTCTTATACTGTCAAATCTTGGTTGGCTTGGCCGCTATAGTAAGTGCATGTATCTTAATGCCATTTAGAGAATGGAAAGTTAAGCGTATCTTACTTGCAAAAAGAAAGCTACTCAGAGTACATGCGGATAAGCAAGTTTCTCCGCAAAGTAATGAAGTCAAAAACGACTCAAAGCCAGAAGATACTGAATTGCACATAACACAAATTGAGGAGGAAACTGCAAGAGTAGAGCGTATGTTAGAAAATACAATTAGAGCATATATGCTTAGAATGTTTTACCCAATTGCTGTCTAATTAGGCATTCTTTTTCGAAATAAATACAACTCATCATTTTCTTTACCTTGTTTCATTTAACGTTTTCAATCTAATACTTTTAGTTAAATTTTAATTTCACAGTCCAGCTTTAATCAGTAGCGTTTTTTTATTATAAATTGTTAACGCTAGTTTTGAAATGCAAACTTTCCATAACATCAGTAGCAGTTTAAATAGTTTTGAGCAACAGGTTCAGCGTAACACTATATATAAATCATATTTTAGTTTCTTTTATTTATTATATTCAGCTTTCAAATAAAGAGTATTACTATAATTTACATATGTTTCAATCCGCCATAAAATCTTCCTCCACATCCCCGCTTTCATCTGCAAAGGATTCAACAGCATCACGTGGAATATTTGCATGCTGCCTGCTTTCTTCCTCTTCCGCTTCACCAGAAGTACTATATAATTGCGTAGCATTACCGATTCTCGCTCCATTCGCTCTTATATCTGCTTCACTGAATCCGTCATTTATTCTTCTTTCGGTCTCTGTTGGAGTTTGTCCAAATCTTCCTCGTAGAGTCGCATTTTGGAAAACTCTACTTTCAAAATTCGATGGATTATGTGCCTGAAGTTCCAACATAAATTGTACATTTTCTTCCGGTGTTGTTATGACTCTCCTAGTCGTTTGTCTTTCTCTCTCTCTTTGCCTTTCTCTTTCCCTCTGTTGTTGTCGGAGTTGAATTTGACGATATCTTTCTCTCATCCTTACTCTAGCTGGTCTATCATGCATCAATTGGAAAAATCTTTGAACTCTGGTAGCTTGTGTCTGTTGAATTCCACCAAATATACACCTAGCAAATAACTCCATTGTCTCAACAGTTATTGTCAATCCATCATAATCATGAATAAAATCCATTGCATTATTAACAAAATGCTCAAATCTTTCTCTAGCTTGGTCATTTGAGAAATGATCCATATTTGCTGGTGTTGTATTGCCAATAATTCCATTTATGATTTGTAACAACTCTGTAGCTTCTCTATCTTCGACTTCAGTTGTTTGAATCAAAACATTCAAATGATTCCTTAGTAAATTAACACCTTCACCGCTAAAAACACAAAAAATTGATTTTTGATGTGGGTTGAATTCTGATGGTGGCTCTCTGCAAAATCTAGTAATATCAGGCCTTAAAAATTGAGATATCCCAGTTAGTGAAATATGAGTTAGTTTTGGACATGCCCTTAATAAGCGGTATATTGGATATATTGTCAAATTAACGCAATAACTTAAATGGACTCTTTCTAGTGTATCATCGACATTTCTTGAATTTTCAGCTAACGCCAAAATACCTTCATCAGTAATCTGTGCACACTTAACTAACCCAATTCTTCTCAACTTTGGCAAATTGGATAATTCAACGACCGTTGCATTTGTTAATTGGTTACAACACGCTAAATCAATATATTGTAATCTATAACAATTTTTGATTAATTCTCTTGCGCCAGAATCCGTTATATTACTACAGTGACCTAAATGAACATAGTGCAAATTTTTACCCAACGTTGCAATTGCTCTTAATGATGCGTCAGTTATTGATGAACATTTTGATAAAACAACATTCCTCAATTTTGGTGCCAACTGAATAAACTTAATAACTGCTTTATCTGTAATGTTCGAACACTGCGTAAAATCCAAAATTCTTAATTTATCAAGAGAAAGTAATGAGCCACTTGGCGACTCAAAACACTCATATGTTATATTCTGATTTCTTGAAATCTTGAATTCTTTCAATGATTCCAAGTGTAAGAATAATTCATGTAAAGAGTTATTAGTAACTTTCTCACAACCGTGAAGATCCAATTCAACCAAACTTGGACAATTTTTGACTAAAGAGTAAATAACTTCATCTGTTATATTATTACAATCACTCAGTTTGACCCTCTTAAGTAAAGGACAATTGGCAATTAAGCTCATTACAGCATTCTGTGTTATGTTAAAAGAGCCTGGAGCATATAAACCTTGTAACCTCTTACAATGTGTTGCCAATTGCAAATAAATTTCATCCTCAATATCCGTTACACCAGTCAAATCGATCGATTGCAAGCGTGAACAGTCCGTTAATAAATCTGAAATACTTTTACAAGTAAGTTTTGAACAATTGACTAAAGTTATTCTCTCTAAATTAGTACAACCAACAAATAGGTTCAAAAAGCAATCCGTAACTAATGACGGAATCAAAGATAAATTTAATCTTTTGACAAATTTCCTATAATTCCACATTGTTTTAGTTGATGGTACTTTCATTATTTTTTCCAACTTTGTAAAAAGATGTTTATTCACTATGCCTGGTCTAAACCAAATTATACTGATAATTAAATCTGCCCAATATTTGCATGTCAAAGCAATTGAAATAAGATCTGGCTTGGCATGAATATAGGAGAAAATTAAACATAACATTTCAGGTGGTAGCAGAGATATTGGGCCACCATAAACTTGGGGAATCAATGAGGGATGGTCGAAAACATTTTTTTTGTTTGGAACTGACAATGAATTTGTCCTTGCTCTTGTTCTTAAAATTTGTGATCTAGCATGTTCTTCGTCATCTGTATCAGGATCATTTTCCAATCCATCATCTGCTTCTCCATTATTCATAAGAGAACGATTCTGGTCATTTGGTAAGTCATTTGAAGATGAAGATGCCGAAGTAGACTTGTTATTATTGCATGCCATTAAATTATTGGTGTTGATTGAATCAGATTCCTGATCACTCATCACATCAGTACGGCTGATATCAAGTGATAATCCCAAACCTTCAGAATTGGGAAACATTGGAATTGTGTTATCCGAGCTCATGGTTTATATATAAGTGATCCAGTTTGCCTATGAAGCACTCTTTATCCAAATATTAACGTATCGATGTTATGATTGTTTCACACAATCGCTATCCTGAATAACTATAATATTATTTTTGTTGAGCTCCAAAAGCACGTGAACGTCTCGATCCCAATTCAAATTGGACAGTTCAAGAGATTCCGAGTACAAGAACAAGGCAAAGTTGGCTCAGACTACCAAAATGAAAAGACACCAAAGAAAAAGGAAGCCCACACATTTGCCCTCTGCGAGCTGCGAGTACAACACGCGCCGCGTCGCAGTTGTTACTTGTATTATGGTGTTTAGCATTGGCTTTTGTGTTATTTTTCATATTTCAGTTTTCATTTTTCATTTTTTCGTCATACTACAATGGTATCTACACATCACTATTCTTCAGGAAGAGTCTTGAGGAACCGGATGGCCCTCTGCTGGTCCGCACGGAACTGCTTCATCATCTCGTCGGCTTTGTCCAGAACAAGTCCCACAGCTTGCTCCTCTTGGCACGCCATCCATTCACGAATCGTCATCTTTAGCTGGTCGGGAGGTATCTCTGCAATGAATTCGGTTAATAAACCATCTAAATCCTCACTTAGCAAATCGTATTTCGAGTCAAGAACCTCCTTGATGTACCCTGTAGCTTCATTAATATCCTTATAAAACTCTCGATATTTTTTACTGTCAATTGGAATCCATTTATTTTGTTGTTGTAGTTCTGTTTTTTCGTCATTCTCTTTTCCGTTTTCGTAATCGCTTTTTCGTTCCCCGTGCTCCGGTAGTCCCTGTTTAGCTATTGTGTCCCCATTATTTGGATCCTCTGATATTTCGGGCCTCAAGTCCCTGGTGTTATTGGAGTATGGTGTGCTTTGATTGTTCAACATTATATCGCTTTCAATTATAAACCTATCATCATGATCACTACGTTCAGGTCTTTGCTCAACTGTAGTTGCTGGTCTTTGGCTCATGAGAACATCCAGTGTTTCATGTGGAAAAAAATTGTTTTCTAACATTTCATCAAGAGGTGAAGATTTGGCCTTTTTCCTCATCAATATTGGCGACTCGTCACTCTTGTCATCTCTGGCTCCATTTTCGGACAGGTGGTCATTATTTGGCCTTTCATTCGTTATGGAGATCGGTAAAACTGTACTATCAATAAGAATGTCATTTTTGGAATTTATTTCCGGTTCGAGCTTATCCACCTGTGTTGGAATTTCGGAGATTTCATCCTTTTCAGCACTACCTTTTTGTTCTACTACCTCTTCCTTGATGATTGATTTGGTTTGGGTTTCATAATTCAATTTTTTCTTTGCCCTCTTACGGGATTCAAGGGCTAAGTCCAATGGATCCTGCAAGGCAGATTCAATGTCTCCATTTTCAATTTGTTCATTTTCTCTTTCCAATTTTCTTTTGGACGCCTTCTTGGGATTCTTCTTTTCTTTCTTAGATTTTTTACTTTTCTTGGTTTTCTGCTCCGTTTTCCTTTCGGAAGCATCTTGTGAAAGTTCTTGTTTAACGGGATGTACAAGCTTTGTCTGTAAGGTTGAAGCGTCTTGCGCTAGTAGTTTTGCAGAATTGATATTATCATGATCAATAGCGACAGATGCATTATCAACAGATCCAACTTCGATCCTGTCCCCATCATCAAATTTATACGTATCGGATACCGTTGATATATTGACAGCTTTAGTGATGAGATTTTCATTGATTTTATGAGTTCCATTTTCTTGCATGTTCTGCAACTCTCTTATTTGTTCCTTTAGAAGTCTAAGCTCGGATTCCAACTGACCGACACGAGCATCCTCTGCGTCTTGCTTTTCCTCTTCATTTTCTTCGTTTACTCTGTTTTCATAATTCTCTTTTTGCTGTTCTTCATCTTTTTTCTCATGAGCCTCTTTATCTTCCTCAGTCTGTTGTCCCCGCACATTCACGTCCCCTATTTCGTGCTGGACTCCATCATTACCAGGTATACTTTCGTGGACATCCATTGGCTCCATGGCCTCTCCATTGTTATTTTCATTAGAGTTGGAGTTGGAGTTGGAGTTGGAGTTGGAGTTGGAATTATTGATAACATTTTGCCCCATACTAATATTGTTATCTGCGTTTACCATATCTAAAATTTGATCTTTTTCTTGTGCAAGCTTTTTTGCATTCTCAGAATTCGTCCTTTCCTGAATAAAGTTATCCATATTTTCGAATGCAAAATCTTCATTTTCATAAATAGGAACACTATGGTCTTCGATATCACTACCATCCGAATCTTTTCCGTTGATGTTTGCTTCATTTTTTTTAGTTTCGTTTTCCAAGTCAGTGATCATCGATTCTTCAATAATTGGTTCAACATTAGTTACTGTTTTGTCTTTCAGTTCACGTTCCCTTTCACGTCTTTTCCTACTATTTGCGAAAAACGAAGCACCCACTTCACCCTCACTCTCTGCATCGAGCTCTGTGAAGAACTGACTCAAATCTGAGGATTTCATGCTTGGAATATCCACAACATTCTCATTCTCCGGTTGTTTCTGTGAGTTGGACAAAAATTCTTCCACCTCATCCTGATCGAGTATTTCAACGGGTAATGCGGTTGTTGTTGCCGTGGTGGTTGTGGCTAAAGATACAATGGAATGTTGAGTGTGGATATCTTCTTTATCTGAAGACATTGCTTCCATGTCATTATGTTCATTACCGCCTATCTCGTCGAAATCGGGAAGGTCAGTGAAGTTTCTTCGTTCTTCTTCAATTTCATTTATAGTGGGACTTTCATCTCTATCGTAATTGAACACCCAGCAGTGTGGATTTTGCAACCTGTGTACTTCAATGGGATCATCATTATCTTCCCATTGTTCTAGATGCAATCCACAGTACATACAGGTAACTCTATCATCACCGTGTGTTGAACTATGGTTGTCGTCCGTTAGGTCTTTGTGTGGATTGTAGTATAGCCCTGAATTTACCATGCTGGTAATTTTCGATTCACTAAATCGCCAAAGCTTGAAAGTTTCACGTCGTGCTGAAATTGCCTGATCTGACAAGACATTTGCAAATACAGGGTCTTTTTTCCATTCACTTGAGTTGTCATTTTCATTCACTGAATTTCGGAACTTCCAAATAGCGGCTAGCTGACATGAAGGGTTCTCTGAAAGGTGAAGACTGCATATGTCAGCCTCCAATGGTATGGGATCACGAACCAGCTGGTTGCAGAAGGAACAGGTTATTGCATATTTGTGTTTGATAGAGAGTGGTGTAAAGTAAAAACCAAGCTGAGACAACCATTGCGGAGACTGTAGGGTTATCTGCTGCTGCTGCTGCTGCTGTTGCTGCTGCTTTTGTTTTTTGCTTCTGTTATTATTATCATTAATGGCGGATCTCGTTAACAGCCTTGAGTTTGCTTCACGATTCAAACTTGAGGGCCTCAATCCAATAGGTATGTATGATTCTGGGGCAGTTATCTGGTAAGATATTGGTTCATCGTTTATGAGAAATACATGTTGGAAGGATGCCAGTCTTGACGTGAAGGACTGTGGTATTTGTTGTTGACAACTTCGGCCTTGGCCATCGTTCGAACTAGACCTGTGATCCTGGAGGTTGTTTCTTCCCTTTCTTTTCGTGTCTACAAAAACGCTTTTCCTCTTGCGAGAGCTTCTTTTCCCGGGTTTGCTTCTGGGCATACTAGTCCCAGGGCGTGGTTGTTGATGCAGAAGGAGTACACACAAGGAAAGGAAAAAAAATGCACGTGAATCCTGGCAGAACACGTAGAAAAGTAAATAAATGCCAGCAGGCCGAGCGTTGCTTACATGACGGAACCTGTGGAGCCCACTAGAGCTGCTTTCTTGTGTCTGGGCTACACTCAACCTGGGTTTTGGCTGAATACCGTGTGTGTGGTCTTCAGGCGACGAGGTGCCGATGATCAAGAGAATGGTTGTTTGCCTGTTTCCTGTACAGGCACGAAGGAAGCTCTAGGCCCTGAGCCGCCTCCGCCTCCGCCCAACCAGGCTGGTTCCGGTGAGTGCAGCGGACTGGCGTACGAAGGACGAGCAGCCAATCACAGGCCGCGACGAGCCCCGACATTGTTTCTGGCGCGGGCAGTACACAGAGCGTCAATGGCATCCAATCATTTTCCCTCCATCTAATAGAATGAGTCATTTCGTTGATTCTGCTAACAGCCCTCTTGTATGCAAACATCTCGTCTTCACCGGTAAACTTTTTCATATCAGTAAAATTTTTCTCGGTATCTTCCACATTTGGTTCAGTATTATAATCTTTATTGTTATCTTCATAAGTCGCAAAGTTTGGCCTATATGGATTAGAAATATCCATTTGTGTTTTTGCAAACATTTCTAAGTTTTGAACATCTTCCGTATCACTTATTGAATTATAAAATCTAGATTTATCCTTGTTCCCAAGCGCTTCATTCAGACAAACTGGATTTGGACCATCCTCTAATGGGGTACATTGAAATCTAGCTGGTGTTTTATCATCTTGTATATCAGGAAAGAAAATGTGACCTGGATCAGTCGCCGCTTTCATAATTAGATTACATTTAGAATCGTAAATTGCATCGATAAATGTAATCAAACGACGTGCATGATTTTTCATTTTGATTGATAAAATTGGTACATTATCAATCACAATTGTAGGATATCGACTGGCAATTGAAATAAAATCACTTGGTCCGTATGCTGAATCTCTTACAATATCTTTAAAATCAAAGAACGCAACATTTCCCTCTTTGCTTAATTTAGGTATGATAACATCCCTACCATAACTTGTGAATGCAACAACATCGTTTTGGGAACTCTTTAGATCGATATAGTTGCGTAGAAGTTTAAGCCAGCTCTCTTGATGATTTAATTCAGTTTCAAGAACTAGCCATTTTTCTTCCGAAATATCATCAAATTTCAAATCGGTCCTGTAATCCTTTTCACTTTGCATGTCCCAGACATCAGATCTTGCCCTTAAAATTTTTTCAAAATCACCCATTGATGATTTGTTAATTGATCCAGAATATAATTCTTCCGGCAGTCTATTGCTGCTTGCAATTAATACTCCACCAAGTCTAAAATAGTACTTGAATAATAAATTGATTATTTTGGCCGATGCAATATCTGGTAGCATAAATTCGTCCAGAATTAAAATATGGGATTTTTCAGTTAATCTAGAGGCAACTTCAAAAAGGACAAACTCATTTTCGTAATTTAACAATGGATGGTTGGCTTGCATGAATTTATCCCTTTTCCTGGTCGATATCTTCTCAATTTCTTTCATAACCCACTGAATGAACACCCCCCAATGAATTCTCCATTTACCACTAACAGGCAAACTGTTCGCAAAAATATCCATTAACATTGTTTTACCACATCCAACTTCACCATTAATTAGCAGCCCTCTTGGAATCTTATTCATTTCAGTAGATGTTAATTCTTCATAATCGTTTAAAACTTTAACTAGTTGTGTCCGTAATTTATTATTCTCCCTATTACGATACCACCCCATCGTATAACCTAAAATAACCCCATGATCATCTTGTTGTTGTTTATTATACTTAATTTCAAGTTCTCTCACTAGCCTATTAATTTTGACCTTGGTAAAGTCAGGCTTATATGTCTGTAAAGCATCCGAAAGAGTCCTTAATCTTTTAATAAGTGCCAACTGATGTGGATCAGGATCAATTTTTTTAGTCCGGATTAGATGCTTGTACACAACATACGGATCGGTTATAGCCAGTGAGGTTGATTCACTCTTTGAGTTTGGCGTTTTCGATAACTGCGTAAATCTCTTGTTGGTACCTAAAACACCAAAACATGTTGATGCAGGATATTGCAGACAGTCTTTAACAGCGCATGTTTGAAATAGTGGTACTTTTTTCCGAATTACACTTAGCATATTAGATTATACGTGGTTTTTGAAGAAGAAAAAAGTTTCAGAGTAATAATAAGAGTAATAAAAGAATAGGATATAACGGCTTTTAGGATCGATCGATGTAAGTTTTAGTGAGACCCCCTTCATCAAGGTTAAATTTATTAAAAAAACGTACATATATATAGTATTTAGCAGCAAACCATGTTATACACAGATATTAGAAGTATACATTATAATTGATGAGTTATAAATGAGTGATGATGTGATATGGTATGGTATGATGTGATATGGTTTTAAATAGATAGTGGACACAAGGATGAGAACTTAATAGATCTTTTTAATTTTTCTTGATTGTGATTTGTTGAAATACCTTCATTCTCTAGATTAAGTGAGAGCAAACTAAACCAATGAAATAAATGAGATAGAGCAATAAAGTGATCATAGTTGAATTTTGTTTTGTCTATTTATCAAACAAATTTGTACAGCGCAAAATAAAAAGAACGCAATATACAGCACAATTGCACCTAGTATAGTCTTTGCAACCTCTTTACCATCGGTTGGAGAGCTCGTTGAACCCATCATTGTTTCATGCCTGTTGTAGAAAAGACCCGCAATAACGGATAAAATGGCTACACCAAATGCAGATATAACTGTACAAAACCACGCTTGAGCTGGCTATTCAAAAGAGGAGACATATGTATGATGAATAAATACAGCGGACAACGTGTGTGGTTGCCCATGCGGTACATATACGTCATATATGGATACTCATGTTAGTATCAATGTTCGATAAAACCCGAAAAAAAGGAAAGGCAAGAAACAGACAAACCATGGCTCAAAAAACCATAGAAGGTCCTGCAAAACAACATACGGAAACAACGGCCTTCATTGTGAGTTGGTGTGATGCGGTGTGGTGTTGACCAGACGCCAGCAATCGGGTGCCAGAACAGCACTCTGCCGTGAAACAACTCAAGGCAGCACAGGCTGCTGCAACACCTCCATCAAAAATACAAGACCCGCTTACGTAAACTACATAAATATATGAGGATTAAGTAACATGCTAACATATCAACTAACTATGTCCAAACAGAAAACCCTATTCCTTACCCTTGACCTGCAACTTGGCCTTCTTTCTCAACCGTTCAACCTCTTCTGTATCCCTCTGATGGCTCTTCTCTACTACCAAGTCACGGAGGAGTCTGTTCTCCATTTCAAGCTGCTGGATACGTGCCTGTAAGGCTTCTGTAATCTCCTTTGCCTCCAGTAAGTTCTTCTCCATTTCTTGCTCTTTCAGCTTTTTTTTTTGCCTAAATCGTACCGAAGCTGTACCTTTGGCCGATCTTAATGTGTCGGATGCTGAGTTTGCAGTACCTAATTCACTAGGTTTGGTAATATTGTGTTTTGAATCATTGAACGATGGTGTAGATACAGCCGTTGATGGAGTTGTCGTTGATGCAACTTTTGTTAATGGTGTTTTTTCAATTACCGAATCCAAACTTATATTGTTTTTCTTCACACCTGACTCAAATGAGTTTTTATTCACATCCAAATGTGAATTCTTGAACGTAAATGTAGCTTTTTTATTAGAATTGTTCGCTCCAGAGATAACATCAGACTTAGCTATACTATTGCTATTACTATGATTATTAGGATCACTACTTGCACTTTTAGTGGTGATATGATTTTGCATTTGGTGAGAAAGAATACTATCTAAACTCAAAGGTGGTTGTTGGTGACGTTGATGTTGCTGTTGCTGTTGATGTTGATGTTGATGTTGCTGTTGCTGTTGATGTTGCTGCTGTTGTAGTTGAAGAATTAAATTTAGTGTATTGGCATTCTCATTTCCCTGTACTCCATTACCAGATAATGAACCTAACAGTTGAGTAATCAAAGTATTCTGCTGCTGCTGTTGAGGTGGTGAAGGTGATACGGCATTTACCAAAGTCTGAGCTAATAAATTAACTAACAAGTTATTATTATTGCCAAAATTATTGGTTAACGTTTGCTGCTGCTGCTGCTGCTGCAAACCGGTTGATGATGATTGCATTAAAGGGAAATTTTGGGATGAATTAGGTTGTATATTTTGTGAAAACTGAGTTGCATTCATTGGAGAATTAGCAGTTTTTAATTGATTATCCGATTTATGAAATGCAACTAAACTAGCAAGGGCATCAATTTGACTTTGTGATAAACCTGCAGCAGCCAAAGAATTTTGTGCACCTTGAGGAATTTGTGCCTTCTTCAAAGCTGATGTACCATTGCTACGATCTAATGAAGCTGTAGAGTTTGTTGAATTCGAATTTTTCAGTATCCGATTCACATCAAATAATTCAGAAGAATTACCAGTATTATTCGTCCTGGTCGAATTTGGGTTTGAATTACTACGTATGGTATTATTTGGAGATGTTGCATGAGGGGCATTCGAATTACCTAAAAGTTCATGAATCGTTGAAGGTATTGCAGTCGAAGTTGCCATATGTTGACTCATGGATTCCTGATAAGTAAATTTTTGCTTTGAGTTATTGTACCTTTGAGACAAACTTTGATAATGAGTTTGAGGGATAGGACTTGAAACGGAAGACATTTCGGTAGGGGAAATATGTTCAAATGATGCCTGAGCAAAGGACAATAAGTTGTCTGCAGCGGCGTTTGTTGAACTATCTTTATTATTAGAATCATTTTTATCATCGTTATTACTATTGGAAGAAGATTGTTTAGGTTTGTCTTCGTCGGGGAAAATAAAAGTATCATTTGCAAAAGCTGCTAACTCTCTTTGAAGCTGATCATCAAAATTATCATTGGGTTGAGTACTCGGGGAATCGCTTTGTTGAAAAAAATTGTCAATATAGACTAGCTGTTCAAGTAAAGCCATGGGAGTATCGTCGGTGGAGTTATCCATACTAAAGGTTTTATCACCGGGGTCAGGAATGTTCTTTGCGTTATGGTGGGGTAAATTCAAGTTTTCAGACATCAAAAAGAAAGCCGCCAGGTAGAAGAAGAAAATGCACTAAAAGCAAAAGTATTTTTGCCAGACAGTAAGCCTTTTACAACGGGACAAAGCAGCAACCAAGGATTACTAACGCAAACCAGTTTACGAAAGATTGAAAACATGTGTTAATCCTGCTGAGAAGCTGGAAACCGATAAAAAACTGTCTGACAAAGCGATAAAAGGGAAAAAAAAAAGCTACGCCACAGTTCCAAATATCATGCCACAATCACGTGTAATTCCGCACCGGCACGTGACTATACATTCGCCACGTTATTGCACGTGATTCCGCACCAGCCACATATCTCTATTACTATAGATCTTGCTGCTCTGACATCTTCAACAGGAACGCCAGCATTGACAGCACCTTTCAGGTGACCCTTGAGCTGGGGATTCACATCCTGAGGTACAAGGGCTGCAATTACAACAAGCGATGTTTCCCTTGGTGTAAGAACTTTGTTGTATGAAAGCAATGGTGAGTAGACATTCTCAATTGTGTAAGTCCATAGATCAGGATACGAACTCCTCATTTGGTTTTCCACTCTCGAGCTGATCTTGGTGTATACTTTATTCCAATACTCTTTACCTCTTTTCTGCTGTTTCTCAAAATCATCCCACGATTGAATCTTAGGTCGATTTGGCTTCTCATCAGTTGACCTTAATATACTCGGTGTCTGGTCTTTGAGGATCATCATAGCATTGATTGCTTTAGGAAGTCCTGATAGCGCCGCTGTTTTCAATACTCCATCACGTAGCTTATCAGTGGTTCCATAAAGTTCATTTGGACCGGAGCCCAGTTTATGATAATACGGGTTGAACTGCTTATTTTCACCAGATGCCTTGATATCCGAGAACTTATCAACAATTTTAATCACCCTGTCATAGAGTTCATTGCTCGGTTTCATACCCATATGTTGGGTGTGTAACGCATAATGATACAGTTTGGGTATCTCTTGTGGTTTATTACACACAGTTAGCGTCACAGTTGCAATTAAATACCATGTGTCACTTAGATGTTCCCATGTTGCCAACGTGTGAAGTCTCTGAGCCGTTAATAACATCTTTATCTATCAATCCAGTACACTCTTTTTTAAACAAAAACAGCTTCTTACCGATTTACAACCACATACAGTAAGTACACAAAGTTTTATGTCACCGCGAAGTGTTAAAAACACCACACATAACTTATAGAAAATTATTTTATAGGATGAAAGGTATGATGGGATAGAGAGTGTGGCATCCGTTTTTGTCATGTATATCTCATCTCCAGCCTGTAATTTTAGGTATTTAGTCGTAGACAGTTAAAAAACAGCATAGCCGAATGTCGCCGATTACAATAATGTTCAAAACAGCTTATGCACTACATCTAAATCTATACTGTATCTAATACTAAACTTGTGAATTTCTTAGAACAAAGCTTGCAGTTCGGGAACCAATGTTAAAACTCTATTGGTTTTGAAAAATGTGATAACATTATCAACAACCAATCTTTCCATGGATTCAACTGTTTCTTCGGTAGCTGCACCCATGTGTGGCAATGAAACAACATTCGGCAATGAAACGAATTCCATGTTAATATTTGGTTCGTTCTCAAAAACATCAGACCCATAACCATGAATTTTACCGCTTTCAATACCCTTCTTAATAGCCATTTCATCAACAACAGATCCTCTGGCTGTATTTACAATTACAACACCCTCTTTCATTTGTGCAATTAAATTTTCATTAATAATATGGAATGTATGTTCATTCAACGGCAAATTAAGTGATATGACATCACATTTACTAGCCAGTTCCTCCAATGTAGGACAAAACTCACATCCCTTCTCGAGTTCATTGGATAACCTGGATCGGTTATAATAAACAATTTTCTTCAATCCAAAACCTTCTAATCTATCCCTAACTGTCCTACCAATACGGCCCATACCAACAATTCCAACAACTTTATCTTGGATTGAATGACCCAGTGGTGCAGGCACGCCACTGCTTACCCATTTACCGTTCAATAAACTTTCATGTCCAATTTGGAAATTTCTGGTGGTTGATAAAATTAAAAAAACATTCGTATCTGCAGTAGCATCACTCACTTTGTCGGGAATATTAGACAACTGAATCCCTAGTTTACCACACATAGCTACATCAATTTGATCATACCCTGCACCCGTATGTGCAATGCCTTTGACTTTTGTATGTGCTGCAATAATTTCTAACAACTCTTTATCGTATTTACCGGTTATTCCAACCGACTGAAACGTACGTGCAATAAAATTGACATTTTCAAATTTATCCTCTTTCAATTCTGCAATAAAGTTTTGTCTAGTAGATGCATTAGATTCAACAACTTTAACATTATCATATTTATTCTCAAACTCGGTCCAGTAATCATTTGCAAATCTAATTGGACCAAATCTTAGTACTGTAAACGTCCTTTTGGTGTCTTTGAATGACATTGGTCGTTATGGTTCCCCTATAGTGCGATTGGAATAAAGTAAAAGATTTCAAACTGTTGGATGAAAAGCTTTCCCAACGAGGAAAGCGGAATAGTTTGAGACTCTCGCCGATTACACTTCAAGTACAAATTTAATCTATCTAGTACAAATTAAAATTTATCTCTCAACTCAGAAACTAATGACAAAACCCTGCCAGTTTTGTAGTATTTTTCAACGTTTTTGACAACGAACTCTTCCATTGCTTTCATGGTTTCTACCGTATGAGTGCCCATGTGAGGTAATGCGGAAACGTTTGGTAAATTGATGAGTTCCATGTCAACATTCGGTTCATTTTCCCAAACATCGGCACCAAATGCACCAACTTTACCACTTTTAAGTGCAACCTTAAGTGCAGCTTCGTCAATAATTGGGCCTCTTGCAGTATTCACAATAACAACACCATCCTTCATGGTACTTAATGTCTTTTCATTGATTATATGTCTTGTGTGAGAATTCAGCGGAATACTGACACTGATGACATCAGATTTTTCAAATAACTCTTCTGCTGTTTTACAATAGATTGCCCCCTTCTCGGTATCTTCTGGTAACTTATTACGGTTATGATACAAAACCTTACCGAATCCAAATGGAACTAATCTGTCTCTAATTGTTCTACCAATACCACCCATTCCAAGAATACCCAAAACTTTGCCTTCCGGATCGTGTCCAACTGGTGTGCCAGCAGACTTTTGAGTCTTCCAGTAACCTTTCTTCATGTTTTCTGTTGATAGTTGGAAATTACGCATGGCTCCAAGTAATAGGTAAACTGCGGTATCAGCGGTTGCATCGTCGACTAAACTTGGCACATTAGACAATTGAATGCCTAATCGGCCACATTCAACTGCATCCACCTGGTCATAACCAGCACCGTTGTGTGCAATACCTTTGATCTGGGTATTGGCTGAAATGATGTTTAATAACTCTTTGTCAAAAAGACCAGTCACCTTAGCAGATTCGAAAGTACGTGTAATGAAATCGACATCCTTAAAGTCTCCATTGTTTAGTTGTTGAATGAACATTTTCCTATCCGCTGCACTCGATTCAACGATTGCAATGTTATCGTATCTCTTTTCAAACGCATTCCAGTAATCAGCTGCGTAACTAATTACACCGAGTCTTAGAATTGTGAAAGATTCTTTTGAATTTGCAAAAGCCATTTTATTTAGGGTTTCTGATGTTTGTATCTACGTTCTTGCAGAATAAAAAATAGCATCTACAGCAAATTAACGATGGAGTGCTCAACCTTTTATCTTTCCCGCAACCGAACGGAACATTTGCCCTAAACGGTTTTTTTTAGATCGCTGATTATTATATTAGCGTCGCTACCAACTGACACTAGGAATTTTTATAATAATCCGTATATATACACTTAAAAAGGAAGCACATGGTTAATTTGAACAAATTTAGTAACTAAAGTATCTAATGAATATCGTGAAGAAAGTTTGATCCAAATCATTTTGCTAACCTAACTAGATCTGGATATCTGTGTCATCGCTTTTGGCATCATTCAATCTCGCATTAGCAAAATTATAACAATCATGCGTATTATAAAAGTAATTACATTAGTTAGTATGTAGCGGCTTCTACGCATTACGGACTCTTTTAAAAAATAAAGTGGAAATTCAGTTCTGGTAATTTATCGTAAAATCAGGAAGCTTTTTTGCTGCAAAAAGAAGTAATTGATTTCACCTGTTGGTGATTTCTTTGGCTTCGGATAAATAATGAATCTTTTAGTTTCTATAGACAATACATATAATTAGAAATCAACAGCTTTCAATTCAGGAACAATAGTCAACACTCTATTGGTTTTGATGTACTCTTCAACATTTTTGACAACGAACTCTTCCATTGCTTTCATGGTTTCTACCGTATGAGTGCCCATGTGAGGTAATGCGGAAACGTTTGGTAAATTGATGAGTTCCATGTCAACATTCGGTTCATTTTCCCAAACATCGGCACCAAATGCACCAACTTTACCACTTTTAAGTGCAACCTTAAGTGCAGCTTCGTCAATAATTGGGCCTCTTGCAGTATTCACAATAACAACACCATCCTTCATGGTACTTAATGTCTTTTCATTGATTATATGTCTTGTGTGAGAATTCAGCGGAATACTGACACTGATGACATCAGATTTTTCAAATAACTCTTCTGCTGTTTTACAATAGATTGCCCCCTTCTCGGTATCTTCTGGTAACTTATTACGGTTATGATACAAAACCTTACCGAATCCAAATGGAACTAATCTGTCTCTAATTGTTCTACCAATACCACCCATTCCAAGAATACCCAAAACTTTGCCTTCCGGATCGTGTCCAACTGGTGTGCCAGCAGACTTTTGAGTCTTCCAGTAACCTTTCTTCATGTTTTCTGTTGATAGTTGGAAATTACGCATGGCTCCAAGTAATAGGTAAACTGCGGTATCAGCGGTTGCATCGTCGACTAAACTTGGCACATTAGACAATTGAATGCCTAATCGGCCACATTCAACTGCATCCACCTGGTCATAACCAGCACCGTTGTGTGAAATTGCCTTGACATTAGTATGACTTTTAACTAGCTCTAATAGTTTTTTGTCAAGCATACCGGTTACAGTAATACTTTCAAAAGTTCTAGTTATGTAGTCTACATTTTGAAACGTACCTTTTCTCAATTCATCAGCAAATTGCTCTCTACTTGCTGCATTTGTTTCAACAATTTTGACGTTGTATGTTGAGACTAAATCTTTCCATGCTTGCTGTGCAAATCTGGTCGGACCCAAACGTAAAACATTCAAGTTTTTAGTGGATGAGTAGCTCCTGACAAAACTTTTGGTAAACATTCTTATTGTTATATTGCTAGGCTTGCATCAAACAAAAATGTTATACCAGTAGAAAACTAAAATTGGCGCAGACAGTAAAAAGAGCACCGAAATTTATTTCGGTGCATGATTCTAACGAAATGCCCGAAAAAAAAGCTCCTGAAAATCAGGATCTGTTTTGCAAAGACTACAAGATGGAAAACAAAGGTCTTGATTTCAAAACTTCTGTGCTTGGAAGCAAACAATATTGGGATGATTTTTACAAGTTAGAACATAAAAATTTCTCTCAAAACCCAGATGATACTGGAGAATGCTGGTTTAATGAGTCCAACGCCGAAGATAAAATGTGTGAGTTCATCTTTGAAGAATTAAATACTTTAGAATCTCCAAGTGTCTGTGATTTAGGTACAGGTAATGGACATCTTTTATTTCAGTTATACGAAGAGGGACTTTGTGGGAACCTGGTAGGGGTAGACTATAGTGAAACAAGTGTCGAATTTGCTACCGATATTGCTAAAGAAAAAGGGTTTGATGTTAAATTTGAGCAATCAGACATATTACATACCAATGATAGGTTTCTAAAAAATCATCATGGTTATTTTGATTTAATTTTAGATAAAGGGACATTGGATGCAATTGCTTTGAGTAAAGACATTTATGAAGACGGATTAACCGGTTACCAGGTCTATCCAAGAAATGTTTCAACGTTGCTCAAGAAAGGAGCGATTTTATTGGTAACATCATGTAATTTTACTGAAACCGAATTGTGCTCACATATAGTAAGCAATGGTGAATTTAAAGTGTGGAAAAAGGTACAATACCCAACATTTGAGTTTGGTGGTAAAAAAGGTTCGACTATTTGTACTGTGGCTTTTGCAAAAGAATGATCAAAATATCGTCAAATAAATAGTTACATGCATGTATAGGTGATGTGTACATATATCTATAAAGCTATTTATTCAGGAATTTGCTTTTCAATCGTTTCAAAAAGTTTTGCAGCATTTTCAGGCTGACCCACCTTGACTGCATATTGAACAGGTTCATCCGCTTCTACGACCTGTAACCGTATAAATTGATTGGCAGATAAAGAGCTTGGCATACCATTCAATACGTGAAATCCTTTCAGTATCGGTAAATTTAGTATTAGCTTCAAATTACCGTTCTGTCTCATAACCAAACGTGAGGTGTATGAATCAGAGGGAGAATTGATAAACTTATTCACTTTTATAATACCAAAACCTCTTTCCTTCCATCCTTGAGATATCTTCGAAAGTTCCATATGATAAAGCTTAGCTTTAACTTGAAAAATTGTCTCTTCGTTTTCTTCTCCTGATTTAATGTCTTGCTTTTCCAAGTGTACTTTTTTATAGACCTCTTTCTCCTTGTCTTCAGATGCCGAACTATCGTTTTTTATTTCATCAAATATAGATTCTTTATTGAGAGCAGCTTTAAATGCATTTCCGAATGTCGCTCCACTGCCAAAAACAGAAGAGCTGGCGCTTGATGTTGGTTTATTTTCTTCCTTTGCTTTATCATCTATATTTTCAGTAACCTCTTGTTTACCCTCTCCTCCTTTTTTAGATTTTTCAATTTTGTTCTCATCATGTTCTTGCTCATTCGTTTCATCATTTACTGCAAAAGGAGTTTTAGAACTATTATCATGCAATGCATCTTCCGTATTTGATTCGGTCTTTGAATTGTTTAAAAACTCTGGTGTTTTCTCTATATCTTTCTTATTCTCTGTGTCTGCCGAAAAAACACTCTTTCCGCTTCCAAACATTTTAAAACCCCCCATATTACCAAAACCGGTAGTTGCACCAAAAACATACTTGGAAGGTGCCGGTATCGGCTTTTCACTCTTATTTTCATCCTTCTGTTTTTCTCCTGTGTTTTTTTTTAGTATCTTGGCCTTTTCTGATTTTTCATGATCATGTGTGTTTTCTAAATCGCCAATCGTTCTCTTCTTCCCCGTGTCAGACATGCTCTGTGTTCTTGTACTACCAAATGCACGCTTGCAGAAAGAAAAATAAGCACAGTAGTCGGCATTCATGTCATGCACATTGAATTCAATTTTAATATATGGTCTGAAACAGCGACGCGTCGTTGTTTTTGTTTTTGTTTCGCAATAGTAAGTTTGCATAACATGAAGTTCTTTGTTTACATGGCTCCTAGACATGTTTTTTTGTTTTCTTCCGCCAGTTGTATACCCCCAATGGTTTTGGGATCAGCAATGGATGTGCATCTTGTTTTGAAGGCAGATCCCGAGTCTGCATCATCTCCTCTTTTTGTAAAGTCAAAAGACCAAAACAAAATTGTTTTTCCAAAATTTCAAACTCCGTTTGATTTCAAAACTGTTTCCTATCCTCAAGACGATATCTTCTCTAAAGTGGTTAGTCCTTTGCTTGAGAATAAGTTTTTCAAAAATGAAGATTCTTTATTACTTACTTTAGGCCCAACAAATGCAGGTAAAAGTCATCTATTGTTTCAAAATGATAATGCTATAGTTGATCAATCCTTGAGATTCATTTTCAAAAATATTGGTTCTCTATCTTGTAATTTAGAAGCTATCAAGAAGTACTATCCTAAAATCATTGAATCCACTGGTATGGACACTACTTTTGATACATCTAATGATTCATTAACCTATTTCTCAATCTCAATTTTTGAACTATATAATGATAATATTTCTGACCTTTTGAGCCAATCTTCAAAAAATGATAGGAACAGTCTGAACATTGTTAACGATCCGGTTGACTCAAAGCTGACCCCCCGTAATATCTCCAGAGTTTTAGCCAATTCATACGAATCTGCTTATAGGATCGTGTTCAATGGATTGAAAAATAGAAAAACTTGTCAAACCTTTGCAAATTCTGACTCCTCAAGGTCACATTGCTTTATTTTTTTTAATATTCATAAAATATATGCTGAAGTTTTGGAAACCACGAGATTTACTATTGTTGACTTAGCGGGGTTGGAAAGATCCAAGTCTGCTAAAACTTCAGGTCTATCCCTGAAAGAAGCGAGTTACACCAATGGTTCTTTGACTGAGTTAGGTCGCTGTTTAGAACTAATTTCTATGAAACAATTTTATAAAACATGCCTGAGAACTAATAAATTGACTCGTTTAGTTCTAAATGATTTTGTTAGATTCAACCATCCAGTTAGTATATTAGTCACTCTAGATCCGTTTGGTGAGGAAGGTTTGATTTTACAGACTCTCAGATACATTGATCCTATCAAATATCAAGATTTGCAAAGGAAGTCACTGCTAAACTGGAAATCGAAATCTAAAGATTTTAGTCAAGGTGAACAGCAAAGCTTTATTAAAGAGATCAAATATTTAAGAGCAAATCAAGAAACCTTGAAAGCTAAAATTTGCAGTCTTGAGGAGTGCATTGTTCAAACTGAAACGACAACCAGAAATGAGTTATATCAAGAAAATGAAAAGAATCTTTCTAAAATTTTACTTGATCATAAAGAAGAGATTAATCAATTAACTCAAAATTTTCTTGTAAAAACTGATGAAAAACTTCAAGACCAATCTAGTTCTTATCATTCTAGAATTGGGGAACTGAACGCGTTGCTAGATCAGAAACAGCGTGACGCAGACTTTCATTTGGAAACTTTGAATGAAACCAAATCTGAACTAGAAATTCTAAGGTCTGATCATGCCCAACTAGTGGCGACTTTTGATGAAAACCAATCAACAGCTTTATCAAGTATTGAAGCTTTAAATAAAAGGCTTGAGAATGTACTAACCGATAACAGAAAACTAAAAAGCGAGAATGAAATGCTATGCCTAAAACTGTCTGATACAAAGATAAACCATGTTGAGGAATTGGCCAAAATAAAATCTCATAAATTAGCTGAAATTAGTGAATTTCAAAATGAATTGAATTTATCAACTGAAAAACTTGAAACTCTTTACAGTAATTTAGAATTAATGAAAGCGGACCTGTCCATTAAAGAAACACAAAATTTAGAGCTTAGTGAAAAATTGCAACAACTAACAAATGAGTATAAGGAAAGTGTCAAGTTATTTGAGACAAAATTGGAAAGCAAAGATTTGGAAATTGAAAATCTTCATAACGAAAATGAGTTAAAGAATCAAGAATTGAGGTTGAAAAATTCATCCACTGAAAAAGATTTGGAAAGTGAAGTAAATCGACTTAAAAGCCTGATGGAGAAAGAACTCAAAAAAAATGAGTTTTTGCATCATGAGTTGAAAAAAAATGAACAGTCAATTGAAAATGATAGGAGTAGCTTTCTTGTAGAGTCTAGGGCTTTAAGCGACACTATTGATTCACTTCAATGTAAGCTTGACTCTAAATTTATTGAATTAGAACAATCTCTTTCTTCCAAAAAACAAATTGACGAAGAATTCACCAAATTGCAAATGCTTTGTTCAGATCTTCAAGGAGAACTTTCAGAAAAGGAAAAATTTGTTGAAAAATACTCTACACTTAAAACAAAACACTTCGAATATAAAAACCTGGTACAAAGATTAGAATCCGAAAAAAAGAGTATTTCTCTGGAACTATTAGCAAAAAATGCAAAACTTGAAGAGTATGTTGAACAAAACAGTAAACTCACTTCCTGCGTTGCTAGTTTAGAAGAGAAGAACCAAAAATTACTAACTAAGCATCAACCAAGTGCCGATATTGACACTGCGCTCTCAATTGCAAATGAACAACCAATTTACAAAACCCCACGCAAATCGCTTAATTTACTGAATACAGATCCGCTGGATGATATTGGGCTACCTCCGATTATGTCATCTCCTTTGAGGCCACCGTCTTTCAAAATTCATAGTGATCTGGAAGAAAATAACACAATTGCTATTGGTTCTACTCAAAATAGTAGAAAGAAACATAAAGTTAAAAGGTTAAATAAGATTGAACCACTTTCACAGAATAAGATTACACATGAGAAGAGTATGATGGATTCAGCTGAATCACCAAAATCAAACAAGGTAAAGTACAAAGCTTTGAGCAATACCAAAAAGTCAGAACTCAACAGAAAAAATTTTATTTCTGCTAGTCCGAAAACGGGCATTCTAGGGAAAAAAAAAAGATCTCTTTCTCCACTTAAACAAGGAAAAAAGAAGGTCAGAAAAAGTATTGTTGCAGAAGAGTCTTTAGAGCTTTTGGAATGACTGAGAATATTATATTTGTATCGTAATAAATTTAGCACTCTGTAATTTAATATAATCAAAATGCACCTCGCTTGGAGTTGAAAAAATGTTTCCAATCGTCGCTTAGCATGACGGTTTTTGGCAATCGGAAAATTTTGTGTTTTAGAGTAAGGTTCATATTTTATGCTAAAGATTTTCGCACAAAGAAGATGGTACATAGGTCAGAAATGGACGAAAAGCCAATTGAAATTATGATTTCAAAAGCCTCACACAAGAAAATCAAAAGAAGAACATTTTTAGGATGCATTACCTGTAGGAACAGAAAAGTCAAATGTGATGGTAGACATCCTATATGTCTAAGATGTGAAAAGGCTAAAAGAAAATGTTTAGGGTATGGATTCAACTTGAAGTTTACTGATCCATTGGTGATAAAACATAATGGATTGCTTGGATTGTTAACTGATCAATCTGGTAATGAGAAAACTAAATCAATAAAAAGACAGCAGCTTCCTCTTATGCAGTTTTCAAAACATAATAGTTTTGCGACTATGGAGGAAATAGATTCAAAACTTGATGAATTAATGGAAGAGAATTTTGATGGAGAGATTAAGCTTTCTGGTCCTTTTGGAATGTTTGCTTCTAACCTTTATCTGAAACAAAAATTAAACTTATTATCTAATGTGACTTCTCAAATTCCAACTAACCATAGACATGTAGATCAAGCAAGTTTAAACGAACCATTAAAATCATATAGTACTCAGCCAAATACATTACACTTAAGTACGGTAAATAATGAACCACAATCTACATCATATCTACCGTCAGTTTCATCAATAATTGACGACAGTAGTACTGCGAAAACAATTAAATATCCAATTAATTCTATTTCTAGAATTCTTCCTTTAGTTCCAGCATTAGAATTGCAGTATCAACGAAAGAAGGAACAAGAGGAAAGAGATTTGTTATTTAACTCCGGTTCGGGGCTTTCAGTTTTAAATGAAAAAGTTCCGACCTTTAACATAGTGGATGACAAACTAATGAATGTTTCTCTTGAATCTATGTGGATACATCCAAGGCTAAAGATTGATGCTATTCTGACCTATCAAGCACTGTTGGGTTCTGTCGATGCAGTTACCAAATCTTGGAATTTAGTTGAGAACGTAATATTTGCGGAAAAATTTAACAGTTTCTCTGAATGGAACAATAGAATTATAGATAAAATGAGTTTACCTCAATCTAAAAGGGATATTATTTCTACGCATTACATAAATGACGTAATTAGGGCATTGGATGGTGGTGAACAATCAACAACACAAATAACTTCATTTTCTACGCTATTAAGATCCCAGAGAGTTCAAGAATTGGTCAGGTTGTTTGTAAAATCACAACCAAGTGTATTAACTTTAAATTACACTGGTTGCATCTTTGATACACTTGTCATTCCCTTATTTTACAAAATTGTTGGTGAATTAATGGTGTTTGAATGTTCTGTGGGATTACCTGGGGATTGGGATGGTAAAGTTTCTGAGAATGGTATTGGATTTCGAGAATACTGTGATATCTTGAAACGCACTTACTGTATGATAGCACTATCCATCACTGCATTCTCTCAGTATAAAGGACTATTCACTGAATATGGTATATACGATGGGTCACTAAATTTATTTCGCTGTTATATTGCGTTCAGGGAAATGTCTTTGGTCAATCTTTCAATTTTGCTCAAGCATTTGCTTGCGGATCCCAATGATGAAAAGGTCAAAGTTGTTAACTTTAAGCTTATTGATAGATTACTGAAGGTTGGATTATTTAAAGAACTCATCTCAACATTAATTTTAGCCATATACCAAGATTCAAAAGTTGATATTATTATCAACTATTCACTTTTATATGACGTCTTAGATGGCTTGAGATTGTATTATGAAAGTTTAGACAACAAAGATAATCAGCTAGATGAACTCTGGGAATGGTTCAGATATATGTCTTTATTTTACAAATCCTGTTCTAAAATTGATCTTGCTGACTATAATATTGATGATGAAGGCTTTGAAGATGTGAAATCGGATTTTAATTTAATTAAAAAATTTGCATTTGATGACTATTTTCAACAAAATGAGTATAACAAAATTGAAATTAAACCCACTATATGTGAATCTAAAGAAAGGTATGCTAGCTCATTTTTTCGACATCAAAATAAAGAAAAACAAGTCCTAACTGAACTCGATAGTGATTGTGAAGAAGAGGAAGAGGAAGAGGAAGAGGAAGAGAAAAAAAAAGCGGCTAATAATTATAGATATAATGATAACTGTGAACCTCATATGCAACTAGAAATACCTAGCCGTTTGGCAAACAGGCCTGCTGTTATTGACAAACCTCCCAGATCATTTACTGTGCGTTTCCATTTTTCAGAATCACAGGATGAAGATGGTGATAAAAGTGAAACTGATACCAGTGCCGATATATATGAAACCGATACTTGTGATGATAACGGAAATTGCAAGCTTGATAATGAAGGCAATGCCGACAATAAACTAAATAAAAACATGCTGATGCTTGATGAGACAATTATTAACAGTTCTGAGCCGCAAAAAAACTCTTCATTTTCATCTTCAAAGAACACTGCTAGCAACACAGAAGATCATATCAATTATGGAATGGTCGTGTCAGGAGATTTTAATTCCAAAAACGCAAGCGCAAACGTAAACTCTGAAACTAATCTAAAGTTTACACGAAATAACGATGTAAAGGCGATAGGAGTTCAAAGTTTAAATACTCTGATTCAAAAGGCCCCTCAAAAGCTAGAATCGAAGGCTGGATGTTTTACTTTACTCAAAAATGGAGTTGAAGTTAACTTTTTAACTGGTTTAGGTACTGAACAATCAATTGATATGTCCATACGCAAAAGAGAACAACTACTTGATAAAAAAGGAAAAATAGTGGTTCCTCATCCTTCAAATATTAACTGGAAGGATATACACAAAAGGCCTTCTAGTATTGAGCTGAGTTTTGGTATTCCTCTTTCCTTGCTAGAGTTAATTGAGAGATCGGTGAAACTGGCTGATCATAAGAATTGGTGTCTTCGGAAAAAAATATTTCCCAGAAACTTCCCTAAGATTTGCTGTGATTTAGAAGAAGACTTAATCAATTGGAAACTTGAGTGGGATTTATACAGAAGTGGCAAAACGAGTGATGGAAAATTGCAATTCTATACCTTGTTCCACAAAGCGTTATATCACTTGACCGTTGCTTTCTATAATAGTATTTTGCTATATTTTTTTCGGCTTATTAAAGAAACAGATCCCAATTTCTTGCAAAATCATGTTATATCAGTTATAACGCACCTTGAACAGTTACGAAGTCTTTCTCTGAGAAGCGATTTTTCAAAAAACATGAAAATATTTCCTCCTTTTTGGTGTTTCTTTATAGCTGGCTCTGATGCCATTAGTCTGCAATTACAGTACCGGTTTGATGAACTTGCAAGAAAGTGGTTTGTGGCAGGTAACAAATGGATTGGTAAACAAATAATGATGGAAGTTTGGAGGGTCAGAAATAGTACAGATGATGATGCTTACACAGAGATTTCTTGGTTAGATGTACTTAAAGATTGGGAACTTTCTGGCTTCAATTAGAAGCTTCTATCTAGACTATAAAAAAAGTTTGGTTTGTTTGTAGATCGATTTAAACTAAGTCCAGAATAAGAACAATTACAAAAATAAATGAAGGAAGCGAGGTTCGAACTCGCGCGGACATACGCCCAACAGATCTTAAGTCTGCCGCCTTAGACCACTCGGCCATCCCTCCTTTTATGTGCTTGATAGAGTTATGGTCCATCAAGTACCTAGATTAAACACAAGCTTTTTGAGATAACTATTCTTATTTTTTGAAACTATTTTTTTCTGATGATAAAAGCAACAACACTTTCAATTTTTGGTTTCTGTTCATTTCACGAGTCTCGCTATTGATATTAAAAATTGAAGCTTAGAATATACAATTGACAAGTTTTTTGGGCCTTGTTTCTTGCTGTCGGTAGCCTGGGTCATCTGGAAAAATTAACAACTCCTTGGGCAAGCTATAGCATCAGATAAAGAATTGCAAATCTAGCTAAGCCACTTCCTGCCATTGCGTCTCAAACAACGGCGTGTGAGTTGCCAAAGGTCAATTTTCGCACAACAAGTAAAGCGAAACATTACTATTCTTGATACCTAAAACTATTGATAATTGTCCCTTTGTAAGTTCTTACCAAAAAAACATCAATGAACTAAATGTACACATATATAACGGTAACCATGTTTTTCTTACATGCAGTGAGCTTCTACAAACATTCTCTGGCCTTATCAGCCCTATTTTTAAACGCACTCGGTTTGTACGCCATGCGGTCACGTGAATCCAGAAGTCGTGTTTGTAGCAACTGATCTCTTATTATAATGAATGTTTCTAATCAATAAGTTTTTGGACAAGCTTTTTTTGACTATCTTTTGATACACTAAAAATTTTTCAGTGAATTGTTTCCAATTAAGATCTGCTATTTTTGTCGCAACTCTTTCTCGTTTCATTTCAGTGAAGCTACGAAATCCACTGTTTTCTTCTTTCTGTACCTTTAGCCGCGCCTGATTTCCATTTGAAAATCATGTACGTCCATCCGTCCCCCTTTTTCTCTCTTCTAGATTACACATAAAAAAATCACACATTTAAGACATACAAACTAACAAACGTTAAAACATTTACTTGAATGCTACAATTGCTGAACTTGGAGGCAATATTTATTAGTCACTGCTATTCACTTTTGGCTTGAAAGTGAAGATTCTATTGTCGGCACGAATTACTATACTTTTCTATGGTGATTGTGCTTTATATGTGCGAAGTTAACAAATAAAAGTTGAAAAAGGAACGAGGAATTGCAGCGTGTTGGTTACATTGAGTAATTTTAGATAGTATATCCATTTTGGCTGAAAATAATTCATACTTCTTTAATTTACAAGACACAATAAATACACCTTGAAGAAAATTGATGCAGAGAAGAAGAATTGATTTTACCCTTATACTTGTAGCTTAGACATATTTGCCGTACTAGGGAATTGGTTTTCTTGATCTTAAAGAAAACTAGGATACAGTTCAGTATGATACCAAAATAATCTTGCACGGCACTGTTATTCACAGAAAAAGTGTATTGATTTTGATTGATTTTTTTTAAAGGGTAGCAATTACCCCTGCTTTTGAAAAAAAACTTGTCGGAGTTTAAAATCTAGAACTAACAGATCATAATCAAACTATTCCAGACATTCTTGAAAAGAAAAATCCAATCTAAAAATTGTTAGAAAATAGATCTTTTTTGTGGATTGTATGATTCTAACGCTTGAGCATGGTATTTCTTGCACTAAATCACTACTAACATCGTAACAGTTAATTTATCGTGAAATGTTCTATTGCTTTATTTAAAATCAATGAATTAAAAAATTTGTGTGCTTTTTCATGTGACTATTTTCTCGCAAACAAAAAGATAAATAATACTCTTTTGAAAGTAAAAAATTTCACCACTAAATAAGCTTATTCTGACTGAGAAATACCTGTTCAGCAACTGGCATATTGCCCTTCCTTTAGTAAATTAACTAAACCGAAATATAAAACTTTGCAAAAATTGCATAGAAACTTATTTATACCTGTTTGAACTAAAAAACGGCTCAAGCACATCAAAATTTTAACCAAGAGATTAATAATCGGTTTATCAAATCAAGTTTGGGTATTTGTAATTTTTTTTGGCCTGACATTATGTTAAGACCAATCAACGCTACGCTAAGTAAATTCAAAACAACTTCCAACATTGTAAACAATACCAAGAATCTGAATAAAGACACTATTCAAAATGATCACATAAAATCTATTTTTGGTTTCGTAGGTCTAATAATTGCAGCAGTTGAGCACGCATCTTTAGCCTCCAGCTTGTTTGAAAAAAAATACAAAAAAAATACAAATTTGGTTGACTGAATAAAATTGAAATCTCTTGGGTAAGTAATTTTTGCATTTTCGTTTTCACCAATAAGAAAAGTCCCTCAAATTCTATGGAAACTAAGAAGTATAATAAAATCACAACACCTAAAAATCCAATAGGCAGTAACAAGATGGTATAATGGAATGAGCAATTATTTGAATAGTAAACACAGTTGAAACTTAAATTCCAGTTCAAATTTCAAAAAGTTGAAGTGGACAATTAAGAGCACAAAATTGCTTGTGCTTTTAATTGTCAAACTATAGTTTCCGGTATATTGAGGCAACAAACCAGTGTCTGACTAATTGTAGTGCATATGCATGGACATAAACTAAAATTGTAAAAGCGCGTCTAAAACTGGCTGAATTAATTACCGAGGGCGGCTTTCTTGACAAGATCCAGACAACAATATGGAAGAAGAAAAGTACCTTGGAGAGTTTCTGAAAGAGGAAACACTCGGTGATAAGTGAGCTTGGCTGGGGAAAGGTAAATTACAAATGGAAGAAATTCTCTTCAAGAACTGCACATTCACAAAATTGTAATATTTTTAGTTTCAACTTAAGGCAGTCCGCATGGTGCTGCAGATTTGGATTCATCTTTTACCATAAACAACGCGGTCAACAATATGAAAATAATCCAAACAGTTCACCAAACAAGCTATTAAATCTGCAGCATGCGTGATCAAAAGGGATTGTTCTGACCGCAGTTTTTGTTTTCTCAAACCTTGTTTCAAGTTTGTGGTATGCATAAAACATTAAACGGAGACGTTCACAATTATGAGCTTCAAGTGTTGAAGGCATATTTTGTACATTTCACATGGTAAAATCGGAATTTTACTGATGCTTCAGAAAGTGCTCTATTTGTCTAAAAGTAGCGACAATAAAACACAAACTTATTTATTCAAACTATCATGTTAATTCAATAGAAGAACCGGTGGCGGCAAATATTGCCGAAGCATTCCGCGAATTTTAACGTATTCTTTGGACCAAGTACTTACTGCATATATGCACCCTGCGGCTTGTGCATATGACCCTCAAATTCGCCTGCATTGAAGGTGATTAACTAAAAACAGCATTTATTGTTATGTCTCATGAGTTTACGGTTGGGGCGTGCCCCTTTTAGCTTTCTGTAAACACGTTAGCGTTTTGTAAAATTGAAGTTTGTAAACATTCAAAGCAGATTGTCAATTGTTCATAGCAACATATTTACTCAAGAATTTTGAAATGGCAAATGTTATCATTTGATCAAGCTTATTAAGTGGTATAAATATGAAACTGCTTTCCACAAAATTCTCCTTTTTTTCAAGTGTTAGAATGTTCCTTCTATATTAATAATCTGTCTCCCTACTCAAGCGATCAGAAAACAAATAGTCTGTTCATATGTTTTCTAATTTGTTTTTTGCATCAACTTTGCTATTAGCTGTTGCAAACACTGTGTTGGGTGATATCTACTCCAAAACAGCAAATGGTGTGGGTGTTTCTTTGAATTTGAATGAGGGAGCTAGCAAAACCACTGGTTTTGCTGCCACATTTTATGATTATACTTTAATTGGCCAATACCATACCGACTTTGTGGAAGGCGGCTATTCTACTCAAAAAATCAGTACTTCGGCATTATCAGTTACTGATCCTAGCTTTTCCTATGTTGGTGCACTTGGTAAACAGATTTATGGTTTATATAATATAGATCTAGTGAACGTGTTGATCGAACTTAAGGGTTATTTTGCACGTAAGTATTTTGAATTCATCTATCACATATTTTTTCCTATGTTTTTCCCAAATACTAACAACGATACATTTTATTTAAAATAGCAACTACAACTGGTGTTTATAGGGTTGTTTTTGATGGTATTAATAATTCTGCCTTTGCATGGCTCGGTCAAGGTGCTTTTGACGGTTGCTCTCAAGCTTCAGAGGATGATTCCTATGAAGATGTCTTGTTAGCAATTGTTCAAGACGATTCTCCAAGATCTTCTTATGTTTATCTTGAGGCTGGTTATTTGTATCCAATCAGAATTGTATATATCAACACCATATTCGATGCTGAAATGAAATTTCAAATTATTGATCCAAACGGTAATATTTTTGATACTTTTAATAATGTTATTAATTTTGAAAAGGAAGATATTTCAGTTTGTGCTACAAAAACTGGCGCAATTGAACTATCTGTTTCAACAGTCTTATCACTCGGAGCTTCTACTGCATCAACAGTTTATCAAGAGGCGGTCACTACCTTAAATAATGGTATTCAGTCAACTTATTTCATTGAAAACTTATATTTACCAAGTCCACAAGTTACTGTTACAAGTACTTCAACAGGTACCACTAGTTCTTCATATACAACGGTCTCATTATCTCAGGGAGCTGATGGTTGGAGTGCCGTTAATGTTGTTATTGAAGAAATTGCGGGCACAGCATCATCAACAACAAATTCTGCCACAGGAACCACAACTCGTCAAGGTAATACTTTGACTGGAGTTTCAAGTGCAACAGGTTGTTCTTTTCAAATGCCATACGTTTCAACCCAAAATGGTTTCCACGCAACATTTTATGAATATCAAAATTTAATTTTCCCTGACTCCACTTACTTTGCAAACGATTATACTTCAGAAAATATTCTTGGTACTGCTTCCGTTATTACTAATCCAAACTACTCAAACGATGGTGATCTTTTACACAGTGATACATTTTATAATGGTATTACTATAAGCGGTGGTTCATCTTATGTCAATCAATTAACAGGTTACTTTTATGCACAAGAATCTGGTTTATACGAATTCTCAATTAAAAATGTTAATGATGGTGCTATGATCTGGTTTGGTAACTCGTACGCTTTTTCTTGTTGTGAGCCTGATAAAATTCCAGAAAATTCAGACATTGGATACTTAATTTATACTACTAATGATGATGTAACTGCTGTTGTTCATTTTGATCAAGGCCAATACTATCCAATGAGAATTGTTTTAGTTAATCTTGCTTTGGCTTCAGAGTTGGATATTACTGTTGTAACTCCAAGCATTATATTACATAATGACTGGACTGATTGGGTCTACTCAATTAGTGACGTTCAGGAAGGTGCCTGCCCAGCTCCATTCCTTGAAACAACAGAATTGGTCGTTTCATCAGGCTTGACCCAGCCAAGTACTTCTTATTACAAAACAAAAACAAATAAATTTGGAACAAGTACTATTGAATTTATTACATCTGTTGATTATCCTCTTCCAAGTTCCACGATTGCAAAAACTATTACATGGGAAAGCTCTTTTACTTCTAGCACTGGAAGTGCAAGTTTTTCATGGGATGATACTACAACAACTCCATATGAAATTGTAACTATATATGTCCCAAGTGAAGCAAAATCATCATTATCATCATCATCATCATCAGCTTCCACCTCAGCTTCCACCTCAGATTCATCATCAGCTTCCACCTCAGCTTCCACCTCAGCTTCCACCTCAGCTTCCACCTCAGATTCATCAAGTGGCCCAACTGATACCAACACCGGTTCTAACACATCAGGCTCACCAACCGACTCAAACACCGGTTCCACCACATCAG
>JAJMCN010000032.1:0-102845 GCA_030573035.1 Pichia nanzhaoensis
CTTCATCTTCATCTTCATCTTCATCTTCATCTTCATCTTCATCTTCATCTTCATCAACCTTTTCCTCTTCCTCATCTTCTTCCACCAAAAAATCCAAAACCTCATCTACTTCAGCAACCAAATCTTCAACAAAGGTTTCATCATCATCTCTCATTCCGTCCTCTTCATCCTCTTCAATAATTCCATCTAACTTACCTTCTATTTTTAAAGACTGTCCTGCAAATCTTCCACTATCATGCTCAAATGGTACTGATTTTGACTCTTGTTGTGTCCAATCCCCAGGTGGTGTTTTACTTCAAACTCAATTCTGGGATTACAATCCATCCACCGGTCCAAACAATAGCTGGACTATTCATGGTTTATGGCCGGATAACTGTGATGGTACCTACGGGCAATTCTGTGACGATTCAATGAATGTCGATTCTGTTGAAGCTGTCCTGGAACAGTTTCAAGAAACTGAATTGTTGTCCTTTATGAACACCTACTGGAAAGACTATCAAGGTAATGATGATAGTTTATGGACACACGAATACAACAAACACGCTACATGTATGTCCACCTTAAAATCTGACTGTTTCAACCCTGATAATTATGTTGAAAATATGAACATGGTTGAATTTTTCAAAAAAGTTACTGCTATGTACCAAGAATTGCCATCGTACGAATGGTTAGCTGAAGCAGGCATTGTTCCATCTGATACCGTTACATACGCCTTCACTGACGTGGTTAATGCATTAAAGAACAAGTTTGGTGCTGAACCTTATGTTAGTTGTGACAAAAATGGTGCTATCGATGAGATTTGGTACTACTACCATCTTCAAGGTAATGTCATTGAAGGTACCTATTATCCTTTTGACACTTTTAGTCAGGGTACCTGTGGTGGACAGGTCTCTTACCCAGTTAAGGACGACTATTCATCTGCATTTTCATCAGCTTCAATTTCAGGCAGTTCATCACCTTCTTCAACTGCTGCTCCTTCTGTTAAAGGTTCGTTAGCACCAAGTGGCCAATCAGGTTGTTTAATCTCAGATGGTTCTTGGTTCACCAGCGGAACTTGTGCAACTTATACTATTGAAGATGCACCATTTGGTGGTTACAATGTTAAATCTTCAAAGGGTTACTGTAATTTTGTCAACAATTCCTTCACCTGTAGTGCATCACAATCAGCAACTCAATTCGGTATGACTGCTGATGGTTATTTGACATTCGGTGGTATTTCAGGTTGGTCCGCAGATCACGTCCCAGCTGCTAACGAAAAGGTTGCTGTTGAAGCTGATTCAAACAAAGCCATTACCTTTGAATTGCAGTTCACTTCTAATTAGTTTTATATCTAGTTTTGAAGTACTAATTTATTATTGTACAAATTTTATATTTACATGTTTTTATTTCTTTATATATACAAGCAACAGATTCAACTAAGCGGAGCAAGAATCACAGTTTTCTGGGTCATCCAGATTACAACTAATGATTGATTTGTCAAAAATATTGTAAGGTTTTGTTAATTCTCCGTTATCCATATCTCCAGTTTTAGAAGACTTTGAAGCAACACGTTTACTATTTTTTGATTCAATGTCACTGTTTTTCCTTTTCTCCCTAATTGGATCTAAACTAAACTGTATAGCCGAAGCAGCAGCTTTTGTTCGTAAATAATACATACCCGTTTTCAACCCCTTCCTCCAAGCATAGAAATGCATGCTTGTGAGTTTTGAAAAGGTCACGTGCTCTAGAAATAGATTCATACTCTGAGATTGATCAACAAAAGGTGCCCTATCCGCAGCCATGTCAATGACAACTCTCTGCGGAATTTCCCAAACTGTTCTATATAATTCTTTGATATCGTCTGGAATACCATCAATATTTTGAATGGATCCATTGTTAGCAATTATATCGTCTTTCAACACCATATTCCAAAGTCCAAGTTTTCCCAAATCTTTGATCAAATATTTATTAACAACCTGATGTTCTCCCGATAAAACCCTTCGAACATAAATATTTGAAGTAATAGGCTCAAAACATTCATTAAATCCCAATATCTGGGAGGTAGATGCAGTGGGCATTAAAGCGACTACCAATGAGTTTCTTACCCCATATTCAGCAATTTTACTTTTTAATTTATCCCAGTCCCATAACTTCGTCGGGGTTTTACCCCATAAATCAAACTGAAGAAAACCTTTGGAAATCGGTGAGCCTTTATAAGTCTCGTATGCACCAAAACTTTCAGCCATCTCACATGATTGCTCTAAGGCTGCATGATAAATAGTTTCAAAGATTTCAATGTTCAATTTTTTAGAAGCTAAAGATCCAAATGGCATTCTCAACTCAAAAAACACATCAGCCAATCCCTGAACACCCAGGCCAACAGGTCTATTCTTCACATTAGAGCTCTCACAGTTCTCCAGAGGGTAAACATTGACATCGATGACCCTATCTAAATTTCTGATCACAATTTTAGAAATATTATGCAATTTTTGAAAATCAAAAACGCCATTTTCAATAAACGAAGGTAATGCCAAAGATGCCAAATTGCATACAGCAGTTTCATCCTTTGAGGAATACTCTATAATTTCACAACATAGGTTTGAGCTTTTAATTACACCTAAATTTTGTTGGTTTGACATAGCATTACAACGATCTTTGTAGAGTAAGAAGGGGTTACCTGTTTCTGTCTGTGCCACCAAGATTGCATGCCAAAGTTTCCTAGCATCAACTTTTCTAATGTAATTTTTTTCACTTTCGTAACGTTCGTACAAAATATTGAATTCTTCACCGTAACAATCAGTCAATCCAGGGCACATATCCTCTGAAAATAAACACCAGTCTTGATTTTTTTCAACTTTTTCCATAAACAAATCGGGTATCCACAGCCCCAAAAACAAATCTCTGGCTCTCATTTCCTCCTTACCATGATTTTTTCGTAAATCTAGAAACTCAAAAATATCTCCATGCCATGGCTCTAAATATATACAAAATGCACCGGGTCGTTTATTACCACCTTGATCGACGTACTTTGCAGTCGAATTGAACACTTTTAGCATCGGCACCAAACCAGATGATATACCATTGGATCCAGCGATATATGAACCTCTTGATCGAATATTTGACACATGTAGTCCTATCCCTCCAGCACATTTGGAAATCATGGCAGTATCATACAAAGTTTTGTATATCCCATCTATTGAATCATTTTTCATAGCCACTAAAAAACAGGAAGACATATATGGGTTTTCTAGTCCAGAGCTGAAAAGCGTAGGTGAAGCATGAATAAAATATTTCCTTGACATTAGCTTATACGTTTCCAATGCCATGCCTATGTCATTGAAATGGATACCCAACGCTACACGCATGAACATGTATTGTGGAGTTTCATGAACTTTTCCCTCTAGTCTTAATAGATAAGATCGTTCTAATGTCCGAAGTCCAAAATAATCAATATCAAAATCGTTTGAATGACAAATCGCTTCATCTATTTCTTCAGAATGCTTCATCACCACGGTATAAACTTTGGTTGATATAGTGGTTTTCCGATTGGCTCTTGAGTTAGGAAAATCGTATGTATACATTTTTGTCAGATTTTCGGAAAACTTCTCTGAGAGATTTTTCTGTAGATGTCTAGATAAAACTCTTGACGCAAGCAGAGAATACTGATAATGTTTTGTGGTCATTGAGGCTAAGGTCTCGGCTACAAATGAAGTGAGTTCGCCGGTGCTTATTTCGATCGGTAGGCCAGTATGTATCCTTTCGACGGCATTGCTGATATTGAGGTTCCCATCTGACATGTCCGGTGATAAGCCCTTGAGAAAATTCTCTAAGACTTGCGGGTCAAACTCGTCTCGCTTTTGGCTGGAATGAACAACCCGTACCGTTTTTATCATGGTCATGATTCTTTCAATAAGCTAAGATGATTCTGGTGTTCCGTATCCAATAAAGTACACTGGAAATAACACTATTATAGAGAGAAATCTAGAGAAAATCAAGCAATAAAAAAAATGTAAGCCCTTGCGTCACTCGCGGCGTAATTTGTTCTCATAATGTGCCACACAAAATGTCAATATCCACTTCACATTGATAAGCAGATATCGACAGCTGTTCGTCCAGCTCTCCCAGCCACTTCTGCTAGACGGCCGGATGTTGAATCCGGCAACCTTTTCATCTTCCATGGCGTAAGGAAGTTGACACGACGTATCTAGCTTGCAAATGTGCGTTGCAATTTGCTTTAGGATGTCAACTAGACACACCATACCCACGTCTAAATTATTATGAGAAAAGAATCCTCCGAAGGAAAATTCTCCTGTACAGTATAGCTGTATTATTGATTTAGATGATTTGGATGAAGCAAAATCCGTATCATTCTTTTCTATTTTAGAGGTTGATCCCATAGGTATCAGTCTATAGTGTTCCAAATCCAAGTCTAGGATATTCAAACATGTGGAAAGTAGCAATACCACTTGTCCTAATGCCGCATTAACTTCATGCCATGTAACTTTGGTATCATCAAGGCATCCAAGTCTGAGCCCATTGATTGTTCCAAACTTGCCGTCGTACGAAATGTCGAAAAAGTTATTAAACACATCAGTCTTTCTTAACGAATCAAGGAAATCAAGATTTTGATGATACTTGTTCTTAATTATACCCAGTTCCTGCAAATTTGTTTCAACTTTCATTTCATATTTGTTCTTATGCTGACACAACTCCCGTTCTTTGCTGTCTAGTTCTTTTAATTCCTGTTCCAAATCATTCAACTCTTTATTTAACTGTGATTGTAGTCTATTTTCTTTAGAAAGCTGCTCTAAGATATCTTGCTCCTTCTCATTCAATTCAGCCAAATCATCCAATGCCTTTTTAGTTTTGTCCAAGTTGGGACCGTTTTGAGCTGTTAGTTTTTTCAAAAATTGTAAATAGGTGTCCTTTTCTCTATTCAAGGTTTCGTACTTTATTTTCATTTGTGTAATTAATGTAGTTGCACAATCAGTACAAACGGGATAATCAATCTCATATTTTGATGATATTATATTGAATATCTTATCCAAACTGTCAATTCTTTCACTGATATCCGTTTTCTTATTAATGACATCTTTGATCTCTTCATGTCTGAAGGGTTTCAGCACATCAGCCGAATTGGTCTCAGTCATACTGGCATTTCCAAAAATTTCGTCATCAGTCTGTGCCTTATCATGGAGGTATACAAATGACCCGTCACCTTTTATAGCCGTACTATTTTCATATTCAGATGCAAAGGGCTCGTATGTTTGTTGTTTAGATGAGGATACTTTACTTTTAACAGAATGCAATGCTTCACGAAAAACGTTCAGTCGGGATTCGGGAATTTTAGGGTATTCATTGTAGACGTTACTATTGTCTTTTTCTTTTTCCTCAATGGTTAGTTCTTCACCGTTGTCTGTTTTCAGCATTGACGCCAGTGGCCTTTCTCCGTAGTTTAGCGTAAGTAGATTTTGTTGCGCATGACTAACTTCTTCCAGGGACTCATCAATCACAAGTGGGAGCTTGCAATTTCGACAAAAAAATATTTCAGAATCCATCTTGTATATGTAAGGGGGGGGAAGTCTAGACTATGTTTACAGGCAGTAAAGAAACTAGGCGTAACATGAAAGTACGAATAGGAGCGAGGAATCATCATGTTCACGATAGATAAAAAAATTTAAAATTTACAGATGCTATTACTAAACTTTCATATAAAAAAGAAAAACTATCTTTCTTCAATAGAGAAGACAAGATCTTTATCCTTCTTTGGATCATAAGGTTGTAAGAGGAACTTTGAAAACTTCTTCAAGTTTGGTAAACCTCTAATTTCATTCCCTAATAAAGGCATTTTAATCAAATGATAGTCTTCATACAATTCATCCATTTGATCCAAGTATTTTTTTTGCATCTTCCATCTGGCTTGGCATCTTTTACATTCATCATCATCAGCAAATAGCAATTGATTCACAATAATTGTATTAACATCCATGTTATATTTCATTAAATCTTGAATCAATCTTTCTGTTTCATATAATGATAAGAATTCAGATATACAAACACAAACAAATGTAGTAAGTTCTGGGTCTTGGAATTGTTTGTTAACTTCAGTAACCTGTTCCTTGATCTCACCGAGTTTGTTAAACATCTCTTGCTTTTGATCCCCACCCATCATGCTTAACAACGAACCCATTTTACCGGTTATTTCATTGAATTTGCCTAAAAGTTTTTCCAAAGTGGATGGCAATTGTAAAAATCTCAAAGTATGACCCGTTGGTGCCGTGTCGAAAATAATTGTGTCATATTTGATAACGGTTGAATCAGTTTCGCTTGCTTTTTGGTTCTTAATATGTTTTAAAACTTCCATAAACGAAAATGCTTCATCAATACCTGGAATCGAGCTTGTAACTTCCGATAAGACACCGTTTAGTGGATCATTTGAGTCTGCGCCCATTTTATTTGATGAGGTGAACTCTTCCATTGATGAAGATGGATCAATTTCCATACAAGACAAGTTCTTCAGTCCATCAACAACTCTGGCATCTTTACCAAATTTTTGATCAAAAGCATCAGATAAGTTATGTGCTGGATCGGTGGAAATTAAAAGATAGTTTTTATTTGGATTGTTAAGAGCCAGTTGAATGGAAATGGAGGATGACGAGGTGGTCTTACCGACACCACCTTTACCACCCACAAAAACCCATCTCAAACTATTGTGATTAACTATTTCCCTTAAAGTTGGTTCTACCTCGAAATCTGCCATCCTGGTTACTTTCCTGTTATCTTGATCCCTTGTCTAGCTGCTGTTCATGCAGAAACTGAAAGCTTCTGGAGGAAGTGCTGGATAAAATCCTTTTTTGTTATGCGCCAATGCCCTCACAAATCTTCTAGTGTGTTCTTTTATGCTTAAAAAAGTCACGTGTCTGCACAAGGGCTTCGTCCAGAGTGCAACATGAAGAGATGCGTTTCTTCACCCATCCGGACAACTTGTTTTGGATTCGTGGCTGGCTGTACCGGGAATCAAATAGATAGATGACAGCGTAGTCGTTTATGCTCCGGATTGCACGTCCGACGGACTGGTTGATGGCTTTCATGCATAAATTCTCGTAAAACTCTTGGCTTTTGGACCGTGCAAACGACACAGATTTACCCATATCAAGATACTTTCGTTCGATATACTCTCTTCGTGCCACCAAGTCACTGCTGAACGCATTCGGGTACGGTAGACCAACCATTATGACTGCCCTGGCGAGTTCATCGGAGAAATTTATACCTTCAGACATCTTACCACCAACAACAGAAAGTAAAAATGCTCCGTTTGATTCTGATTCTGATTCCAATTCTATGCATTTCTGATACTCGGATAAGGTATCATCCACGGATTTGTTTTTCTCTTCTTGGAAAATTTTTTTAAGTTGTGAAATTTTGGAGTATATGCCTGATTTTTTCCATACTTGGGTGACCTTGAATAAGTAGTTATAACTCGGAAAAAACGAAACGACACCGCCAGGAACATCCTTCAATATAGCACATAAGGCAAGTCCAAAGCTATTAATCAACCTTTCATCGTTCCTTTTACTATAGGAGAATTCAAAAGTTTGGTCATTCCATTTGCATACTGGGAACACGCTAAGATTGGAATCCGATATGACATGATCACATGAAAAATGCTTAATTTTGTCATTACCTAGATATGGAACCAAAAAGTCTGTGAAATCTGTTATTGGTTCCATGGTACCACCTGCAAGAATCACACATTTGCTTTCTTCAACAACATCTTTGAAATCTTCACTTGGATCAAGAAGAAGATATTTGAGTGCAATGGAACCATCTGCAGAGAGGTCCCAGAAAAACTTCCCACTTTTCAATGGATTTGACAATGAAAATAAAAATGACTTTATAGCGAACAATAGTGGCTGTCCTGATGATTTATATTGAGTTGAATTTGTGCTTGCCGTTTTCTCCATGTACGATTCGAGTTTGAATGCAAGTTTAGATTTAACGAGGTATGCTTCCAATTCGGATATATTTAGCAGGTCTGTGACATCTTCATTGAATATATCGTTTCTATCGACAATTGCACCGGAAACAATTTTTCCCGAATCGTTAGCATCGGAAATGTATTTGTACAAGCTTGTTAGGAGTTTGGTTAACTTAGCTATATTAATTCTGTTACCAGCAGACATCTTAAACATGAATTTTTTCGTATATAATTTCAAACTCTTTCTTACCAACTTTAGGTGAGCAAACGAAAGACTACTTGAATATATCCTTGATATAGTATCCAGTAAGTTATGCGCTTCGTCAATAATGACAATTGAATTTTTCAGGTCTAGTCCCAAAACTTGTCTAGTGTCTCTATGTAAAAGAAGCTGGTAGGGCATAGATATGATTTCGGCAATCGGTATATCATTCCTTGTACTATAATAAGGGCATATGCTCAACTTCTCCCCCATCTCATGGATATCTTCAATATCATAAATGTCAGACATGACCAGATCATTCAAGTGCTCCTTTCTTGTGTTGTCATTTTCTTCGTAGGGATTGGGCATATATTTACATTTGTCTGTTTTGGATTGTTGCAAGTTCTGACATTGTTGGTTTATTGCTGGTAAATCATTGAGTGAATAAACGGATTCGTTGATGCATAATTGTTTTCTTGATCCCATGGGTAAATACTTAATCCTTTCATTTTCAATATCCTGGATGGATGATTGGAAAGTAGTCATTTTCAATTGACTACTAAACTGACTTAGCTGTGAATGAGTTCTTGAAACAAAATAGATTTTTACTTTAGACTCGTTAATTTGAGTTGGATGTGCCACTATTTTGTTTTGTTTGTAGTTATTTTCAACTTTTTGTAATAACTTCTCAACGTCTTTGGCAATACCGTTTTTGGTAATATCATCCTCAACGATATCATATTCATCGGGAGCCAAATCATCTATACTTATCTCTGCAGGGTGTTCCATCTTTCGTTTTTTCAATATTCGTACTTTACCCCTTTGCGACTTCTCTCCAACGGCTAAAGGTAAACCTCGATCCTTGACTGTCTCTAAGTGTTGTTCATATTTTTTGGCTTCACCCAGATACTCGGACATAATTTTATCATGAAATGCTTTTTGAACCCAGGCTGGTTCATCTTCGTCGTCAACAAGATTGGTACTTGCCAATTTTTCTTGCAAAATTCCATTATTGATTTTTCTTTTGTATTCACGTAGCCATGTCATTGTGGAACAAATCAAACTTAATGTTTTACCTGTGCCTGTAGGTGATTCAAAGATTCCCAATTTGTAATTATTCTGTAAAGTACTGTAAATTTCTTTCATAAGGTCCAGTTGGACCTGATATGGATGGTCGAAGGGATGATTATAAGTTTCATGGCTCATTGATGATTTGCCATTGAGAACAGGGTGATAAATTTGATTTAGCACCATGTAAGTCAGTTTGACATTTCACGAAATTTCGAGTCAAAACGCGTTATCGTTCACTTGGCATTATCAAATATAGCCAGTTCATTTACCTTTTTCCGGTATTTTCAAGCCAGCTATGAAGTACAAATACGGCGAAAAGATGAGGAAACTTGTTGAAGCATCAAGTATACCCAAGGGTGATAAAGATGGTATATTGTCGACTGGTGAGATAAATTACGGTGAATTGGTGAACATGTGCGGCAATAAAGAAAGAATAATGCAATATATGAGTGATATGACGCCTATTTTCAAGGCCTACAATACAGAGAATGAATTTAAAAAAAAGACACCAGAATATCAAAGGCTAATGGGGAGGTTACGTGCGGAGCAAGAAGAAAAGGAGTATCAGGCGTACTTGAAGAAAAGTGATATGGGTACAGTAGTTGACAGTATTGGGAAATATTCATTCTTGAACGAGGAAAAGTCAAGTACGGTTAATAGTACAGCCAAAGAGGTGAAACATCAGTTAACTACGATAATCAATATCTTGGTTACTGTTGTCTCTGCGGGGTATGCTGTGTGGTACTGGAGTGGTAGTAGTATGGGTTTAGATGGCAATGGTATGGCGATAAGGGTATTACTGAGTATCCTAGCGGCAATTATTGTGCTTGTTGCGGAAGTTGTCGTATTTGGAGGGTATTTGAGGAAGATCGAGGAAGCACGGGAGAGGGAGGGTCGGGTCGTAGAAAGTAGAGAGGTTGTTCAGACATTTGTTATCAAAAACAAGGCTGGGAAACAGACAAAGAAGAAGGTAAAGAAAACCTAGGATGGTTTAGGTTGCTGGCAAGTTCGGAGTGAGCGGTTAGGGCTTGAATATGTGTGTGTACGTGCATACAGATAGGCTGCGAGCGCACAGAGGCTACGTGCTACGCAGTCGCATATAGTGAGGGAGGGTGTGGGCAGGGGGGTAATTTCGGAGTTGGAAGGATCGATGTGTTAATTGTGTAGCTGAGTATAAATAAAGAAAGGTATCCGTGGCCGGATGCTACAGCAGTGCAACGTGTATGCGTGGACCTTCCTTCTGGTGTGAAGCTGCTTCTGAAGAATAGATTTCTTGTGAACCTTTGTGCTGTGAACCGTGAACTGTGAATCGTGAACTACGAGCTATTCATGTACAACAAGACATCAATACAATAGACAGGGGGGAAGGAAAGCTCCCCGTCGATCGACGCTAATGAGTTACGTAAGCGGATGCTGGTTTTGGAGCAGCTCCTGAGCCGGGTGTGGCGCGGCGCACGTCCCGCGACAAAAAGTTGGCGGAAGCGGAAACAGAAAAAATCTCGCGGCTGCGCGTTTTCAAATAAACGCGCAATAGCGCACACGGAAGAGCGAGCGGCGCAGTAGGGCGATATCGGTGCGCCGCGACGAGGGGTGTGCAATAGCAGCTGCGCCACACGCTTGGTTGGTCTGCTGGGCTTGCTGGGCTAGATTCGAGTTGGTGAACTCAGGGAGTGAAGATACATGCTGGAAACACAGATAGGAGTATACTGGCAAGGTAATGGAACGGTGATGTGCCAGAGGCTTTGAATGCAGCAACATGGGGCAGTACGTCCATGTGCACACGATAATCGGAAAAAATCTGAACGGGTTTTTTTTTTCGCTGCTTGCAGACGAAAATTACCTGTTCCGGAATATTCGTCGATTAAATGCAAGAACTCCTAAACAATCGAAGTTACCGACCACTGTATGACAGAACACATTATTTTTAATTTCATTTTATTTCAGTTCGTTTCACTACGGGGCACAACCCATACCACAAACTTCAGCATTGGAAATAATACTCCTCCTTTTGTCGTTGGTGCAAAGTGAAACACACTCAACCCTGAATTACAAACAAAAACGAGAAATGGATAAAAGGGTAGTGTAGATAAAAATAAATTTACTGCCGCGTGATTCTTCCGAGGGGGGGGTATGAAAGAGGAAGAATAACACCGCAGCTTTCCTCATATTGTTTGGCGTTCCTGCTACACTGGCATTCAATCTTTTTATTTCATTTCGTTTGGCTTCTTTACCTTTTCATTATTAGTTGCCAATTGTGGTTCATTCTCCCTTACACTTCTTCAGTCCGGTGATTCACCACGAAAAAATCACTCACTATGCCACTGCTACCATCTTCTACCTTTGATCCTATAAATACATTCACACACCCTCTCCCTTTTTCTCTCTCTCTATCCCTGTTTTTCTCCAAAACCCTCTCGTACTCGTAACACTTTCCCTACTAAATCCTGACTTGCTTCTCTTATTATCAAATTCTTATTGAGAAAAATTATATTCATTAACTCCCACACAAAGCTTTTTGGATATCTTTTCTTCCCAGTTACAGAATACAAATATGAGTGATTCACATAGTAACGATACTGACAGTATCGATTCCACTTCAGGTGATGTCAAACAATTCAACCCACTAGATGACATTGAAAATCAAGACAATGCTGAAAATCTATCTCATCATTTATCAAGAATCTTATCCACACCTGAGGGTATGGAAAAAGTTGCTTCTTTGGCAAGAGTTTTATCTACCAAGACAAAAGCAGATTTAGATCATTTTGAAATCAACCCCAACGATTTCGATTTAAAACTATTATTAAAGTACTTATACGAAAGAGCCTCTGAACAAGGTATTGAATCTGCGCATTCTGGTTTAGCTTTCAAAGATTTAACCTGTTGGGGTGTCGATGCTTCTGCAGCTTATGGTCCCTCGGTTCCTGAAATGTTAAGAGACGCAGGTAAATGGCCGATTCAATTTTTCAAAAAAGACCAACGTTTACAAAGACAAATCATCAGAAACTTCATGGGTATTATCAAGCCTGGGGAATTGGTCTTAGCGTTAGGTAAACCCGGTGCTGGTTGTTCTTCCCTTTTGAAAGCTTGTGCCGGTGAAATTGAAAATTTCACCAAAGTTGAAGGTGCTTTCTCTTATGATGGTTTAGATCAAGAAGAAATGATGAAGAAGTACAAAGGTATGTTTTATTGAATTTTCTTTTTTTTTCTGCTTTTCTTTCACTTGCAATTTGCAAATTACTAACATCCTGCTTTGTTATTATAGGTTACGTTGTCTACAATCCTGAATTGGATTTCCATTTCCCATATATTACCGTCAAGGAAACTATCCAATTTGCTTTGAGAACTAAAACTCCTGCGAAGAGAATTGATGGTATGCGCAGAGAAGAATATGTCGATAACATGTTGAAATTATGGTGTACCGTTTTCGGTTTAACTCATACGTACTCAACTAGAGTTGGTAATGATTTTGTCAGAGGTGTCTCCGGTGGTGAAAGAAAAAGAGTTTCCATTGTTGAAGCTCTATCAATGAATGCTTCCTTTTATTGTTTCGATAATGCAACCAGAGGTTTGGATGCTTCGACTGCTTTGGAATTCACCCAGTGTTTAAGAACCGCTACAAATATGCTACATTGTGGTGCTTTAGTTGCTATTTATCAAGCTGGTCAAAATATCTATGAATTGTTCGATAAAGTTACCGTCATTTACAAAGGTAGACAAATTTACTGGGGTCCAGCTAAAGTTGGTGTTGCCTATTTTGAAAGAATGGGTTACTTAAAACCAAGTAGAATGACCGCTCCTGAATTTTTGACCGCCGTCACCTCTCCTGCTTCCAGACAAATTAAACCTGGCTACGAGGGTAAAGTTCCAGATTCTCCTGATGATTTCGAGCAATATTGGATCTCCTCTCCTGAATATCAAAACCTCTGTGCTGAATATGATGAGTTTGTTTCTAATCATAATGCTGAAGAAACCAGAGCAAGATTGGAATTGGCAACTAATCAAAGAAAACAAACTGGTCAAAGAAAAAAATCCATTTTTGTTATCAACTATTTTGCTCAACTTAGATACTTGGTCATTAGAGGTTTCCAAAGAACTAAGGGTGATATTACTTATACTTTAGTGTATTTATCATCATTCGTTACAAAAGGTTTTGTTGTCGGTTCAATGTATTTCAATATTCCACAATCAACAGTTGGTGCTTATTCAAGAGGTGGTATGTTATTCTATTGTTTATTATTCTGTGCTTTAACATCTTTGGCTGAAATTGCAAACTCTTTTGCAAATAGACGTATTTTAGTCAAACAAAAATCTTATTCCATGTACCATCTATCTGCTGAAGCTTTACAAGAAATGATTACTGAATTACCAACCAAGGCAATTGCTGTTATTATCTTATCATTAACATCTTATTGGATGCCAAACTTAAAACGTACTGCCGGTGCTTTCTTCATGTTCTTTCTTTTCCTTTTGACTATTCAACAATGTATGTCTTTCATCTTCAAATTGGTTGCAACCTTAACCAAAGATGGTACAACAGCTCACGCGGTTGGTGGTTTATGGGTTTTAATGCTTTGTGTTTATGCAGGTTTCATGCTACCACTACCAAAGATGCATCACTGGATTAAATGGATTCATTACTTAAACCCAATGTTTTACTGTTATTATTCTTTGATGGGTAACGAATTTCATAAAAAAATCATGCCATGTAGTCAATTGGTTCCATCAGGTCCAGGTTATGAAAATATTTCATTGGTTAACCAAATTTGTGATTTGCCTGGTGCAATTGCTGGTAATGATTGGGTTTCCGGTGATGCTTATATCGCAAGACATTTTGATTTCAGATGGCACAATGTTTGGAAATACTGGGGTATCAACCTTTGTTGGACTGCAGGTTTTGTTGGTTTAAACGTTTTCATGGCTGAATTTGTTAAAAACGTTGAAAGTGGGGGTGATATGCTTTTATTCAAGAGAGGACATATGCCGGATGCTGCTGGTGGTGAAGAATGGGATGGTAAGGTTGCTTCCAGAGAAGAAATGATGCTTGCTTTGAATGGTCCTGATGCAGATTTAGATAAGATTATCTCCGAAGCTGATATTTTCTCATGGAAAAACTTAGATTACATTATTCCTTACGAAGGTGCAACTAGACAATTATTATGTTCAATTCAAGGTTACGTTAAACCAGGTACTATGACTGCCTTAATGGGTGAATCTGGTGCCGGTAAAACCACATTATTGAATGTTTTGGCTCAAAGAATTTCATTCGGTACTATTACTGGTGACATGTTGGTTAATGGTAGACCATTAGATTCATCATTTAAGAGAAGAACTGGTTATGTTCAACAACAAGATTTACATATGGCTGAATTCTCCGTTAGAGAATCATTAAGATTTGCAGCAGACTTAAGACAACCAAAGGCCGTTCCACAATCCGATAAATATGAATACGTTGAAAAGATTATTAATTGTTTAGGTATGGACAAATACGCTGAAGCAATGGTTGGTAAAATTGGTAGAGGTTTAAATGTCGAACAAAGAAAAAAATTGTCAATTGCAACTGAATTAGTTGCCAGACCATCATTATTATTATTCTTAGATGAACCAACTTCAGGTTTGGATTCAGAATCATCATGGTCAATTGTTCAATTCATGAGAGCTCTTGCAGATTCAGGTCAAGCTATTTTATGTACAATTCATCAACCTTCAGCTACATTATTTGAAGTTTTCGACAGATTACTTTTATTAAAGAAAGGTGGTAAAACTGTTTATTTTGGTGATATTGGTCCAAATTCTTCAACTATGTTAGGTTATTTTGAGCGCTATTCTGGTGTTAAGTGTGGTACTTCTGAAAATCCTGCTGAATATATTTTGAACTGTATTGGTGCCGGTGCAACTGCATCTGCTGCTCAAGACTGGTCTGAACTATGGAACAACTCTCCTGAATGTGTTCAAGTTACACAAGATATTGACAAATTACATGCTGAATTACCTCAAAGACCAATTAATGAAAATGTCGGTGACTTAACTGCTAAATATGCAACCACTTATGACAAACAATTTTGGTTTGTTTTGAAGAGAACTTACTTACAATTCTGGAGATCTCCTGTCTATATTAGAGCTAAATTCTTAGAATGTGTTTTCTGTGCTTTATTCGTTGGTTTGTCTTATATTGGTTTTGATCATACAGTTGCTGGTGCAGTTGGTGCTTTCTCGTCTGTTTTCATGTTATTATTAATTTCATTAGCTATGATTAATCAATCCCATGTCTTTGCAATTGACTCAAGAGAGCTTTATGAAGTTAGAGAGGCTTTATCGAATACTTTCCATTGGTCATGTTTATTGATTTCCCATACATTGATTGAAATTTACTGGTCAGTTATTTGTGAATTCTTCTGTTACATCTGTTACTATTGGCCAGCTCAATATTCAGGTAATGCACCATATGCAGGTTACTTCTTCTTCATTTATGTTCTTATTTTCCCAATCTACTTCATTTCATATGGTTTAGCCATCTTGTATTTTTCACCTGATGTTCCATCTGCATCCATGATTAACTCAAACTTATTCGCATCTATGTTGTTGTTCTGTGGTATTTTGAATCCAAAGAAATGGTCACCAAAATTCTGGTCTTTCATGTATGTTGCATCACCATTTACTTATTTTGTTCAAGCTTTTGTTGGGTCCATCGTTCACGACAGAGTTTTAGTATGTGCATTTGATGAGTATAATATCATGGATCCACCAGCTGATCAAACTTGTGGTGATTTCTTATCCACTTATATTGAAAATAACGGAGGTTATGTTTCAAATCCAACTGAAGACACACAATGTAAATATTGTCCATATACAATGCAAGAACAAGTTGTTGAACAATATGGTATTCACTATAACCAACACTGGAGAAACTTTGGTATTGCATGGATTTACATTTGTTTCAACTTTGGTGCAATGTGTGTTGGTTACTATATTTTTAGAGTCAGGGGTTTCTCCATTTCAGGCTTATTCAATATTAAAAAGTGGTTTGAAAAGGCTAGAATTGAAAGACATGAAAAGGATACAACTATTTTTGCTCCTAAGGCTGGTGATGATAAGGTTTTAGTTCCAAAGAAGCCAGCTAATTAAGTTGACAAAAAATAATAATTAATATACATTTACTTATACATTTGTTTATCGCCTTATGCTTTTCTGCTCTTATTTTTTTTTTCTTACATATTTATTCATTCATTTGATACCTGTACTATACTTTTAGGTAACACTTTCTTTTATCATTGACAATTATGCCAAAAATTTTTTAACACATCCATATCATATATACTAAATTTTTTATACATATTTCTTTATACATCCTTTGTTTTTTTGTCTTTATATATATTTATTAATATCTGTTTAACTTTCAAAAATTTTATCAATATCGTGAAACTTTTAACGCGAGTATTAGTTTGCAGGAAACTTTTTTGAAATTCATGTAATAATTTTTTCATCCTTTTGTGAAGATAAGGAACCAAACATCCAGAATGAGGGGTATCATACTAGCTGGACACATAACACGAAGAAATGTTTTAATACATATCTCCAAGCTTAGTTTCTTTCACGCATCTTTCTCTACTAATCCTAATCCAATAGACACGGGAAAAATACAAAAAAACCAACCGATAGAGAGTAAATATTTCACGAAAACAAAAACTGATTCAGTTAAACTAATCACTGACCGAGTTAAAACTGACATTCAATTGAAAGATGCATATGATGAGTTTGTCAAATTGATTAAACTGGAAGAGGCTAAAAGTAAAATCAAGTGTCAAAGTTGTGGCGCTTCTCCTCTACAAAGTACTGACAACTCCGTATCTGATTATTATAAGATCCCCAAGTTTCCTGGTAAAATCACTCATTTAGCGGATAAGGGGGCAAAAACTAAACACAATGCACTTTCGGAGGCGGAATTGGAATTAATGAAAGAAATGGGTATTGACAAAAGTGACGACACTTTCGTTAGTGAATCGGATGTGTTATTTGAGCAGAAAGTGAAAGAGTTAAGTGAAGTCTGTACTTTTAAGATTGATTGTCAACGTTGTCACCAACTCAAAACTCATGGTGTCTATGATATCAAATCGTATAATGTTGATGAAATAATGAAAAAAATCCCAACAGATGCTACAGTTGTTAACATTTTATCAGTTCTTGATTTTCCCCTTTCATGTAATAAGGAAATAATACAAGGTAGAAATCCTAAGAGCATTTGGTATGTTGTTACCAAGGCTGATTTATTTTATCGCAAAGAAGCGCAAATCAACAGAACTGGATTAGGATACGTTCAAGAGACATTGATGGAATATTTTGGAGCTGATCCAGATAAAGTTTTTTTTGTTTCTACTTCCAAGTCGTGGAATAATAAGCAGTTGTTGAGCACACTCCCATCTGGAAAGTTATATTTTGTTGGTAGGGCAAATGTGGGTAAAAGTAGTTTGATTAAATCACTTATTGCATCATCATATGGAGTTGACATGCAGAACAAATTTGCTAAGAAAATTGAAGGAAAAAATACAAATTACTTGGCTAAACTGGGTATTGATGCACCGGGAACATTCCATATTCCGGGGTTCACAAGGCAATTTCAACAATTTGTAGTTAATGGCAGGATTTCAATCGTCGATACTCCAGGATTCTTTCCAAAGAACTTAGGGATTTACAAATATGCAGCTGATGAATTTACAAGACAGAAGCTCAAGTACGCATTATTTGTTGCTGAGGATCGTAAAAGATATGTCAAGTTAAATGTCAAAGGACCAAAACTTTTCAGCGGAAACAGTATGTACTCATATGGGGGATTTTTTTATTTACAACCACCAAAAGGTGCAGCCTTTAAAAGATGTCTTGCGTTCAATAAAGGAGAAAAGAATTTTGAGGCAAGATATGCGAAGCTTGCAAGAGCTGAAGAAATTAATGAAACAAGACCAAAACAGATTGGAAATAGATATGGTGTTACACGGGAAGCTTTTTATTCATTGAGAAGATATGTGATTCCACCGTTTTATGGTACAATCGATATTGTGATTCAGGATTTTGGGTTTATATCCATCAAACCAACAAGTTCACCAACGAATGTGGATGGATTATTTCAAATTTGGGTTCCTGAAGGTATAAAAGTGATTGTACGTGAATCTATTTTCAATTTTATGTACAAATCACATGATCAAGTTGATGAGACAGGTAATCGGTTGAAAAAGGAAAATATAGCTAAAAGAGGTGCCACCCGGTTAAGAAGTATCTTAGATGAAGATAAATTACATTTTACTGAATTGGTCCCGGTGGAGAATAATATACCTAAAGAGGCAGCATTTGCGCAGGTTTGCCCCCCAGAAGACATGTTAATCAATGAGAGTGAGAAAGGTATGATGCAGGACGAGTATAAGAACCAGTATTGGCGGAAATTGGAGTTGTGAAGTATATAGAACTTGAATATTTTGATACACTGTAAATAGATATAGCACTAAACATGTAATAAAACCGTGTTACCCGGTGATGATCTTTTCCTCAGTATTTTTCCTCTTCGAGCCACTCGTGTTTTCATTTCAATTTCTAGGTGGCACCTTTTTCTCTACAGTTACCAAGTTACTGAAGAAGCATTAAGACATCCAACATGTCGCAAGGGATGGCGGCATTGAAAAATGTTTCACATGAACCGTTTGGATCGAGCAAAGGCAGAAATTCATCTCTGAATGATCTCGTTCAATCGTCAAGAAATTTACCAAAACGTCTAGATGATATTGATACATTACATTTGAGTCTGAATGAAATTCAAAAGAGAGCGTATCAGCTTAGAAAGTATAATAAAAATGATAAAGATAGTAATCCATATACTAAAGCACATTATCTTTTGATTGGTAAGGGTCTTACTATTGAAGAAATTGAAGAAGATTTAGAGAATGTTAAAAAATTAGCACATCAAAATGAATTCAACAATCAATTATCCAGAAAGAACAACTCTAAAAGCTCAAGTTCTCATCTCATCAATACCTTAAAACCAAGTAATTTGGAATCTTATATGTATAGGCAAAAGGAAGAGGATGTTTTGTTCACAATTGAAAACTCATTAACCTCAGCAGCTAAAGATTTTGATAATTTTGTTAATAGCAATATTAACTTAGATTGGAGAAAAAAGAAATTGGAGTTATGTGAAAAACTATCGAATGTTTTAAAACGTGATTCCTCCAATTCATTAGTTAGCGCATCACCAGATAAAAAGTTGAAAAAACTCACACAGAAAGAACTAATAGAAAAGCAATTAACCTGGGGTGCACATAAATCCAAGAGTATTATATCTTCAAATTTCAAATTTCATGATGTATCTAACGAAAATTCCAAGAATCTGGATTCTGTTGTGAATCCAAATATATCCTATTCACTGAGGAAAAAGTTTGAATTAAATGCAGAGGTAATATTTGAATTGAATGAGACAAGGCAAAAGAAATCGTGGTATCAGTTGGCTACTGTTTTTTCGACATTATATAAGACATCAGACTTAAACAGTAAGTCAGAACAAATTCGGGATGCATGGATCATTTTACGAAACTTATGTGAGAATCCAAATGATGAAATTGATGACAAAGTCAGAGCAGCTAGATTTTCCAAGGCCACGTATTCCAATTTAAATGAATTTGAGTCAATAAAACTGAAAAATACCATTGTTCAAAATAGTAGATCATACTTAGAATCACAATTTAGAGATTATATTAATGAATTATTTACAGTGAATAAAGTTATGATTACATCTAAGGATTTCTTAAAGAATGGGTTGACACCAAACGTTGAAAAAGTTATAAATTTTATTGAGTTGACCTTTAAGACGAAACAAAAACATTGGAAGGTTTCCAATTTAACATTTGTGAATGGATTACCATTATGGGCTATAATATTTTATTTGTTAAGGTCTGGGTGTTACGAGGAAGCAGTTATTTTAGTATCTAAATATGAAGATTCATTTCAAAAGTTGGAGAAATCTTTCCCGTTATATTTGAGATCATATTGTGAAAGCCCTGATAAGAAATTACCAGCTGATTTACAGGGTAGGTTAAATAACGAATTTAGTCAATATTTTAAGAATTCTAATAAGGATATTGATCCATATCGTTATGCAACATATAAATTGATTGGTAGATGTGATATAGCAAGGAAAACTTTACCGTCTATAACACTAAGTATTGAGGACTGGTTATGGCTACATCTATCATTAATAAAAGAAGATGAAGTTAATTTTGATGAGAGTGAAGAATCGAGTATGAATGACAACTACAGATTGGTTGATTTACAAAAAAATGTATTGGAATTTGGATCAGAAGCATTTAATTGTTCTGGTAAGGATCCTCTGTATTTACAAACATTGTTATTAGTTGGACTGTATGAAGATGCTATTAGATATTTGATGAATAATAACGAGATCGATGCTGTTCATCTAGCCATTACATTGAATTATTATGGGTTGATTAGGATCAGTGATGAAGATTTTGATTCATCATTTGCATATAATTTATTAAACATTGATTCAGAAGGATTTAAATCTATTAATTTTGCCAGAATGATAGGTAATTATGTTAAAACTTTCAAGTTTAGTGATCCAAGGGTTGCAGCTGAATATTTATTTTTGATTTGTTTGAGTGAAGGTAAAGATGAAGTATTTAAATCTAAACAAATCGAGTTATGTCAAGAATCGATTAGGGAATTAGTGTTAGAAACGAAAGAATTTGTACTTTTATTAGGAAAAATTACAAAGAATGGTATGAGAATTCCAGGAATAATTGAGGAAAGGAAATCTCTGATTTATTTAGAAGATGAAGGTGCATATTTGGATAATATAGCAGAGAAGGCCGCACAAAAGGCAAATGAAGATGGTAGATTAATTGATTGTATTTTGTTATATCAGTTAAGTGAAGAGTATAACATTGTTTTGAAGATTGTTAATAAATTACTTGGAGATTTTATTAATTCTATCGATTTGCTGAATGGATCATTGACAATTGAAGATATTGAGAGGGATGATAATAATGAGAATGATATTATAAAATTAGCTGAAAATTTACTTAAAGTTTACAATTCATCACCAAAGATATTATCCAAAACGTCAATTAAGAATCGGATCAATTGTAAGAAACTGCTGGAAGTTTACAAGATTGAAAAGGAGTTTTTAGTTAGTTGTCAATCTGGTAATTTAACGAACAAGAGCATGAAGATAGTTGAGGATATCAAAAACCTTGAAGTAATACCTATAACAGTGGATGATGATATATCAAAGATTAGGAATTTCATCACTGAGTTTAACAATTTTGATGAATGTATTATGAAGAACATACCTAACCTACTCATCATTGAGATGACGTGTTTGCAGAATCAAATTAGGGTTACGAATAGCGTTAAAATTTATGAATTGAAGCAAATTTCCAAGAATTGTATGATATTTGCGGGATTGATAAAGTACAAAATGCCGAGGGAGATGTATACTATTTTGATTAATTTAGAGATTGGTATTTAGCAGTATATAAATAAATAAAGAGATTTGTATGTGCGAATAAGGTTGGTTGGAAATGGTAGCTGCAGGTTTCAGTGATTGTGAATGTGGCTATGGCTGTGACTGTGACTGTGACCAAGGCCGTGGCCTTGGCCGAGGTTATGACTATGGTTGTGGATGTGGCTGTGGACGACTTTCTTACGCCTGTACTTTGGTTGTCTTTCGTAAGCGTTTGGTTTGTCTGCATTGGCATTTGCCGTTGCATTTGGGTTGGACTGGGCCTTGTCCTCGTTTTCGTCCTCGGAGGACGAGGAGGACGAGGACGAGGACGAGGAGGCGTCTACTTCAAACTGGTCTTCGTTCTGGGGGTGGAAGATGCAGCAGATTTTCGTTTTCTTCCTGCCGAGATTCTCGTTGTCAACCACGTCGTCCTCCCAGGAGACGTTCTTGCTCGTTTTGGAGGTGCCAGTGTGGGACTCCGTTGTTGGAGAAGTAGCAGATGTGGGTGTGGAGGGGGCGGAGGACCGGAGGTGGAGCGTGGGTATATTCGGTATGGCGATGGTCTGGGTGTTTGATGATGGGGTTTGCTGTTGTGTAGGGGGCATTGCTGGGGTGCTGGAGGGGTGGCTGGGGAGCACCGAGAGCACATGAGCAGGTGCAAAGACTTGCTGTGGGTGTTTCTGAACAGACTGTCGGAGGTGCAGTGCGCCAACGCCAGCGCTGGCGCCAGCGCCGGAGGCAGTGCCAGCGCCAGGACGCTGTTTGGGGTGTTACTCAAATACTTGGTTATAAAGAGAGTTATGTAGTCGATAACGGGGAGGCGGGGAGGCGTTCTGTGTGTAAGCGTGTGGGTGTGGGAGGAGCAGCACGGGCTGGTGGGGGCGGAGAATGAGGGACGACGGCAGCAGCAGCACGGGCGGCAACGGCAGCGGCAACGGGGGGAGTGCTGGGGGTGGTGGGGGGGAGGGTGCAGCGGGAGCAGAACAGGCGCAGGAGGAGACGCAGGAGACGGCAAGATGGGTTTTCTGGTGCTTCTTGAGGTCCTGGGGTCTCTTGAACTTCTTCCGGCAGAGCATGCACGGGTAGGGTTTGAGCGGGATGTGGACCCGCAGATGGGAGGTGATGTGGTCCCGCTTGACGGTGACGGTGGAGCAGGCCCCCCAGCGGCAGCGGAGAGACAGGTTCTGGTTGCACTTCCGGCCGACATGGACGTTGCAGAGATGGTCGTAGAGGAGCTGGGCAGTGGGGAAGTGTCTGGAGCAGTGGTGCCAGCGGCAGCGCAGAGCCGGACAAGGGTCTGGCGGAGGGCTGTTGAGGATGTGGCTGAGGGGGACGGAGTTGTGGGGCATGGAGCTGGAGGCAGGCAGGCAGCAGGCAGCAGGCAGGCAGCAGACTGTGGGAAAACGAAGCAGCAAGGAGCAGAAGACATTGGCTGTCTGCTACCTGCTGCTTGCTACCTGCTACCTGATACCTGCTGCCTGCTCCGTCTCGTAAAAAACCCGGCTTTTTGCGCAACAACACACACACACTCACACCCACACAATCAGGCAAGCGCCTTTTTGATTCTGCGCAGGAGCCCCTTTTTCTCCTTCTTGTCCTCCGCTGGTGACGCAGGTGACGCAGGTGACGCAGGTGTGTCGCCGGCAGCAGACGCTGTCTTCTTCACCTTCTTGACGTACTTCACCTTGGGGTCCTGGCTGGCCGCCTGCTGTTCGGCGTTCATTTGCTTGGCGTCAACGTTTCTCACGTCCCGAAACACATCGCGATCTGCCTCCGCAGGAATAACCACGCCGGGCTCGCCAAGCGTGGTCTGTTGGCCCTCGGTGGATGGCATGACAGTGGTACCAACATCCTTGGACTTGTTTCCGTCGTAATCTTTGCCTGCACCGGCAGTGGCACCGGCAGTGCCCATGGACAATCCGGACTCGGGAATAATGGTCTTGCCCGCCTCGGTCTTGGTAGTCTTGCCGCCGTATTGACCGGCACCGCCATTCCTCTCCGCCTTCAGCAACGTGCCGTCAGCAGCAAACTCAATCAGGTTGTTGACATTGCCCGTATCGTCGACAACCGTCCAGTAGTCGTCGCTAGTGACCCATTCGGCGTCATTGAGCACAAACTTGAACTCCACCTTCTCGGTGCCCTTGGGGAACGGCACCTCCAATTCAAACGAGCCGTCAGGCCTTCTAATTAGCGGCAAAGATTTGGACCAGTCGTCAAAACTGCCCGTGACCACCACGTCTTTGACGTTGTCATTTGCAGGATACTTGAACACAAAATTAGGCATCATTGCTTGTCTATCTGCAGGGGGAAGGGAGAGAAGGAAAAGAAGCAAGCAAGCAAGCAAGCAACCGCAGAACAGGAAAAACAGCAGGGCAACACAATGCAATCAGAAAACAGACACAAACCACGCCTCCCAGCTGGCTAATTAACTAATTAGTTGATTGAGCGGCAAAAAATAAAGAAAAATAAATAAACATAAAAATGCGAAATGCGAAATGCAAAATTGTTTACTTGCATTCTCTCGAGTGACTAAACACATATCTATACATAACTATACAGCAGGGACTCCGTGCACTCTCCGTCTGCTTCGTATCCTAAACCCGGGACCACTCCATCGCCTCAATACACGTAACCACAACCACAATCGTCACCGGTAGCGTAAGCACTGCGTAGCCGTAAAACAACACACCGGCCATCTCCTTCTGGTACAACTCGTTCAACTGGCAGATCTGGCTCAACTGGATGGCGGGAGGCGAGGTAATTAGCAAAAAACTGGTGATCAAAAAGATCGGGTCCTCCATTATACTCAATTTGATGAATTTAACCGCCAAAACAATCAATGGAAGTAGGATGATGGAGGGTAACACCATCCTTCCCAACAACGAGCCCAAAATCATTCTTCTGTAATGAGGACATGCCGGCGGTATATCGCTGCTGGGTGCCAAATTGGCACCCAACACCACCAAAATCAAAGGAATCGAGACAGACCCCAATTGTCTAATGGCGCTGGAAAGCGTGTGCTGAATGAATCCGTTATTCTCGTAAAATGCGGCTTTCAAAGGAGGTACCGACGCAACAACAATAGCAGCCAGCATGGACCATAGTGGCGGATTCATCCATTTGTACAATCCCAGCAGGACTCTGACCAAAACCAAGCTTTCGGAGGTTTTATCCTCTTCGCCCTCTTCTTGGCCCGCTCCGGCACTACTGATTTGTAGTCTTCCCGGTTCAATGACATTCGATGACGTATTGTTATCATTACCACTGTTATTACCCGCTGTTTGATCAGATGGGTTGGCATTCGACTCGATCGTGTGTAAATCGTTGTAGTCAAGTGACTCATCATCCAAGTTGTCGTAGAAAATCACATGATCGGGCTGCCTCGTTAGTAGCTTGTTATAACCCCAAGACCAACGTAGCATCTGGCCCAACTGTTGGAAAATCAGTAGATAGATCAATCCCCTTGACGCAATTTTATCCGGCGAATCGTCGATTACGTCATCCCACTCCAAATTAGGTAAAGAGTAGGCCAACGCCAACGTTAGAGAAACTGGCAAAGAGTTTGAATTACCGAAAACCGACATGGCGGTTACGAAATTTGATTCCGGTTCAGTTAATTCTAGCCATCTGGAGATGAAAATCGAAGAGACATATGAAACAAACGTGGTGACCGCATACAGAATCGGAATGAGTATGAGTTCCATTAGTTTTTTGACTGACAAGGAACTGGCCAACTTGGAGAAAATAAGCGCCGGAGTGAACAAGTCCACATTCAGTCTGGAGATTGTTTTAACACCATCGTTGTTCAGGAGATCGGAGGATGCGGCCCAAAATCCAGTTAGACAAATAATAAACACCTGGGTGACGGCCTCGAATGTTAGGAATGAGATTTCACTGAAGGATAGTCCGTTTCTGGCCTCGTTTAGGGTGATGAAGAGTAGCTGTGGAATAGTCGGCGACGACGACATGGATCAGAGCACGATACATCGGAAGAAAATACGAGTGGCAAGGAATCAAGAAAAGGATACAACGTAAAAGTAAGGTCTGGTCTGCACGCCCGCCTCTTGGAGGGCTTGCACGCTGCACGCCGGCGCCCACAAGGCAGCCAGCAGGAGGCGCAGCGCCCCGCGCTACACCGCGCGGAAGTCGTCCAGCGAAATGGGCTCCACGGCGGCCGCCGCCACCGGCACCGGCGGCATGGGCAGCATGGGCGGCATGCTCACGGCCTCCATCTCACGGCTCACCACGTGGAGGAGAGACTCCAGCAGCGAGTTTCGGCGGGGGGTCAGTGCGTCCAGCCCCCCGGGCCCCGCGGGCCCCGCGGGTCCGTGCGGGCGCCCCCCCAGCGGCACGTACGCCTGCTGGGGCGGCAGCGCCAGCCTGGGAAACAGCAGCACGGTGGAGGCGCCCGCGAGCGACAGCGCCGCCGACGGCGACTTGCGTGGGGTCGGCGGCGTCGGCGGCGTCGGCGGAGTCGTCACACTGGCCATGCTCATGGAAGAGTCGTCTTGGAAAGGGCACGGGTGGGAAAGCAGCCCTCTTATTTGGCCAGTTGCAGTAGCCCTTCTCGTGGAACCTCCAGCATCTTCACGGGTGCCGTCCTCTCCCAACACCACCCTTCTCTTCTTCCGCTTCTTCCTGTTCAAATCTTTCTCCGTAACATTCAAAAGAAACAGCCCGTACCCCTCATCGCCAGCCTCAAGACAGAGATCAACAAAATCCACACCAAATAACGGCACCAACGCATACCTTATCGGATAGCAAAACCTGGACGCTAGTTTTTTCGCAACATCATACTGGATCCATGTCCCCTGGACTTTCAAACACCCTCCCTTGGTTTTGTACACCTTGTCCCTGATTTCAGGCGATGCGGAGATTAGTTTTAGCACATCTGCCTTGTGATTCCCCACGCTTTTCCATATCGACGTGATGTACACCCATCCGATTGCATAATCCCAGATAATCAGGTTGCTGCCGATCTTGTATTCGTAGACTGTGACGAAATCTCTCTCCATAGACACCAAATCCGGGGGGAGACACATGCTGTATTGATTCTTCCTGACTTCGGTCTTGGTAAACACAAACTGGCTCTGCGTCCCTTCCTGGCGGATTCTCTCCACCATGGCGTCTGTGTACTCGTGCACTGGGTAGTTTTCCGGATATCCGGTGTTGTTGCCGTTGCAGCTGCCGTTGCCATTGCCGCCGGCGCCAAAATGGGGGTCCGCTGGTCTCTTTGTTCTAGGCATGTCTGATGCGTTGCAATCGAGTATCAGTATAAATGCTACAGAACTGCACAGGCACGGTGGGTGGCGGGAGGCACAGAAGAAACAACGCCAGGCAGACGGTGGTGATGAACCACAGTTGCCAGAAAACCGAAAACCGAAAATGGAAAATAGAAACTCGAAAATAGAAAAAGGGCTCCCGGCTTCGGGCTTTGGGCGATAAGCGGCGCCCTCGTTTTCCGCCCCCTCTCCAGTTGCACGCTGCACGCTGCAGCTCCGGCAGATAAGAGATAAGCCCTGATAAGCTCACTTGGCTCTGCTGTTCCACTGAAACAGCCCCCGGAGCTTGCTTTCCAACCCGCTGCCAGCACCTCTCTCTGAGGTAGAATCCGCAGATGCAGCAGGCGATGCAGCAGGCGATGCAGCAGGCGATGCAGCAGGCGATGCCCCCGTTTCACGACTGCCGTCAGAATACAGCTGCTGGATGCTGTTGCTCGTGCTGTCTCCAAGCCTCTTGAACAACACACCCATGTCTCTGCCTATCGTGGCCACCGTCCTTGGACCCTCTGCAGCTGCTGATGTCCCCGTCGAAGCCTTCTCGCAGTCTGCCCCACCGGCCGCCTGTCCATCCGTATCACCATCCGTATCACTATCCCTTTTCCAGCTGTTGATCCATCCTTTGATCACCTCACCGCCTTTAAATTTGGTTTCCTGCTCATCCGCCTTGACAATATCCCTGGCTACATGTTTCGGTTCGAAAAAATTAAACAACTCGTCCTCCGTAATCATATCCCACTTCTTAAACACCTCGCTTCTCTCAAACTCCTCCACAAACTTACTGTTGAATTTACCAATGTCGTTTTCAAATGAAAGCTTCAACTCTTCAATAACCTCATTCAAATCCTTACCCTGCCTTTTTAAAAACAAATCATATTTAATACAACTCAAAAACCCAATGAGATAATCCTCAAATTGACTTCTAATGAAATCATCCCCACCTTTATAATTCCCATTATCGCTGGTTAAATTGTTAATAGTCTTTGATTTAATTTCCCCTTCTTCACATTTCTTCATCTCTTCTTTAGATTCATTACTAAACACTTGGCTGTCAACACTCGCAACAATATAATCAATAAACTTCTTATCCTCCCATGTCAAACTTAATTTGTCCTTGATGGATTTATTCAATATTTCAATTTTGCTTCCATAGTCATTTCCAAATAAGCCTGTATCCTTCTCATCTAAATAAACAATTATATCGAACCATTCCTTCTTATGCTCTAGAATAATATCATTACTTGATCCAACAACAAAACTTTTAGTATTACAGTTCGTAATATAGGAAAGCTGCTGCAATGTCAAATAAGGTTGAAAAAAAGATCCAATACCAAATATCTTCAACGGTAGTCCTAAAAATTTCAAAATTGATGATCTGTTTGAACTTTTCAATGATTTGCATTTCTCACGTATTCCTTCACCAATATTCAAATCACTTAACGGGAATCCGGAATCTGACAAATTCAAAATTAAATTGGAAACTAATCCAATTAAACAATATTGTGTATTGGATAATTCATTCAAATTTTTGGAAAAAAATAATATTCTTTGATCACCCATAATTAGGCATTTGAAAATAACTAGCAGCTGTCTACGTAATTTGTAAACAACCTGTTGAAAATTCAATCCCATATATAAGTCACTTTCTTTAATCACCTTCGAATTATCAGTATCCAAATCACTCTTGACTTCATATAAATCATCATCCTCAATTAAATATCCATTCTTATTATACGTGCTTGATATATTGATATAGAGTGACTTCAGTATCTCAACATCAGTAAAATCATGTTGTTCAAACCAACTTTGTGTAATTATGCTTAGTTTCTCACGTAATTGAATAGGTAATGGACATCTTGTTAATAAAACAACAGATTTTTGGATAACACTACGTTTCATCTTATTCTTATTGATATGTTTCACCAGTTCTGTTTCAATTTGTTTAATACATGCACATCCAAATAATGTAACTACGCCTTGATTCGGATCTTCAACTTCAATTACTTCTCGCTTTGTTTTCACTTTTTCAATTGTCTCATTATCATTTACGTCAACACTTTTAGTTAAATCAATATTCTCGAATTTCTCATCACTACCATCCACGCTTTCATCCTCTAGAGTTTGATCGTCATCCGTTTTTTCCTGATTCACTAAAATATCAACCTTATCAAAATCCAGTTCAACGTTTGTCTTTTTCAGTTCATCATAACATAACGTAAACTGAGTAAACGTTTCATCATACATATGTGCACCATCAGGTAAAGCCTGAAATGCCAAATACGGCCATGTTTTCGAGTATTGCTTTACCTTGGCATTTAATAATTTTTGAGTATCAGCTTCATCGATTGATTTGTTATATAAGTCAATCATATCATCGTCTAACCAGTAAACTAATTCTGGACCTTTCAGGTGGTCAAAATCTACTACTGCTAATCCAAAGATGAAATTTGATGTAAGTTTTGCTAGTTGTTCAGTTTTGGATTTATTTTTAGTGTATTTGTAAAGTGGTAGTTCCGGAATTGACGGTTCAGGTGGCTGAAGCGTTGTTAAAAGAGATTCTACTTCTTTTTCTTTTTCTTTTTCAGGAAGAACGTATGCTTGCATAGACAGGTTACCTGTCTTTGGTTCAGCGGGGTTCGCTTTTGCTTGTTTAATATCCAGCAATCTCTCCCTACCTTCTAAAACATTTCCTACATCTTCTTTTATCTTCTCATCAAGTTCTTGACCCTTTTCTTCATCCTTGTTCTTCGAAGCTTCTTTTTTCACATCATCCTTCTCATGATCGTCTAAAACTCTGGTCGGCTCATGTTCAGCATTCAAAACATCGCTTTCCTCTTCCAAATCTTCGTCTTCAGAGTCAACTATCACAAACCTATTGCCGGTATCATTGGCAGCTGCATCTTCATCCATAGTGACATCTCTTTCAGAATGATCCGGATTGGTTTCTTTCTCATCCTCGGCCCGTTCTACTACATCCTCTGCTGCTGTATTTTCACAGATCTCTTCTTTGTCATTATTGTCTTCTAATTCATTTTCCAACTCCTTTTTGACTTCTACTTCTATTCCATAATCCGATTTTTTGTTGTCCTCTAATTCCTTTTCGTTTTCTAACTCTTCTTTTTCCTCCGCTTCTAGTTTCTTTTTCTCTCTACCTTCTTTTCCAACAGCTTCTTTTTCAACTGACGAATCTACACCAGAATCTTTACTGTCTTTTTCTACTTCTTCCACTTCCTTTTTTAATTCAACACTTTCTTCGTCTTTCACCGTAGTTTCACCGCCGGAAAAAGCGGGAAAAGCATTCTCCATTTTTTCTGTCTTGTCTTTCAAGTCTGAAGTATCACTTTTTGCCATGTCTGTTCTCTGCTCTCCAAAATCTTCAGCGGCAGAAGACAAAGTAATCCATACGAAGTGCCAGCTAACGCCAAAATATTATTCCTCGCGGTTCACGTTTCTATACACATTGCAAGGACAATCTACTGCTACAATAAATACATCAGTTCAGTATATGCATGAATATATACATCTACAGATGTTTGAGTAAAACAAATCTCGCCTAATGACACCATTAAAATTGAGTATCATTCGACTGCACGCTATTCTATTACTACTTTATAGTTTGTATGGATCGCTCATGTACCTTATAATTGGGCCTTCACCGACTTGTTCGACAATTTTATCCAACCAAACAAGAAGCAATCCCGATTGTTTAAAAGCCCAACTTTTACTCATGATTGTATACAAGAACTTGACCACTGCATCTAACGAATCTAAGTCTAGTTGTTTGGTAACAGCAGCTATATCATTCATTTTAACACTCACCAAGACTTCAAAAACGGATCTGAGAAATGCATCTCGTACCTCCTCAGCAGCCCCATATGGTGCATACTCAATTGCTACTTCCAAAGCAGACTTGATATCCATGCGTTGGATGAGTCCACGTAGTTTCTGTGTTAGTGCTTGAATATCCTGTAAAGAAGCACCGCTGTTCTCATCTGGAAGCTCGTCCGGCACGTACTGAAAGTCCGGGTCATACTGATCAACGTCAATTCTTCTCCAATCTGTAAAACTCATGATGGTCTCCCCGTTATAATATAATACAATATATTATACGTTGAGGTGTTTTGATGTAGCGGCCCGGTTGCCACTCTCTACAGTAAGCAGACACATTTCAAAAATGGCTGTACTAGCTTGGGTTTCCGCGATTTTTGCAACTGAAACGGCTATCGACCGGAACATGAATCAAACGTTCTTAGCCAGGTTTCTGGGGCTGCATCGCAATGGCGTCGTTAGAAGAATACATCAGCAAGAATTATAATTTTGAAAAGAAGCGGAAGAAAAAGGAGGGGGTGGTTAAAAGTTGGGACAGTGAAAGTGTAGGTACAAGCGCCAATGAACAACAACAGGCGGAAAAGGATGCAGATATAGACAGACAACCAAAAAAACAAAAAGTTGGACATCATCGACATTGGATCAACGTGGAGTCTAAAGCAGAGGTTATCAAGCCTGGATTAAAAGAAACTATTCAAGGGCTGAAAAAAGGCGGATTGCAAAGCAGAGAACAGATAACTGCAGATTTAAAGCAACGAGAAGAGAAAATGTTGAATGAGTTGAAAAACCTTTCCAAAAAACAGAATTCAATGCAGAAAACAGTGTATCGTGATATCACCGGACGAAAATTAACTGAGGAAGAAGTACAACAGAACACATATCGTGAAGTTAATGAAAAGAAAGAACGTATTGCAGAATTAAACAAAGATGAAGGTGGAATAATGAGGGAACAAAAAATGAGAGAACGATTACAAAAGCTGAAAAGTGAAGGTTTAAATGTTTACGAAAACGATAAAAAACTAGTAGCATCACAAAAATCAGAAATCATGTCTGAAGATCCTGCTTTGTTATTTGATAAAAATGTCATTGAAAAACATAAACAAGAATTAGATAAACAATTCGTTAGCCCAACCGGTAGAAAATTGTACAAAAATGTTGCTGGATATCCACTTAACCGGTTTGGTATCAAGCCAGGATGGAGATGGGACGGGATTGTTAGAGGCATTGGATTCGAAGAAAAATGGCATGAAAATCAAATCAGAAAAACTAATAATTAACAAACTTTTGTATAAGCTACTACTGTTAGTTTCACTTAATTTCACATAAAGTCGAAAATAATCTTAAAAATATAAAATAAATAGATCAAGAAAAAATAAAAACTTAGGTTAGTAAAAACTTGCAAGTAAACCAAACGGAGCTTCTCATAATTCGGTTATTTTAGTGCAACCTAAACACCCTCTTTAATATCTTTACCACCTCTGTTACCACCTCTGTTACCACCTCTGTTACTCTTGTTACCTCTGCTATTTCTATCGCTACCTCTGTAACCTCTATAAGCACCTCTATTTCCTCTATGGCCAATGTTGCCACCTTGATATTGTTCCGAGTGCTGTTTATGCTCAATGGTAGATGCTTCAGTGGAAGTTCCTTTCTTCAAGACATCAAAGAGTTGTTTGGATCCTTTTGCATCAATTGCAGTTGTAGCACCATTTTGAGCAGACGATGAAATCGGCGCTTGTGGAGCGTTTGGATAAACTGGAATAGGAACCATCATAGGCATGCCCATACCCATAGGCATTGGCATCACTGGGGGGTAAGATCCATTCATGCCATTCATCGGTGGAAATAACATTGGATAGCCATTGCTGTTTGGTATTTGTGGAGCCGCAGCAGTTGAATTTTGAGTCGCTGAAACATTATTGACAAGCATATTCAAAATTCTCTTTGCATCATTACTGTTAGTTGATGTTGGATTGGAAGCTGGCACAGACGCCGAATCTGGTGCGGAACTCTTGTCGCTAATATCCAAATCTTTAGTGTGTTCTTCAAGTGATTTAGTTCCCGAAATTAGCGATAATAATTCTTTTTTAGATTTATTCTTCAATTTTTTCTCGTGTTCCGTTTTTTCCTTTTGTTCCAAAAGTTTTTGTTTATGTCTCTGCTTCTCAAATTCTGCCTTCTTAGCGTTTGCATTACCAGTTGTAGCAGATCCAGTTTTCTTAGACATGAACAAAAATTGCTTCAATGAAAGATTCAACAATGCTGCTGAATCAATGGATAAACCACGTTGAGTGGTTAACCTGCCACCAAAGTGCGTACCGGTCAATACAGGTAAGTCAAAGAGAACATGAACAGAAACTGCAGTATCCGACGATCTGAATCCAACAACAGTACCCTTGGAAAACAATGGAACTTTACCTGAGTTCAAGACATATAATACACGGTCACCTAACCTGAACTGTTGTTCCTTTAATTTCAAAATTGGGACAGCAGGATTGAGAACTGCAGATCTAGGAATACCCTTAATATGGTAAGATTTAACTGATTGAGGCGTTTGTGTATAGGAAATAATCTGTTTTTCAACTTTAGCAATCGAAATTTTAGATAATGAGTCACTGCTTAAAGAAACTTGAGTAAGATTGTCCTTTTTATTTAACAAATAGTCCTTAATGTTTCTTAAAAGTTCAGAAATTTCATCCTCACTTTTATTACTGAACAACTCAACAGCTTTTGGAATATTGTTACCTTTGAAACGCAGTAATGCAGTCAATAACTGAGAAAAACTTCTCATATACTCTCTAATTAAGTTAATAGCCAGGTCACTATATTCCCAGGATTTAAATCCTTTTTTAGTATATCCTAAAGTCTTGATACCCTTGCCTTCATATTTCAAACTTAAACCAATATTAATTCTTTTATTATTGGTGTCGTAGATCATATAGGTTGAAGTTATCTTTGATAATAGGTAAGTATTGATACCTAAAATCTTAGCAGTTTCGTAACTTGAGTGGTAATTAATATTAGCATGTTCGAATTCTGCGGCATGTGTACCAAAGGTTGGCTCAGAAGTTTCTTGCTTAGTAAATTGAATAGCTAATGTGTTTTTTTCAGTATCACTAACAACAGCCGGTGTACCATAAGCCGTCTTACCCAAGAAGATAATTGGAGTACCCTTAGGATATTCTTCTGTGATTGGGACAGGTTCCTTTTCTTCAAATCTTGCATCTTGATTTTCAATTGAAGGAATAATGAGTTGGATAGGGAAACATTCAATTTTCTTGGAGAAAACTTTGACTAATTTACCATCACGATTTGGCGTCACACCAATAACTTTTGTAGCATAAACTAATCCATCTATTGGTTTATCTGATTTGTTTTTGTTGGCGTTTTTGATATTTGAACTAAATTCATCACCTGCAATAATCTCTTCACTTATATCCTTACTAGTAAAACGTAAACCTGCTTTATTATGCATATAATGAGCAATATCTTCGCAATTCTTTTTATACTGTGAGATTTCAAAATTTTCTAATGGAGTTGAAATAACTTTTGAGTTTGATTTGTCAGTTGAACTTTCATATTTCATCAATGAATCGGTGACAGAAACAACTTTATACTCTTTTAAATATGGCCATTCAGCATATACTATTTTATTACAATATAACTGAGCAAATTGTTCGGGGGTTAAATTTTCAAATTCATTTTCCAAGGTCAAAATAAGGGATTCTGATCTAGTTGGTTGTTGAAAGATAAGTAATTGATCTTTTCGAAGCATCGATGAATGAGGAATAGTCTTCAAAGTGGGGAAGCCAGCTAACATGTAGATACCCGTTTTAACGCCCTTTTTGAAACCAATGATAAAATGTTTGCCTTCCATTGAAGGTAAGAAATATTCAACTTCTGTTGCATGAGACTCAAAATCTGGAAACGATGATGGTAATGGAGATTTAATCAAACTACTAACTTGAGGGTTAAAGGAGTAAATCAGGTCATGTCCAAAACTATTCCTTTTCTTTTCTTCGACCGTCAATCTTGAGTTTAATGGAGCCATCGCTTCCTTTAATCTTTTTTCATCAACAAAGGATAACAAAACTACTGCTTCCCAAGAAGCAGTTTTACCATTTTTATCGATTTTACAATCATTAGGGTAAAAATCAATGATTGGAGAATCTTCATCTGTCATTAAATGTCTATAACAAATCGGAATCAATTCCTTTGACCTTGCAGGTAGAACGCTCATCAATTGTTCAAATGGCCTAAATGGTTTACCCATTTCAAAGTTAATTTTAACATTCAAACCGTTGCTTAAGTCAGAAATACGTGGTGCATAATGATATTTATAATACCACGGCCATGAACAAATACCTTTATAATAGTAATTTAAGACCCATTGTAAACCTTCAATATAGTTTTCGGTGATTTTAACAACTTCGTCAGTGTCTTTAATGGAAAATCCAAGTTTGTCCTTGTAATAATTATCTTTCCAGTTGCAAAATTTTTCATTATAAAGATCTTCTTCTGAATGTAATGTTTTTTCATCTTCAACAATTATACTGGATTGATAGCTTCTGATTGTTTTTTTAATATCAACAAGACGTTCATTAAATTCTTGGACTGATTCATCCGGGTTTATACCATCAATGTCTAACTTGGCGGTATAGCTATTTTTTGATTTGCTATGAACTATAAATAAGCCTAAATCTAAAGCAAATTTCTTAATAAACTCCAAATTCAAGTTACTTTCAAAAAACGCAAACGGTAACTCAAGTTCGGGGATTTTCGAATCGTCGCTATGGTACTCTTTAATATTGAAGTTTTCATGATAAACTTTCAAAATCCAAGTTGCAATTAAACCAACCAACTTTTTTTGTTGCTTCAAAAGTAGTTCTTTACCTTGCTTTTCTCTCTTTCTTTCACCCCTTCGTGAAACATCATCAAGTTGTTTATTGAACCATTCAACATCAATTGCACCTTCTTCAAAATTTTCTAATTCAAAAACTGACAAAATGTCAAGCCACACTGCCAGTCTTTTCAAATTAATTTGACCATACTCATTTAGATAACCATCCGTGCGTCTCATTGCTTCCTTGAAAGTATGTATCAATAATGGAAAAGCTCCTTTATTTAAATGTAGATCTGGCAAATTTGGTAAAAAATCATTACCAATAACATATAAAATCAAAACAAAATCATCCAGAATTCTTTCAAAGTCATATTCAAATGAAACATCATCCGCTAGAGAACTAAACTCTTCTTCCAAATAGTCCCTCACTAAACTAATATGTAATAAGAAAAACTTCTGATCGCTTACATCTGTTATTTGCTTTTGATTACGACCAAAGGTAACTTCTTCTCTTAAAAGTGAAAAATGTGGTTCATGTGCCACTAAACCCAAAACAATCAAGTCTGCATCTAAACCATAAACACAATGTCTTGTATCTAGGTTATAAGTTGGTTGGGCCTTTTGAACCCTAATGTATTCCATAATTTTATGCTCACCTTCACCGGGGACTTCATGACCTGAAAGAATAATTTCAATATTTTGCCACTGTTTGTCGTTCGACACTTTTTGATTAATATAAAACTTTAAATTTTCGGTAACTTTTGCCATAAATTCTGTACCTGGAGTGATTGAGTTTGTATCAAATGCTGCCTCCTTTGGCAATGGTTCACCTGATTCGATCGCCTTTTTAAGCAATTCCTCAGCTTCGACTGCTGACCTAAATCTTCTAGCTCTTTGTTGATTCATTTTAGCTCTTGGGGCAACACCATCAATAGCCATATAAAAGACCTTTTTCGGTTTAATTAAATTAAATAAATAATCAATGTAAGCAAAAATTGCACCAAAGATCTGTTCGTCAGTCAGACGACTTATTTCACCATCGTTTGAGTGGGAACAATTATGCAAAATGGAGTTCATATCTAAGTACAAATTGTCATATTCAATTTCTTCTGCCACTGTAATTTCTTGGGTGATCAACGGCCATCTTTCAGAAATCAGTCTAAAAAATTTTGGAATACCTACAGTAAATGAGAGTTGTCAAATATTTGTTAGTATCATGTGTTATCAAAAATAAGGGCAAACAATAAAACCCACTGAAAATAAAACCAATATCCTGAAAGGTCAATGACCATGATTGTGCGTACCCATGATGTTTTAGTTCAGATGGAACGTTTGTTGGCAGTAGAGAAACAGGCCAAATTAGGCCTATGTGTGTTGGTTGATGACCTTGGAAGATGAAATGCTACGAGAAATGGACAGGATCCTTAATCGTGCAAGCGTACATCCGTGCACCACCATTTGGGTGCTTTTGTTTTATGTAGCATCCCTTCTTTTTGTTGAAACGTCTTTCATCAGAACTTCAACACAAGTGTCAGAGGGTAGAACAAGTGACCGAAACGTTGAGCATGTTTGGAAACACATCTTCTCAATTCTCCTTTGGTGGAAATGCTGCAAATAACAACGCCAACACGGGGGGTAATACCGGTGGGTTTGGTTTTGGTGCTAATGCCAACACTGCAAATTCTATGAACAAACCTGCTGGTACTGGTTTTAGCTTTGGAGCTTCTAATACTGTTAATAACACTGCTACATCCGGTTTTGGGGCTCGTCCTGCGTCGGCAGGTGGTTTTTCTTTCGGTAATACACAGAGTAATAACACTCCAACTAATTCAGGTGGTTTATTTGGTGCTAACAATACTAATAATGCAACCTCTGCCACTGGCAATGGTCTTTTCGGTAATAATAGTAATAACAATAATAATAGCAATACCGTGACTACAGGATCATCTGGATTCTCTTTTGGAGGGAATAATTCTACTAATAACACCTCAAATACAGCTTCAGGAGGTTTATTTGGTAATAAACCAACAAGTACAAGTGGAACTACTGGTTTTGGATTTGGAGCTTCAAACAATGTATCCAGTGCTCCGAATTCTGGCGGATTGTTTGGAAATAAACCACAGGGTACAACGTCCAGCACCCCGGCAACTGGTGGACTATTCGGAAATAATACAAATACCAATAGTTCAGCTAATGGTTTGTTTGGAAATAATACCAATAATAATACATCAACTGGTGGTTTGTTTGGAAACAATGCCAATAATACTACATCAACTGGTGGTTTGTTTGGAAACAATGCCAATAATACTACATCAGCTGGTGGCCTATTTGGTAATAAACCAACAGCCAATGCGGGCACTTCATTGTTTGGTAACAATAATTCATCAAGTCAGTTTTCATTTGGTACTAAACCGCCTACTTCAACTGGTGGTTTATTTGGCAATAACAACGCAGGAGGCGCTGGATTATTTGGTCAGCAACAACAACAGCAGCAACAATTACAACAATCACAGTTTCCACAATTAACAGCAATGAGCAAAGTATCCGATCTTCCTCCTTCAGTTCAAGAAGAATTGAAGCAACTAGATCAATATATTCAAACACAGGTTTCCATTGCTGAGTATCTGAAAAATCAAGAATCAACTCATCAAGAACTTATAATTAGCGTTCCAAGAGATATCGTATATTTAGAGAAGTCATATGCTTCTACAAGTCAAGCATTGACCGCAGATTTGAAGTTTGTCGAAAGTTTCAAAAGCAAAACATTAGAAAGCTTTAATGACTGGGTTGAAAAATTGATCAAGGTTTATTTGCAATTAACTAATCCAATGTCACGTTCAGGTAATGATCAAGGGCAAGCACAAGGATCCTCCAAAGTTATTATTGGTGTCAGTGGTAATAGAAGTGAAACCTTACAACAACAGCAGCAACAACAACAGCAACAACAGCAACAAAATCAACAAAATCAACAAAATCAAAATAGTAGTACATCGATCAACGTCACTGCTGTTTTGAACTCTTACTATATTGATAAGATTGAAGACTTTAAGGATAAAATTGACAAGTATGAACTCATATTACAAGAAGTTGAGAACTGTGTCAATGATTTGGATAATTCTAACGTGACGTCTTCAGTTGACGGTAAAAATGGTTTGGAAATGATAATAAGCACCTTACAAGAGGAATTCAAGTTGTACGTAGAATTGACTAATGAGTATGCAGAAATCCACCATGATGTCAACAGAATTTCTGGTGATAAAAACGCTTTTTAATGTAAATTTAGTACTAAATAACAGCAACTGGTTAATGTAATTTACATGTAGTTTTGGGTGAGCAATGGGCGTGTTGCGCACTTCTTATTCTTGGCATGATTTTTCTCCCTTGACAAAGCCCTCATTGGTTTTTGGTTTGAGAATAAACAGGTATGCAAGCTAGTTCTTCCCATAACGTCAGAAGGGAGATTTATTGTTCTCTAACTTCAACTGATAAAAAATTAGCCATTGCACTGGGCCCGGTATTCAACAGTGTTGTTGGTGAGAAACCTGGTAGAATGAAAACAATCAATCAAGTCGAGTGTGAGCTCATCACAAAATTGGAAAAGTAATAGGTTACGTATATCAAATGAAAAGGATTAAAGAGAAACACAAATATATATTTACACAATCTATAGAGATTACAAAGAGGTAATAAAGCTAATCAATATCTTCGATAATTTCGATTATTATCTGATCCTCTATTGTAGTTTCTGTTGTTGTTATTGTTGTTGTTGTTCAGGTAAGATGTTCGTGAATTGTAAGTGTCATTTCTGCTATTGTTATAAGTATTCATATTTCTTTTATAAGTGCTGCTATTGTTCTGATAGCTTCCCTGGCTTCGTCTTTGATGTTGTGAGTTGGGTCTTGCTGGAATAAAGCCGACTTTGCTTGGCCCAGTCGGCAAAGTACTGTTATTAATATTCCGATGATGGTGAATATTACTACTGTTAAAGTTGGTGTTGTTGTTGTTGTTGAATCTTGGGTACGGTGGTGGTGCATAGTTGTAGTTTGTCACAGATGTTGCATTATAGTGCCTCTTTCTACTGCTATCATTGTAAGAATTCGAGTATTCGTTGTTTAGGACGTTTTTGTATTGTGATATTAGTTCCTTCGGCAGGTTCTCACCGCTAAAAGCTGATCCGTTAATATTTGGAGTTTTAGAAACTCTCATTTCTCTGCAATCGTCACCATAATGACCCTTAGCTGCACAATTGTAACAGAAAATTTTTGATGTCGGATACGCAGTTTTGATATTTCTGTCATGTTTTTTAAGAACATAGCTTCTCCAAATGGATGGACACCTTTCGGAAGAATGGTTTCTTGACTCACATTCTATGCAATACATTTGAGTTCGTTTAGATGGGCAGTTGTTTCTAAAATGGCCCTTTTCTCCACAGTTCGAACAAACCATTGAATTTGGGCACTGAGTTTCATAATGGTCATCGACTTTACCACATGCATGACAGACAACAACTTTACATTGCGTCCGTTTATGACCTCTTCTATGACAATTCGAACATACCGGTTGGTTCACATCAGGATCAGTCACACCAAAATAACGACCTTCACCCCTCAAGTTTGCTAGATGATCTTTATCGGTAGTCACTTCATCTATACTTGGTGCATAAACAACATTACCTTCCTCTTTTTCTTTGGAGCTCCCACTAATATCAGATTTGGCACTATTTTTTTTCTTCTGTCTCTTTAAAACCTTTGAGTCTTCATCTTCTGATGGTTCTCTACCCACTTCATTCATTTCTTTAGCCTTCTGAAGATTTTTCTCCAGCCTTTGAAGTTTGATGCTGTCATCAATAGCTCTGTCTGAAATATCCACATATGAACTCCCTCCATTGTCCTCAATCACGCGTGATGCTTGACTCACTGCAGACATGTTCTATATCTATATTGACTACCGTATGGGGGAGAGCTTTTCAGATCCGGAAAAGCTGATATTATAAGCTGTTTGCTACCTCTCTATCTGCATTTGATATTAAGCTTCTTGAAAAGTTACCCGGTGCGAAAAGCGTTTTCCACAAATATTTTCATGAGTTGTATAAGCTTCTCCGTTGGAGTTCGAGCTAAAATGTAGTACTTTTTTTCGACTCCTGACACGGAAGCTTCACCAATACTAGCTCTAGTAATAGTTCAGCCATGTCTACAGAAGAAGTTCAAAAGAAGGTTGAAGACCTTTCCATAAAGGCTGAAAAACCAGTCCAAAAGAAGGAAAAAAAGGAAAAGAAGGACAAAAAGAAAGAGGGTGAGTCAACCAGACCCGTCTTTTTAAATCCTCAACCAGACTTCCTTGAACACAGGATTAAACTGTTTGAAAAAATCAAGGCAAAAAGAAATGCAGAAATTGCTGCTGAAGACAGAAAGTCCATTAATGTTACTTTAAAGGATGGTACTATTAAGGTTGGTACCTCGTGGGAAACTTCACCAATGGATATTGCAAAAGAAATTGGAAAGTCATTCTCAGATAGACAGGTTATTTCGAAAGTTGATGGTGAGTTATGGGATTTAGAAAGGCCTTTGGAAAAGGATTGCACATTAGAATATTTGGATTTCGAACACCCAGAAGGTAAGGCTGTCTTCTGGCATTCATCTGCCCATGTTTTGGGTGAAGGTTGTGAGTGCCATTTTGGTGCACATTTGTGTTTTGGTCCACCAACTGAAGATGGGTTTTTTTATGATATGGCAATCGATAACGGTGAAACTGTTGTTTCACAGGCTGATTTCAAAAATATTGAAGCAGCATGTCAAAAAGCAATCAAAGACAAGCAGCCTTTTGAAAGATTAGTCATGACTAAAGAAGAGTTATTAGAAATGTTCAATTATAACAAATATAAACAAGAATTAATTAAAAGCAAAATTCCAGACGGTACTTCTTCAACTGTTTATAGATGTGGTCCATTGATTGATTTATGTAGAGGTCCTCATGTTCCTCATACTGGTAGAATCAAGACTTTCAAAGTCTTGAAAAACTCTGCATCTTACTTTTTGGCTGACGCAAAGAATGATTCACTACAAAGAGTTTATGGTGTTTCATTCCCTGACAAACAAGCGATGAAGGATTACTTGAAATTTTTAGAAGAAGCAGCTTCAAGAGACCATCGTAAACTTGGTAGAGAACAAGACTTATTTTTCTTCCATGAAATGTCTCCAGGTTCATGTTTCTGGTTACCACATGGTGCTAGGATCTATAATACTTTAGTTAAAATGTTAAGAGAACAATACCAAATCAGAGGTTATCAAGAAGTCATCACTCCAAATATGTACAACTCTAAGTTATGGGAAACTTCAGGACATTGGGCCAACTATAAAGAAAATATGTTCACTTTTGAAGTTGAAAAGGAAACGTTTGGTTTAAAGCCAATGAATTGTCCAGGGCATTGCTTAATGTTTAAGTCAAGAGAAAGATCATATAGAGAATTACCATGGAGAGTTGCAGATTTTGGTGTTATTCATAGAAACGAATATTCTGGTGCTTTATCAGGTTTGACAAGAGTAAGAAGATTTCAGCAAGATGATGCTCATATTTTCTGCACTGAAGACCAGATTGGTGATGAAATTACAGGCATTTTTGATTTCTTAAAACACGTTTATGGTATTTTTGGTTTTGATTTTAAGATGGAGCTGTCAACCAGACCTGAAAAATACGTCGGTGAGTTAGAGACCTGGAATGCTGCAGAAGCTAAATTAGAAGAAGCCTTAAACAAATGGGGTGGTGCATGGGAAATTAATGCAGGTGACGGTGCTTTCTATGGTCCAAAGATCGATATTATGATCTCCGATGCACTTAGAAGATGGCACCAATGCGCAACTATTCAATTAGATTTCCAGTTACCGAATAGATTTGAACTGGAGTTTAAAGCAAAAGATGACTCTTCATCGGTAGTTAGACCTGTTATGATCCATAGAGCTATCTTAGGTTCAGTCGAAAGAATGACTGCCATTTTAACTGAGCATTTTGCTGGTAAATGGCCGTTCTGGTTATCACCAAGACAAGTTTTAGTTGTTCCAGTTGGTGTTAAATATTTTGACTACGCTGAAGAAGTCAAAGAAAAATTACATGAAGCAGGATTCTTTGCTGATGTCGATGTTACTGGTAATACTTTACAAAAGAAAGTCAGAAATGGTCAAGTTCAAAAATACAACTTCATTTTCATTGTTGGTGAACAAGAGGCTAATGAAAAATCTGTCAATATTAGAAACAGAGATATACAAGACTTACAAGGTAAGAATGAAGCAGTTTCGCTGGACGTTGTTATCAAGCAATTACTGCAACTGAAAGAATCTAAGAGAACAGATAATAAACTTGAATGATCTGCCTTTACTTATGATTCTATGATATATTATAACTTCCCTTGATCATCTTAGAAATGTAATCTTATAATCTTATACTCTTATATATTATTATACCTCAAGCTGGAAAGCTACTCAAAATACTGTTCTTCAACGAGGGAATTTTGAAGCCGCAGGACCTGTTTTTTAGCCTCGGCTTGATTTCTAAGTTTTTTGTTTTCTACCGTCCCTGGAAGTATCGGTTGTTACTACTATTTTTGAAAATGTAGTATAATAGAGATTTCAGCAACCATGAAACCAACAGTTGTAGCACACGGTGCTAAGCTTACAAGCACGAGTAGTCCCATACTTGAAGCAATGAAAAACAAGCTACTCGATATCTCAAATAGAACCCCTATTTCGAAATTCAAAGGACAACGATCACACCCCTCAAATACTAGACATAGTTCTGAAATAAGAAAACAAACACATACAAAAGATACGATAACAGGGATATACGAACATCCGAAAATACACAGATCCAAAACTCCTGCTAACGAAAAAGTGCCGAAATCTATGCTTGCTAAAAGAGATGAACTGAATAGTACACTGTCAACGGAAATAGGATATCACGGGATACATTGGTCCCCCGATTTTGCAACTTCTAATGGATACTTGACTACAACATCCTTACAGGCAAAGAGTGAATTTGATAATATTATAAAAGATTGGATTTGTACAAACTGGCTTGACGTAAGTCCAGTTATTCAACAAAAGCCGTGTCATATTCTTATACATGATAAGCTACTATACCAAAACTTGAGTTTATGTGAAACTGTCTACAATGTACTAACGACTGCAATTCCTAAAATAAAGGACGTTGCATCATATGAGAAGATTAGTGCTAGTTGGAAGACTGCAATGGATAAGTTTTTGCAAGCTAAACCAGACAAAATAAACAAAGTGCAAATTGAAAGAGCTTTTAGAGAACTTGTGAAAAATGTTTATATACCATTATTCAAAGATTCAGCCCATATTACTTTAAAAATCAATAAAATAATTAGGGATTCTTTTTTTTTGAGAAAGATTGTTAGTTCATTATTTCTAAATGTCAAATACGATGACAAAATTTTTGGTAAGTTAAAAAACATTGAAAATTTAAACAAGAGAAACGACATCACAATTGTCAAAGATAATGAATTGACATTTATACCATCATTGGAATATATGGAGTTACTCAAAAAAGCTAATAAGAGGACTAAAAATTCATTGCAACAATTGAACATTTTAAAATATAAATCAGTTTTTGGGAACAAGGTTAACGATTTCCAAAATCTTCAAACATTGAAACATATTTTAACGTCAGATAAGCTACATTGTAATGAAAAATTTATAATATTAACTGGGGAAAGAGGAACATCATTAGAGTATTTCAGGCTGCTAAAACTGTTCAATAAAACGTATTCGAATTTGAAACTTAAAGGGTGTGTAATATATTTGAATCCTGTGCAAGCTCAGAAAAATAAAGATATAATTGATAAACAAAAGTACACTGGGAAGGAAATGTATTATGTCGTGGAAGAGTTTTCAGATATTTACGATATAATTGAAGTTTTATAACATTATGCAATAAATATGGCAAGAGCGATTTATAGTTTTATTTATTATTTAGTGGTTAATACAAGGTTTATAATGATACTTATCGCAGAGTATCTAGCATCGAGTTTGGCTGGAGTAGCTATTTTCAAGTTAACTTCAAAAAATACCACGTGATAATTGTAAAATGAAGCTACCTGTGGGTTTACCCACTAATAGATTACCCCCATAAAAAAAAGAGAATCCAGTTCAATAGTCATTTATTCATCTATTTATGTACTATGATCACTTTGGCTAATTGAATGCTAATTTTGGGCAACAGTGTTTGTTGTGAGGCATTGATTTGATATGGCGTCGTAAAAATACATATTATAATGCCGTGACATACTTATAAAACAACTACCTTAGTAAAGTAAACACAACTGATATATAACTGTATATAAATGGAGGAGAATTTCCTCTTCCATAGTACTTTGTATACTATCTGTTGTAATGTAACGAACTTTGTGAAAAATTGAAGTAACAGTAAATATTCAAGCTAGGATTATTCAGTTACAGCAGTGCTCAACATGGGAACCACCAACTACAAGAATAGGTATGAATTCCAAATCTGAGTAAATCGGTATTGTAGGAGAATATAAGTTTTCCTCAAAACATTTATGTCAACTACATTTGTTTCCAGAAGTATACTATGACGCATCATATGTAAATTTGTAGGTATATATGCACCAGGCACTACAGTGATGTGTTATGTGTCTTTCCTTGAGAACTTATGTCGATATAGTTGTGAATCATCCAAGTTCTGAAAAGAAACTAAACTATAAAATACACAATTATTAGCTAGCTATGGGAAGAAGAAAGTTTTGGAAGTTTTCGCTTGGTGCATCAAGAATTTTTCCGTAAATTTTATTTTGAGAACACTAAGTAGCTTTAATACTATAGTGAAAATTCTCTCATGTCCTACAATCAAAAGTCATTACTTAAACTTCCATTTAGTATGATAACTTATGGTATTCATTTACGATTGAAAAAGGTTTGACTATGCAAGAGAGTTAATTGAAAGTAATGTGTTAAAGAAAATCTATTGATTAAAAACCTTGTCACAAAGCACAGATAAGCTTTTCCTCTTTTTCTGAATGCTTACGAGTGCTTCCCATGTGTTTTGAAGAACGCATACAAAGTTGCATGTGAGCTTTCTGTAGCTTGGCTATAAATAAATAGGAAAACAAACAAAAATAAGTTGTCCCAGTGTCCGAGTGGTTAAGGAGCCGCCCTGCTAAGGCGGTGGGCTCTGCCTGCGCAGGTTCGAATCCTGTCTGTGACGATATTTTTTGAGTTTTCAAAATTCTCAAATTTATTTTTGAATTTATTTTTTATTTTTCAAAAAAAGCATTTTTAAGGGTATATGTACAATACAAAAAACAATAAAAAAAACCAAAGTTAATTATAAAACCTACACATAATCGTTGTGAAAATTCACATCGATTAACTTCCTCACTAATTTCCATTCTTCTCTTTCCGAAAAATCCAGCACCAAAATACCACAATATTTTGAATAGAAATCATCAATATTGTGATTCCTCAATGCCTTATCAACATTCGAACGCCATAAACGCTTGTTAAATAAATTTCCACCAGTGCAAAAATTTATGAATAATTTTGGTTGGTAGTTTGAGGCAGAGGAAAAAATTGAGTCATTAGATTCATCCGAGGAGCAACTACTACCTTTTCGACTATTTTGTTCATGATAATCTTTTGCTTTAATCATCATATCCTTAATAAAACCCGCTTTTTTTTGGATATCTGAAGTGCTTCTGATGCGACAATAGTCTTGTACACAAACCGAAGAGGTGTTGTACAATGATGGAGATGTAGTGTAATTCCACATACTTGGTATACCGAACTTTCTGTAAATACCATCTTCTAGCACTGGAAAACGCCTCAACAATATTGCCTTGCCACGACAATATTTCATAGTCGGTATTTTATCAGATAAGTACCACTGGTCACGATTATGTCCAATGTATTTTTGGTATAAAATTTTAGCAAATTCATCGGTCTTTTCATTCCAAAGTAGCATGGTATTTTCCATCTTTATAGATATTAGAACAGTCTCTGTTGGGTTTTCATTTAAAAAGTCATAGACGTCGTTTAAAACTCTTTTAAATTTAAAAGCACCTGATAATTTGACGGATAATTTCCCGTAAACAACCATTAAATCATTGACTTTTTCTCCACGGGACATGTAATCTTTGGAAAGTCGAATGTCCAAAAACCTCACACCATGATTTAATTGAGATTTGATGGATTCTCCTTGACATCTGACTGAAGGGGCTGAAAAGTTGAAAAATGCAGCAGAATTATGCGTTCCTGGAATGGCCAAGGTTGAGATATTAGTCTCGTCATCTACACGACTCATCCATTGCTGATGGCATTTTTTCATCTTTTATGGGGCATCTACAAAAGGATCAGCAAAGAAAACCCTGTGTATACGATAGAAGTGTTTGTTTGTTGTTTTTGTTGTCTATATAAATCGTAGCATCCTGAAAACGGAGAAGCACAAGACAGAGGGCAGGCGACGAATCGGAAGAGAGGCCCAGGTAAGTCCGTCTCCCGGCGATGCAGCGCCAACGGGTTTTTATGCCGGATCTGGTGATGCTTCCACTATCATGCTCCCGACTGGCTGTTGTCTACACGGTTTTGCTGTAGAGGGTCTGGTGAGCACCAATGGCCAGTCCCTGGTATGTATCCTTGGAGAAGACATCTTGTTTGAATCCTAGTTCGGACAGCACACGAGAGAGTCTCTCGTCAGTAGTATCAACAACAATTATACACGTACTCAAGTGTCTCTTTGGACAGAGTTCCAGTGCGTATTGAATGAAGTCTCTCTCTGCGTTGAATTTCCAAGAATAAGAATCTAGTATCTTGAGTAGAGAAATGTTGAGAGCAACTGGTGTTTTGTTAACAACTGGTTGTAGAACTAAAAGACCCACTGGTACTTCACTGTAATAAGCATATTTGCAAAGATCACCGCTCTCTTTGCATGCCTGAACGTACTGATCGGGATATTCTGCTGGACTTGTAATCCTGTTGAAAATGCCGAGGTTGTTTGCGGTGAGATTGTCTAACTTGATTGAAGGCATTTGTGTCCTGTTGTACATACACACAATATTACTCTATATATAGAGGTGATCCAACAAACAAGTGAAAAAAATAAAAAGCCGAGAGCAACACACCTGTGCACCATATGCTATGGCTAGGTAATTTACCAAAAAGAGTAAATTGCCTATCTGGATTAACGTGGCTGGTCTATTGGAGGTTTCTATCTGTTTTGATGTCTGGTGTTTACAGTTGTTAATTTGTTACTCCTGATCTGCTGTATTGTATAGTCTGTTTTCCAACCTCTCTTGTCTTCCTTTCCCTGGCGTTGTTAGAGTCTCGAAGTATTTCTATACTTGTTTACTCATAGGAGTTTACCATCAGAAAACTTACATTATTCGTTTGTTTGACCTTTGATATTTTGAATAGCTCCAGTCAACTAAATCATCATGTCAGGTCGACAACCATCTACCCCACCTCCTTTGGAATCTGAATCCAACAGTGCGTATTTTAGTACTCCGCAAGTTCAAAACAATTCAAAAAACACCATAGATATTCATTCGAACCATTACCGTTCCAACAGCAGCAGTAGTAACGGCAATTTAAATCGATATAAAAAGAATGAAAAATATACTTCCGTTTTGTTCACACCACAGACCCCTTATTTAAACAATACCGACGATAATGATCCTTCAAATTTACTACCTTTATCGCCTCAAACGTCAACTAAAAAGAATTATAGAAACGTTGATATTAATAACAAAATGAATGGTTTCAATCCACTTAGAACACCGGAAATGACACCGCAAAATTTTCATAAAAAGAAAGATTCTTTCAATTATAGTTCTGCACCTAATGAGGAATCTCAACAGGGAAGCAAAATTCACTTTCCATTTTTTCAAACAGACTCATCGACGGTTGCGTCCAGTGGATGTTCAAATAAATCCGGTTTGAAATCAAAAACCAATTCATCTAGGAACGGTATTTTGGAATTTCGATCATCAGTTAAGGTCCAAACAGAGGATGATGGAGAAATAAATGAGAACTGTAGTAACGAAGAAGACTTGATGAATTATACCTCATCGAGTGAATGTGGTAGTGACGGAGAAAACATCAAAAGCTTCAACTCTTTAAGAGAAAAGATGTCGATCTCGCTGAAGGCACCAATGACACCACCGTTACAAGTTATGAATGATTCATTTATTTATGAAAAGTTTGGGAATGAACGATGTGAGTACTTTCTCAATGAGCGTGTTGAAGATGTCAAGAAAGATTTGACGACTAAACCACAAGTTAAAAATCCATTTTTACAGGGTAAGTGTTCAAAGATCGAGAAAGCTAGAAGAAAGAAAAGATTCAATCCAAGATTTGAAAATGAAATTGAAATGGTTTATCATGCAACAGGAGAGAATTTTTTTGTAACACTTTCCGATGAAGGTAAACAATTCAAACCCAAAGAACTAAATTTTGATGAATTTAGAAATGATGACAACAAGGAAAAATTATTACAAACTCCACCTATGAAGGCATACCATAAGATTTCAATCAAAGGATTATTGAATTGCGATAGTGATTTAAAGGACGAAGGAGAAGAAGAAGACCAAATGGGAATAGAGGAGGAAGGCGTCAAGCATGAGAGAATCAAGAACCCATTCAGAGGAGATTTTCGAAATAAGAATTCGAAATCCAGAGTGCACCAGCCGAACGACAACAATATTGAGTATATCAATCAAAGTACGGGAAATCGAGTAGTTGAAGAAATGGACGAAGAACAAATAAAGATAAAGCCGAAAAGGCTAGATTTCGGTGGATGTTGAAATCATAAGACAGTCAAGTGTATAGATTACGGTGTATAAAAGAAAAATGTGTAAGTGTATGTAAGTATGTAAAATAGTAACTGGTTTGCATCCGAGCGATTGTCGATGGCTTTCGAGTGTGAGTTTGTACATGGTAACTACAGGTCTAGATTGGTCTTTTTCCCAAAGCGCAGTAGGAGAGCGGTATTCCCGTACTTTTTGCACACCTTGCCAAGTTATGACTGTGCTATACGGTCCATTTGAGATCCACATCGGGGGAGTCTTTTGGAGAAACGGGCGAAAGTTCCGCTGGAGACGATGGAAATGCTTCCCTGGCGGAATCCGGAGATCGAGTCTATTGGAGACAAAGGGGCTGCTGCAGGGAACCAATATGTGGTTGGTGAACGTCACAACAGCAAGCAACTCTGTTGCAATCATCGATCGCCAGCAGGCCTGTGGCCAGCTTGCAAATAGTGCCCAGTGCATGGACCCACAGCTGTCCGACATGTGTTGTAGCGGAATTGAAGATATCCCGACGCGCACAGCCCCGCCGGGATGCGGCTTAGCCCCGGAATAGCACCACCGTTGGTACTAAGCAGTTCACGAGCCGGGTTTTTGCCTCCAACAGTTGCTGCAGTTTCACAACCCGGGCCGGTCTGCCCAGCTGCCACCTTCCTTCTCCCTCCCCGTTCCACATGCCGCCCTTTGGTATGCGGCATCCAGTCCAGTGGGGTCATTAAAACACGATTCCAGATTCGCATCCTTGTGATATCAACAGGAATACACCCGTTCCGAACTGTTTCGGTAAAATGTAGAATGCCCAAGAGTGTATGATGCTTGCTGCCTTGCAATTTTCCGCGTTGACTGTATTGGGTAATATGATTGCCAAACTGCCTAAAAAGGTGGTAATTTAAACTCATCCCTTCCTTCACCCGCATCCTCACTTGGACTAATCCAACTGTTGTTCCTTCTTTCGTAGTTTACACACACATGTTTTATTATGCGCCTCCTTACCTTTTGGAATTGGTGATCGTCGTTGCTCGGTTAAAATCGTTTGTTTTGTTCTTATTTTACCTGCTTCCTATTTTTATTCTTATTTCATTCCCCTTTTATTCAATTTAACGATATTTTCTCGTAGTCAGCTCTCGTGTTCTTCCCCCCCCTCCTTTTTGTTTTATATATACCTTCCAAGCTCCCTCATCAGTAATGTCAGCCCCTATCACTCATTTAGCTTGATTTGCCTTTGATTTCTTGTACTTTACTTTGTTTTAATTGTGCATTACTTGCCCCCATCGTTTCTTTCATGTACTCTGACTTTTCTACCTAGTTTATTCTAAAAACAACCTGATTCAGTCTAATCCAAGAAGATTCAATTTTTTCATGCCTTTTTCAACCAATTCTTATCTGACCCAGTCCCAAAATCACTCAATTCCTCATCACTCTGATGATAGTGTAAACACAATATTTGCCGATACTCATGTTGATGTTGACGTTGTTGTTGATGTCGATGTTGCAATCAATACACTGAGCGATTATAATGCCGTTCTAAAAGACTCCGTTCCCCTTAAAAACATTAACATTGCTAATGAATTAAAAAAACCCCCGATGGATTCATGCGAACAGTTATTAACGTTATCACCCCCAACTTTTGATTATAACTACGATTACAATACTTTCACATTTAATACGGATGAATTTTTCTCTCATCAACTTAAATCATCCTACCTTTCATCCTCACCTGCACTGTTAGAGATCTACACCACAGAGAATCCTTCCTTTGCTAATCAAACAATTTACCAATCATACGAAAACAACGATTTTGATTCTTTGCATGATTATTCAAGTGTTTCAAACATAATATACACTGAAAAAGTTAAAGAGAAACTACGCAGAAAGAAAAATTCTTTACTTGATTCAGACTCGAATAACAGCAGCAGTATTATTACGCTAAACACTAATAACAACTTCAGTAAAATTTCAAAAAACATGAACCATATAACAACTTCAAGTAGGCGACTGAAGTTGAGATCTAGATCAAAATCGGCTAGTGATTTGGGTCTCTTTAAAAATAATTTCAAATCAATATTACAAAATAAATCGGTCAAAGAAACTTCAAGCTCCAATTATATCAAGGATTGTGATTCCATTCCAATTAACAAAGCCACTAATCCTTTTTATCGCCCACCCGAAATTTTAAAACGGTTAAGCAACACCGAATAGACTACCTTTTTTACTTTATCTCACCTCCCACTTATCCATGCTAGCATGGTAAGATTATTACTTTATTTTGTTTTGTTTGTTTTAGTCAATTTTATTACTCTCATTTCAATTTATTTCAATTTATTTCAGTTCTTTTCAGTTCTTTTAAACCGTCAACATTTTGTTCTTTTTTTTTGTTTTACGATGCTTTTCACTTATTGCTCCCTCTTTTTCTTACGGTAGCTTTGTTATTTGGTCATTTAGTACCTAGTTATTTACTACATTTTATTATTTTTTCTCCATTTTAATTTTCTGCTTTTACCTCTTTTTTCAAATGTCTATTTTTATAAACTTAACTTAAGTTTTTAAAGTTCTATTTTTATACTTATAAAAGAACCCGCTTTTTTTTTCATTCTGTGTAACTAACTTTTGAAAAAAAAAAAAAAAAACATGTTCTACCTTTTAAAAATTACATAATCCAGCGAGGTTTTGGGAGATAAGATAATCAGGGCTAAATCTTTTTATTGACCAAAACAGGTCTTTTCTCCTTCGGCATAGTTGATCGGAAGATGCCAAATACACATACAGGATATAAGGGGCTTAAATCACCGAAATCATTGGTAAAATCACCAAAATTTCATGATCCAATATCAAGCTTAATTTACGTTAGCCCTTCAACTTTGAAATCAAACAGCAATGATCTTATATCTGAAGATCAGATACTTGAAGAAGTCGTTGATATCATTGCTACTGAAGAAAAAAATGTTTGGATAACTGGTTTGATATTACTCTTTGGTTCTGTCGTTTGCTGGATTTTGGGAGTTCAGTTAATTAATACTGTTATTAAGAAAACTGATTTTGATCATCCCCTTTTGGCTGCTTATCTGAATGGTAGTTTCTTTATAGTCTTCGGAATAAAACCTATCATTTTAGATTGGTGGAAAATAATAAAGAATACTCATACAGATAAAAAAGAAATTACTTTTGAAAGTGCTACTGATTATAGTGCTGTTAATAATCCAGATGATGTAGAAGAAACGATTAAAATCCCAAAGATTCAATTATCTCATACTGATATACTCAAAGTCAGTTCAATCGCTGCATTGATTTACTTTTTAAATGGCTGTTTTGGATCCACTTCTTTGAGATACACTTCGGCATCAAATCATACAATTTTAGCTACTTCGTCATCAGTTTTTTCATTAATCATAAGTGTTTTATGCAAGATTGAAAAATTTACACTAGGAAAATTAATGTCTGTCATTGTATCAATGCTAGGAATAGGACTCATTACATCTTCATCGACAACAATATCTAACTTGTTATCAATTACAGTTTCTCCCGAAAAAATAGGTGACGTTTTAGCAGTCTCGGGTGCTTGTTTATATTCGTGTTTTCTTGTTTTTTTAAGAATCAAATTAGGGGAACAAACTGATTCGGGGCAGGATTCTCTGATGTACGGATATTTAGGATTTACTACAATGCTTATAGGATTGCCTATTTTACTGATATTTAACTTTCTGGGTTGGGAAAAAATAGAATTCCCTACAGATGGATCCATTTTGCTTATACTTTTAGCTTCATCGTTTTTTAATGCATCATCAGATTACCTTGGATCATGTGCGTCCCTGATTACTTCACCATTATCTGTATCATTATCATTATCAATGGCCATCCCGATTACTATGCTTATAGACGCTTATTTTTACGGCGGTATTAATTTTACTTTCCCTTACTTGATTGGTATCATATTAATTATATTTTCATTCATAGTCACCAATGCTTCAAGTGAGAAAGAGATTGTGGAAACTGCTATTGAAAATGCAATTGATGAAGCAATTAATCATGATGAACAGCTGATGTTACTGTTATCACCAAAATTAGTACCAGCACGTTCTCATCATAGTACTATTTCTGCAGGCTACGATATACCTGGATTGTCAATTGGTGAAAACAGTGAAGAGCCTCAAGCACGGTTGGTAGTCACCGGTGGTCAAAATCATAAGTATTATTTTAGAGAAATCAAAGATTAGTTTTGATCTACTTTATTTATTCCTTTGTTTATTTATAACTTTTATTTAATAATAAATGCATATCACCAGAGTTTTACTAACCCATCCCAATTGTCACGTTCTCTCCGCTTCCAATAACCATCATCGTTATCAATGATTTCCCAATCAAGGTCAGTCGACCCTTTTGTGAAAAAACTAGGTACATGAACAACTTCATTACCATCCAGATCTTTACGCCGTAACCTTTGGCTTTCTTCTAATTGCAGTTTCAGCTCATCAGCTTCATCAACATTACCATTCTCATACATTCGCTGATCAGGTCTTCTTCTTGAGTCTGTAGGTGCACATTTAGCGTGAAGGTCGTTCAAGTCGTTCAAACTGCACGTGAATTTTGTGAACCCATACTTCTTCTCGTGATCAGGAAGCAGATCCGATGCCTGCCATATAGATCTACCATTATTAAGTTTAACATCCTTTATCCATGTACCACTTGCACTCAAAGCCAATGGCTTGCTGAATTTTTTATCAGGATAGACCTTTAACTCAATTTTTTCGGATCTACTACTCGTGAACCTGCCATTTTCAGGTATAAAAGTAACGACACATTTATAGCCTGTATTGGATTTTATTACCACACTATTCATTGGTTCTGTATATTTTTCACCTGTTAAAGATACAATATTTTTCATGATTGTAGTTGGCTGAGTCCATTCATAAACTTCACAGTTGTTTCTGAACCTTAGTTTTAATTCACCATCAACAGAAATTTCTGCAGTTTTACCATAGAATTTTTGCTGAGGGCAAATAGAATGATCAATCACCCAATCGGTAGAATCAACATGTGCGGCCATAACAAATGGTTTATGGACAACTTTTTCAGTTATTACTCGAATGTCAAGATCGGGACGGATAAACTCAAAAGTCTCACCAAGAAGTGGGTTGAATGGTTTTCTAATAGACCTCACTTTATCTCTATATGAAGCCAGAAAACTAATTGCAAATACAGAAATTTTCAAAATCCGTTCACCTGTTTCGATGGGCGATGCCATTGCATCATTAATCAGTTTACAATATTCCAACGATTCTATATACTTTTGCAAGAACGATAGAGGTTCATTAGTTGATATTGGCATCGTCATACTAGTTATGTCCTTTCCTATACCTTTTCTCAAAATTGAAATAAGCGATGGTGGCTCACATGCAGCCGGCTCAATGTCTGTTCTAAAATGATAGTTTTCTTTGTATGGTAATGGTGTAAGGTCAAGCTGCGGAGCAGTAGCCATTTCCTCCTTCAGTACCTCTTTTTGTGGCATTTCTTTGTTTTCTTCATCTTGAATCTCAGTTTCTTGGTCGCTGTCTTCGTCTTCGTCTTCGTCTGATGAAGAAGAAAATTCGTTAATGACATTGACGTTTGCTAAATCTTCCTCAAAAATAGTCGCCTTTTCTTCACTTCTTTTTAGTTCGGTACTCAAATCGATATCTGCGTCGCTTTCATTGCTGAGCATAACGACTCCAAGTTCAGTTTCATCCACAAATTCTTGCGCATCATAAAATTCCTGAGACAGCAATGATCTTGCTTGAGTTGTTGTACGACTCAATGATTTTCTTGATTCTGATCTAAGTCGTGACAAATCCTCACTCTCTTCTTTAACTAACTGTAAATACTCAGCCTCTATTTCAACCACTTTTTTGAAAATAGATTGTAATGCCAGTTTGGATGATTTCTGACCATTGATTAATGGTGAATTTGATGCTGAAACGAAACCATGCGATGCGATATCATTAGCGTTATTATTTGAAGAAAAACAATCTTCGGAGTTTTTAGCGTTCAAAATTTGACGGGGTTTCTCAAAATCAAAACACGGAGATTCGGGAGTTGATGGGACAGATTGAGATCCCTTTCTTTTCAAACGAAACAAAAACGAAGACCTTCTGCTTGGCATTGCTGGTGGTCCATCCGTGGAATCGTTAAGGGCCAATGATTTCAGAGAGATATTTGAAGATTTAGGACCCACCTGTGGTGGTTGCGCTTGTTGTTGTAGAGGTGAGGATGCCGCAGCCGGTATTGTTGGTATGGTTGGGATTTGTTTCAATTCATTATAAGATGTGTTATCTATATCGATTGCATCACTGATATAATTCCTCAATTCTATAATCATACTGCCAACAAGTCCGAATTGTGAGTTAATCCTACTTCTTCTTCCACGTCCTAGTTTATCATGGTTGTAAATTGACCCGAAATCGCCTTCGTCCTGTTCATATTTGCTATTGTCATTCACATCATCGATCGATGGTTTCATTCTGTTGAAGGAAGGGATTGATAATTCCTTCAATTTTTTGTTTTGTTTTTTAACAAAATTGAATGCATCAATCCAAGTATTAAAATCTGTTTCATTTGAGGCTTTCAAAACCCATTGTTCCATACCTGAATCCAAATACATCATAAGATCTGAGGCGTTCGCCGAAATGACGGTTTGTGTAATCATCATATTACCTCGAATACTATTCGTATTGTCATTAGAATAGTAATACAAAATCGAATATGTAAGATTCAATGACAAAAACCTTTTGGAGAAATTTTTGGCACTACCTTTTCTTCTTTTCTTCTTCATCAAGAATCCTTCTAGATATTGCACCCCGTTAATATTAATGATCCTGGTGGTACCACCATGAGACTCGTTTGTAGACAAATCGAATTTAACTTTGCTAGGCGTGTTTAGTGTAGGAAACTGGCTATTTTTCGTATCGACCAATTGTTGATGTGACTGGATGGAGGGGGATGAGTCGTCGCCCGTTTTAATTTCATAACTGAAGCGTACTGTTTTGGCCTTAGTTTTCGAAAATGTGTTATCGAATACAAATGCATAGAGTCCACCACTTTTTGTATCAATGGTACCTGACCTCTGTGAATCTCCGTTAATTTTACCTATCCATTTTTTTTTGATTAGCTGACTATCTAGTTTTTCTTCTAAAGTTGAAAAATTGTTATCTAAAGTATTATTTGAAAAATGCAAACTTGAAGACGAGTTACGCCTATGCAAAGAACCAGATGATGAAGATATGCCAAACCCGTTTAAGCTTGGAGAGTTGCTGGGAAGCCTAGAAAACACTCTCTTAGGAATCTGATTAACTTCGTCGAGATTCAGATTTTCTGACCTACCATTGGTATTAACGGATGAAGAATTTTTACCAGAGCTACCAGCATTACTGGATGGGGGTTCTGGCAATGAAATAACTGAATTTTCCAGTTTTTGCTCGTATATTCCAAGATTAACTGAATTTTTTAATGGCTTGATTGTCCACTTTACTTTGGAATTGGTTGGAATATTGACCCATTTAACGGTGAATGATTTTGACCTGATTTCAAATGTCTCTACCATTGTATCGGTGTGTACATATCAATGCAATACAGCATTAAACACGATGGATGGAAAACAAAGAAACGAGTCAGAAATGTTGAGTGAAACGTGGTAATCGCTATCTCGGTACGAGAGGCTGGCATGTTGCCGTTTATAGTAGTATACAAACAATTCTAAATTCTTTATACATTCTTCTTTGCCGTGGCTTTAAAATGGTGATGTATCTGTTTCTGAACGTCCTGTAGGAACACACACGTCATAATGGCATTCCAGAGGAAGAATATACAACTTGAAGCAAAGAGACCCGTCGTGAATATATCCGGGTCACCACGGAATTCCAGTCTCCATCCATTGTACAGCCATAGTCCTTGGGTGATTATCCAGCCAAGTAACAACGTAATTCCTGTTTTAACGCCTATGGTTGTTCCTGCGATGTATTGGGGGAGAAGACAGAGGAACCAGATGAAATATTGTGATGTACAAACTTTATTGTACATTATGAAAACAAAGGTTTGAATGAAAAGAATCTTATAAAGGATTGAATTTTTAAATTCAGTATTTGCCGATTGCAATCCCTTCCTTAAGGCCAGCGGGATCAATATTAATGAAAAACTTAACTGTGGTATAAACGCCAATTTTTCAAATTTGAAATTGGCAGAATTGGCAAATGAGTTTAGGTATAAGGAGACGTTGTAAATGCTGAAGTTATGCCTATGATCTAACCTAATTAGATGATAAAAGTATGCTTCATTCAAAAATTCCCATCCATAATATAAAAACATCCAGTAAGTTAAACCCAAAAAGCTCACTGCTATGCTGAGAACATACAACAGCCGTTTGTAGGTAAATGGTAAATATAGAGATTGTGTTGAATCTAAGTAGAGTAACAGTGTTGGAATGTATATAAAAGGATATATTTTGAAATGGATTGAAATACCTAGAACCAAAGCTGATAATATGACGCAGTTTTTCGTTAGCAAGTAGATTGACAAGCAAACAAATGAAGTTAACAATGATTCAGAGGATCCACGTGTTGAAATTGTAATAACCATAGGATTAAACAACCATATTAGGGACAAGTATCTATTTTCAAATGACAATGAATTTTTGATAATTAAACCTGTGATAAGGTCACAAAATATGAAAACGAATTTTCCAAAAGAAAACCACAGTGGAGGTTGATAAGTCGTAGGAATTAGGATCCATGAAAGCAATGGAGTGTATCTATATGTTGTTCTCAAGAAGGGAGATTCATTTTGTGCCGCAAATTTAGCTGCATCGGTGAAAACGTAATAATCGATATCCGTATAGGGCAATGGCATGTGGGCATCCTGGTATAGACCGAATGCAAAGAATGCAAGTCTTAGGAGTAAACTTACGATAGTGATCATTAGTTATATGCAAGCAAATAGACATGAGAGAGGCATGTATGATGAGATACGAATTGTACGCGTATTTTACTCTTAAGTATGATGCTAATGGAAGAAAAAAAAATACATTATCAAAGGTTTATTAATGAAACTACTATAGATATAAACGTGAATAAAGATACAGATTATATGAATTTATAAATATAAGAGTTGTAATTTATTTAGTTTTCCGAAAATTTTAGATTATAAGAAAAGATGAAAAGTATAATATAATGAAATATAGTATACACATTAATCATAATCTTCTACCTCTTCTACCACCCTTCTTTCTGGTAGAGTCGGATGGGATTGGAGTAACATCTTCGATTCTACCAATCTTTAAACCTGATCTTGCTAAAGCTCTTAAAGCAGATTGACCACCTGGACCTGGGGTCTTGGATCTAGTACCACCGGTTGCTCTTAATTTGATGTGAACAGCGGTAATACCAACTTCTTTACATTTGACGGCAACGTCTTGAGCAGCCAACATACCAGCGTAAGGAGATGATTCATCTCTGTCAGCCTTGACTTTCATACCACCAGTTGCTCTTGCAATGGTTTCCTTACCGGATAAATCGGTAACATGGACGAAGGTATCGTTGGTTGAAGCGTAGATGTGTGCAACACCAAAGACTTCAGAGGTGCCTTGTGATTGTGGACCAAGAGTAACGTTTTCTGGAAAAGAAAGTGTGGGAAACGGAATGTTAGTATTAAGATTCATGATGAGGTATAACGACGGAGGAAGGATGATCTGATGTTGCAAAAAAGTTTTCAGTCTATGCCCTTTTCGTATTACCGTTGGGTGGTCTTCAACAAAGTGGGATTTTTCTTTGATTTTTTTGCAGGAAAAACAAATATGCCTGTTATCCACTTGAAACAAAGTCTAAATTTGAACAGACTTGTTTAGACAAGGCTGTCTAGTTCGGTATATATATATACATATATATATATATTGATGTATGTATGTCTTTTGGTTTCATGCAAGGATGAACAGTTGACCAACTTCATTGACTTGTGGTTGTGGTTTTTTCTGAGTATCCATCAGTGTACCTATCCTCCTACAGAGCTGTCTGTACCAGCAAAGTGTTAAGTCTGTACATACCAGTAGCCATTGTTGATGGGTAAAGCAAACTAAAAAAAATGCAAAATTTGATGGAACTGAAATCTAGGTATATGGAATATAGAGTACACAGCAATGAGCACCGCATGCACACACACAGTAATGCGCTGCAGTACGAGAGGGTGAAGGCGTGGGAACGAGCAGCGCGTAGCGAGCCGCGGGTGGGAAAAACGGGGAGCAGGGAAAAGGTACAGCGGTGTGCGGGGTGCAAGTTTTTCACAGTCACACGGGGGCCCAGCATGTTTTCAGGCTGGATTGGGACAAGCGGGAGATCCAAAGTGGATTGGAAGGGCTAGCATGTTTTGTCGTGTTAGATCTATAGAGTAAAAAGTACACAATTAGTAGACGAAACCTAAGATTTTACCGGAGACGTGCTTTCTCTTTGCTTCTTCGTGGTCCATGATACCGGCCGAGGTGGTCATGATAACGTAACCGAATTGTCTAGCTGGCAACAAGTTGGTGGTCCACTTGTCGATGTCGCTGATCTTGACGTTGAATCTTGGTTGGATGACACCACACTTGTTCAATCTACCGTTCAACTGGATGACAATCTTACCGGATCTGTGGTCGTCGATGAATTCAAATTCACCAATGTAACCGTGCTTTTGCATGACGGTCAAGAATCTGATGATGACCTTGGAGGAAGGTCTGATTAAGACTTGTCTCTTACCTGCCTTTTCAGCATTGTTGATGGCATTGAGAGCATCTGCGAGGACGGAAGTTCTGGTCATGGTGTGTTGCCTTGTTGGGGAAAAAGTGCCTGAACTCGAGAGGGAGAGCTGAGCAGACGTGCAGACGTGTAGATGTGCAGCTGCAGTGGTAAGAAAAACATGAGCGATTCCCGCAGCGCCGCGGCGATGGCGGTGGCGGTGGCGATGGCGGGAGGACAGTGTGCGGTTCCGGGGGTATTCGCGCTCTGGTGTGGGAGCGGTGCGGGGGTGGGTGGAGCGCGAGGATTTTTCACGCCCTCGTTTTTCCGCGTGGGTGGTGTTGTGTTGAATTGTGTGGATATCTGCTGCTGGTGCTGGCAAGCAGTGTTTCTTTCTTCTGTCCGTTTCACTCCACAGACTCAACCATGCCTGTATGTATAGCACCACCATCAAGTTTATCACACCAGTGCTGAACTGAACCGGATTCGGGGGTTCACGCTGCCTACATTTGTATCACCTAGACCGAGACATCATTCACTTTGCAAATTTTGCCTTCACACACTACGCTAGTTGCATTGAAGCAGCACATAGCATAGGGTGTGCAAATGACTGGAGTTGGGGTGTTTGCTCATTTCGGGACCGCCACATCACAAACCGAGACGGAACAAGACAAGACAAGACAAGACAAGACGAAACGAAACGAAGCGAATCGGTGTTTGCGAGAAACTCATCCGCCAATATACAAATACTAACATTATTCTATTAATCCAGTCACAAAAAACCTTCAAGGTCAAGCAAAAGTTAGCTAAAGCACAAAACCAAAACAGACCATTACCACAATGGATCAGATTAAGAACTAACAACAAGATCAGATACAATGCCAAGAGAAGACACTGGAAGAGAACCAAGTTAGGTCTTTAATTGTGCTTCTATGTGCCTCTTTTCGATTTTATAGTTGTATAACTTGACTAAATAACCTAATAGATTAGTATATCTACTACTTTGAGCGCCTCCAGCAACTCCCGCAGTAGCAATAACCCTAACCTTGCACACCGAAAACCCTCACCGCGTCGCTGTGCAGATGGAAAAGTATAAAAGGATGAGCTTTCGCCCATTTCCCCCACTCTCCAGTTGCTTTTTGTTTTGGTTCTGCTCACATGCCACAGGAACCCACCCCATGTGGCCATGGGGTGTCCCTGGGCACATAGATGCTCATCTCTTTGATATAGGATTGGTTTGAATGATGAAACTTAACCACCGCGTTAGTCAAGCTAGATAGTATCTGATATTTGATGATTGATACTTTTTGGGTCTTCTTTCTACTGACACTTGCTGGTCCTATTTGTAATTTGTACTCTGTTTTTTAGTTGCTTGTTTTGGTAGTTGTAGAACTATGAAATACTATAAAATGTTACCTAGTTAAGCTAAACCTGTTCTTCAAAAACAGTTTCAATTGGCTTCTCCATGAAACTGGCATGTGAGAAAACACAAACGCATGATGATCCAACTAACCACATCATTGTACTAATTGGTGAGGCTAGAAACCCCAATGGTAGTGCAACTATCATCAGTGCTGTGTATAATTGTGACGCTGTAACTGTACCAATTGGTAAAACCAAATCTTCACCTTGTAACTTGTTGATTGCAAACAATCCACCACAAACTAATGCAATAACGAATAGTAACAAAAAGTTGGTGAGCAATGCATAAACTGACAACAATAAAACTATACCTATATAGTTTGATTGATAATATTGTAAGTTATAACTAACGCGTTGTTGTAATTCGCCAAAGTTTGATGGCTTGGAAAAATGACGAACATCGAAAAACTCTTGTGGTGAACGTAATGTTGAAAATTTATTTTGAATGGTATGAAAGTTCTCCTTCAAATTCTCTAAACTCAATTGTTCAGCTAAACCATGAATCTGTGTAAAACTAAAATGTTAGCGTTCGATCCAGAAGAAAAAAAAAAAAAACTAAAAAGCAAGAATGGAAAAAAATAGAATTCTCGAGAGAAATATACTTACATTCACGGTCGATAAAGAAGTTATCAGGTTGCTCATCTTGTTATTTTCTGGTCCAGCTGCTAAGGAAAGAAAAGAACCAGCAGAGGAAGACAACAACACATCAAGAGGCAAATTCAACCGATTTTTATCAACAATCATCATTGGCAAATTCGCGGAGGCTTCATTTTATTGAACCTACTACTACAAATACTACACGTTTATTTCCACTACTTCGCCGTGTGCTCTATGCCACACGCCATCTAGTTCAAATCCCTGTTCACCTCCAACACCAAAAATTCCCACTTTAGTTAGTTCTTGTGTATTTTGAGCGTAATTCCTAAAACCAGTTTCCAATTCTGAGCATTCTAACGCAATTTTCTGTGTACCTTTAGTCGGCAATACGATTTCTTCCTTGATAGTCTTGCTATCATAATAGAATAACTTAACATCCCTGTAACCAGCCTTGCCCACAATCGGATCAACTGCTAAAAATGCCTGTTTTTCGCCCCATCCCAAACCACCAACAATGAGCTTATAATACTGTTCATTCCATGGCTGTATGTTTTCCTCGTTTTCGTAGAATTTGAAATAAAGGTCTTTCTTCGACTCCATAACAATGGAATTCTCGGTTAGGTAACCTGATGCACTCTCATTATTTATACTTTTGACTAAGTTACCTTCAAAATCTGTGATTGTGTATAGTTCTTCCGTTCCTTCAACCAATGGAATTTCAGTCAATCTATTGGAATACTTCATACTCTTTATGCTTATGTCTTCCAAATTAATATCGATGGATATCTTGGCCAGATTATACCAGTCAAATGGCTCATTACCAATGTAAAAACAGGTACTGTTTTCACTATTCTCGAATAAGGTGTTGGCCAACCTACTTTTACAGCTAATGCCCAATTTTGAGAAATTGAGGTGAAACAAAGTTTCCTCCTTGTGATCCTTCCAAGACTTATCAAACTTTATAGGATCAACACTCAGAGGATCATTTTTTTTCTTAATTCGATCATTTCTCTGTTCAATCGTCTCCTTCGATGTAATTTCATATGGAGACTGTAACCATAGTTCTGAGTATCCATTTCTCGAATTCACAAGTGAATCAACACAGCTCACTACTATCTGTTTGATCGAATGGGTGCTGTGAAGTTCAATCACTTTGTTAACCACATTGTTTAGTTGGGAAGGTGTGGTTGTGAGAATAAGTGAAGTATGTTCTGGTGGCTGTACTATACTAATAGATTGAGGATTGAGTGTCGTTTTCGTGAATAAAGTGCGTTTGAAAGTGCTGACTATGGGTCTCAACATGATGACTGCACGAGAATATGGTGCATGTAAAATGAACAAGGGCACACATTCGTGAGGAAAAGTTGTAAACGTTTTTTTCTTCGGATCCATATTACATGTAGATAATTTTTCTTCCGTCTTTTCCAAGCCTTATTTTCTTGAGTTTCACGATAAAGTTGAAAAAGTTACATCACTTAGATAGATATAAATTTATATATTAATTAAAAATAGATATAAAACAAACATACAAACATATGATAAAAGAGTAAATAATCTATTTAAGCTTCTTCTTTGGTCTTAATTGGTTAGAGTGACCACATTTTCTCTTTCTACAGTTAGTAGCTCTTGGTGGTAATCTAGCGTAACATTTTCTGCAAATTGATTTTTCACAGTTGTATTTGGAAGCTAAAGCTTTTAAAGAAGGTTCGATAATACCACCTCTTAATCTTAAAACCAAGTGTAAAGTTGATTCTTTTTGAATGTTATAATCGGATAGTGTTCTACCATCTTCTAATTGTTTACCTGCAAAGATTAATCTTTGTTGATCAGGTGGAATACCTTCCTTATCTTGGATCTTTTGCTTAACATTGTCAATAGTGTCAGAAGATTCAACTTCCAAGGTAATGGTCTTACCAGTTAAGGTCTTGACAAAAATTTGCATCTTTAGACTGAATTAAAAAAAATGAGATGTTAGAATTTGTTGTTGAGTAAGATTAAATACACACACATTTCTATTGATGTTAATGAAAATAATAATGCTTTCAACCACGATAATGATAATAGCAGTTGTTGTTGTCGTAGCAGTGTTATAGTTTCTGGTATTTGAATGGATTGAAATATGATGTAAGCTTTAATTATTCATGATCAACAGTAGCATAGCGTAGATAATGTGTACAGTAATTTGAGTGGATTACTAACCTAGGAGTTAGTTTAATGCTCTATATGATATGTATACGTACCTTTTGAACTGTTGTTGGAAATCGAAAATAACCAAGTCAAATCTTGTTGCTGGATGTCAGAGTGAAATAACGAGAAATCCATCTACACAGTATATTACCAGAGCAATGCCTCAGACGCTCTGCACGTACGCAGTATGGAGGCGAGATCCAACCAGCGCGCAGTCACAAATGTTCGCACTGCTACGCCAGAAGGGCGAAAATAAAAACGCACACTTGCAAGCCGCTGGCCCAAAAGCCCTATTGACCTGCACGTGAGCGGCAGCACACAAACCCGCCAACTACCTTGTCACGTGCAAACGTCACGTGCGTTATTTGTTACGTAATTTTTTGTTTTGCTGCTCCGGAAAAACGCCGTCTCGGGACGAGGACGAAAAACGGAGCAGAAAACAGCAAAACAGCGCCAGCTACAACCGAGGCGATGCAGCGGCTCTAGTATCGGCATCCAGACCTATTTTGAACTGGTGTTGCCCCCCAAATAGTCGGCATTTTTGACAGGTAGAATTACTTGTTCGTTTCGTACGTGTTTCCAGAGTTCCATTTTTTTTCCTTGTCAAGTCCTTCGGTGCCTTCCAGTTCCATTTCCTTTTGATGTATACACCCTTCCGTTGCTTTACCAATTCAGCAAGGAGAGCCATGTCAACGCAAGCATCATACCCACATATATCTCCACATTTAAGAAGTATTATTTCCAAGCATTTACCGGCGTCATCACCGGAATTGGATCCTTCTACTCTATCAAACTACACTAATTTTGTTGTCAGTCACACTATCTTAAATTTAAAACTTAGTTTTAGTGAAAAGGTATTGTCTGGCTCGATTTCCTTCGATGTAAATTGTATTCAAAATACAGATAAGATTATTCTAGATACTTCTTATTTAATTATTAAAAAGGTTTCAATTGATAACAATAACATTACAGACTTCAAATTGGACAAAAGATTAGAACCTTTAGGTGCTTCACTTGAGATAAAGCATGATGTCTCAAAAAATGAAAAATTCAATTTGAAAATAGATTACGAAACAACAGAACGTTGTACTGCCTTACAATGGTTAGATCCACAACAAACGGATGGTAAGAAATTACCATACTTGTTTTCACAATGTGAACCAATCCACGCCAGATCATTCTTTCCTTGCTTCGATACTCCATCGATTAAATCGACATTTACTTATTATTTTGATTCCCCCTTTAATACTTTGACTTCAGGATTGTTAAAGAGCAAGAAAGGTACATCTTATCATTTTGAACAGCCGGTTCCGATTCCTTCATACCTCGTTTCAATTGCTTCGGGTGATATAACTGAAGCTAAAATCGGTCCAAGATCAAAAGTTTACTCGGAGCCTTCATTTATCGATAGCTGTCAGTATGAATTTGAGAATGATACTGAAAATTTCATTAAAACTGCAGAGAATATTGTTTTCCCATATGAATGGCATGATTATGACGTCTTGATTCTACCGTCCTCCATGCCATTTGGTGGTATGGAACACCCAAATTGTACATTTGCTACTCCAACTTTGATTTCCGGTGATCGTGAAAATATTGATGTTATAGCTCATGAACTGGCACATAGTTGGTCAGGTAATTTGGTAACCAACTGTTCCTTTGAACATTTCTGGTTAAATGAAGGTTGGACTGTTTATTTGGAAAGAAGGATTCAAGGGAGTATTCATGGTGAAGATTTCAGACATTTTAGTGCCATCATTGGGTGGAACGATTTAGTCAATTCAATTATTTCGATGGGTCAATCCTCTAAAAGATTCTCAACTTTAATTCAAGACTTGAAGGATAAAACTGATCCCGATGATAGTTTTTCAACAGTTCCATATGAAAAGGGTTTTAATTTATTGTTTCATTTAGAGCAAACCTTAGGTGGTAGAGAAATTTTCGATCCTTTCATTAAGTTCTATTTTAATAAGTTCAAATATAAATCATTAGACTCTTATGAGTTTTTGGATTGTCTTTATGAATTTTATTCCGATAAATCAACTATCTTAGATTCAATTGATTGGGATACTTGGTTATATCAACCAGGATTACCTCAAAAACCTCACTTTAATACGAAGTTAGTCGATGAATGTTACGCATTAGCGGCAAAGTGGATACAAGTAATTGATAAAGCACCAGAAAATCTTGATAGGTTCAAATCCGATGATATTTCTCAATTCAGTGCCAATCAAAGTGGTGTATTTTTAGATAAATTGGTAGAATATGAAGGACAAAATGGATTCACATGGAAAAACAAAAATGGTGCTAAAGCATTAAAAGTCATGTCTAAAATTTATAATAAGTATTCACAATCCACAAATGCAGAAGTTATATTTAGATGGTTTAGATTACTATTGACCGCAAATATCGAGTCATCATTTCAAGATTTAGCTGATTGGCTAGGTACTGTCGGTAGAATGAAATTTGTCAGGCCTTCATATACAATGTTAAATAATGTTGATCGTCAATTAGCGTTGGAAACTTTCAAAAAATACGAATTCAATTATCACCCAATTTGTAGATCAATGGTTAAAAAAGACCTTGGAATAAATTGAGGTAAAATCCAACTAATGTTAATTATTGTTATTGTGTACATTTTTATAAAAAGGTAATAAAATACAAACTTCTCTTTTCTCCCTCTCCTTCGTCTTCTAAACCATATTTATATCGTCATCGGAGAATTCATCATCATCAACATCAATCAACGTCAAACTTTCACCACCATCAATAATTTGCCAAACATTCAACCTTTGGTACTTCTCAATACAATCGTTAATTTCCAATTCTGTAAAATTTTTCATAATACAAATTTCCTTTAACCTTGCCATCGATACAATCTTAGATTTGGTAGCTTTCATTTGGTTAGATATGAACTCTTTAATGATTGTGAACAATTTTTCCTGTGACGTCTCTTCAATGTCATTATTCTCCTCATACAAAGAGTTCTTCGCTGCATGAACCAACCTTAGCGCTTCATCGACATCACTGAATAGCACCTCATTAGAAAACCTAATGCGTGCCAATGCCTGTGACATTCTTAGTATACCCAACAACGTTCTTGGTGAAGTATGGGAAAAAAATTTTTTGGAGTTCTCATTCTTTTTACTCTCCTGTCTTAACTTGATGTACGTCGAAACAACGTAATCACTGGCTTCTTTACTAATAACTGGCTTGTATTGTCTCGCAATAGAAATATACTGCCTCATTGTTTGTTCATCAATTGTCTGAAAGTTTGATGGAGGATGTCTGTTAAACATATGCACATAAGCAACATGCTCAGCCAATTTAATATCGTTTTCCAAATCTGGTTTATCCAAAATTAAAAACAGAATGTCGAATCTTGATAACAATGCCGCTGGTAGATTGATGTTTTCGTTCGGCGACATTCTTGTATTATAACGTCCATACAATGGATTGGCAGCCGCTAAAATCGACGTACGTGCATTTAACGATGTCGTGATACCCGCCTTGGATATAGAAATTGTTTGCTGTTCCATAACTTCATGAATTGCAGTTCTATCACTTTCATCCATTTTATCAAATTCATCGATACAACAAACACCATTGTCTGCTAATACTAACGCACCCCCTTCCAAAACCAATTCATCAGTAATTGGATCACGCATCACAGCCGCAGTTAGACCAACCCCAGATGAACCCTTACCAGTAGTATACACCGCTCTGGGTGCAATTTTAGAAATAGATTTGAGTAATTGTGACTTAGCCACACCGGGATCACCCATAAGTAAAATATTTATATCACCTCTAATTTTCATACCGTCGCCAATCTCTTTAGTGACACCACCAACAAGTAAAAGCAATAATGCTTTCTTTATATCCAAATGACCGAAAATTTCAGGTGCAATTGAAGAAGCCAAAATATCATAAAATGCATTTTGATTTCTCAAATTTTCAATCTTAGTCTTGATTTCATCAGTAAGACCTAATGTCTCGTATTTCCGTTTATGTTGTTTGACAAACTGCGCCTCCAGATATGTCTCTGTTAATAATCCTGCCTTCAATGCTTGAAATCCAGTGTATGGTTGTGGTAAAAATATACCTGAAACGTCAACCATATCACCAGGAACCATGGTTCGAACAAGTCCTCCTCTGACATGGATTGTTAACATCCTAGGAATACTTCCCGGTGGAACATCTGAGGCTAATTCTTGAATTTTCACATCTTGATAGGCTGCAAATTTAGATGCCCTCGTACTTGGGAACAACCTGCCACGCTTCCTATTCTGTTTACATATTTCACTCTCACATTCGATCATTGGAGAAAAAGTTTTAGCTTTAACTTCTTGAAAAATTTCATAACCACATGCATCACATGTATATGCTTGAACTTCCACTGCCGGTCTAACATCTGAAACCCTAGTCACAATACCTCTAATAGTTATTAATTGCCCAATATGACCACCCTTGACATTTCTCACATTTAATGGTTTTGCAGATTTTCCGGTGGAACTGGTCCATGGTTTGAAATAAACATTGTAACGTCTTAATAGTTGCGGGGGAAATAACTCAGCTGTTGCATGTTCAGTATTGGAATCATCATTATTTGTCCTTGAGGGGTCCAAATCGGATCTTTCGTTTTCTCTTTCACGTTCTTGTTCTAAATTACCCGATCTTAAAATCCTTTGGTGAATGATAACATCCAAAACTGTATCTTTATCAGTTATTGGCTTAGTCGGTTGTGGTAAATTTTCATCAATTACTCTAGAGAACAATTCAACATAATGATGTGCATTTTTGACAATCTCACTTGCTAAACTATCAGACGCACTACGAATACCCTGTTGCTGTAAACTCTCAAATCTAATTATATCATCAAGTTCTATAGTTAAATTATCCAACTCTCTATTGGCAATTTTTTGCAACAAAAACATATACTTAGGAAATGAAGTAGCTTCGTTCTCTTCCTTTCCTAACTCAATATCATCCTCACGCCTATCATAAAAATCTTCAGTAAGCTCATCCTCGAGCGCATATGAAGGATTAGATTTATATTCTCTTAAAAAATTAGCTATTTGTTCCTTCAACTTGTCATAGTCCGGATATGACCCATATGTTTTGGGAAGTGGAGTACGAAACTCTTCAGCCATAGTTGCGCCATCCATTTATACTTGTCTGTGTTTCTCCTTATTGAGTTGCAAGATGAAACTGGTAATCTAATGTAGCCATGAAGCGAAATTTGTTTCCAGTCGCGGTCAATTTGTTGCTTTCATGCATTTTCCTTTCTGGGCAACTATGTATATAAAATCGTTAAGGCTCACATAGTGAAACTAATTGAGGACTCTATGATGACAAACATAAAGTACAAAAGTATAAGATATAAGTGTATACAAAAATAGACATTATGTAACCCTTCTGAGATTATCAAAAGGTTCTGTATCTACATAAGCCTTTATCAGTGATGAACTAGATTCTTCAAGAAACTGCAATTGCTCATCAATAAATGATTCACAAACAATTGATTTATCTTTATCGTGAAAGAACTGAAAGTCCGTACCTTCAGTACAAACATGTTTTTTAACTAATTTCCATAAAAATTTTTCAAGATCAAAATTAAATCTTGGAAAGTCACCTCCTAAATTACGCAGCCTAGTACCATCATAATCGACGGTTGCCTCTGACTCAACCAAGTGGAATGGATCCATCTTTGTCTCATGAACATGATAAAACATTGGAGTTGATTTCTCAATACAGAAGTTTTCGAAAAAAAAATTTTCATAATCATATTTAAAGTCATCTCCTTGTAATAAAATTTGCTGTTGAATATTTTTATTTGTTGCTTTCAAATTTTCTAGATCTTGTATTGGATCATATTGTATAATCGAAGTATCTATAAACATACCGTCTTTGTTAAATCCGTACGCACGATCTGGCATTTTGTAAACTTGATAATAGTCTAAATTATAATAATTTGAAGCTGCAACAAAGGTTTCTTTGTCACCTTCCCCCGCTCCGCCTTGAGATAATAAAGGATAATAACCGAATGGCCCATCTAAGTTATAATACAACGCTAACAATAAAGCCTTAAAATGTATTTTTTTGTTTATTAGCATTTCTCCAGATTCAGTTGTCCAATCTGGTAAGGTCCCTTCTCTATCGTGTAGTGGCACCTTATTTAAAATAGTTGGATTTACATCTATTTTTTCTTGATAGTTATCATTATTCTCATCAATATCAACATCAACATCAACTTCTTCTGCAGTTTTCAGGTACTTTAAATCCGTTGTGAAATCATTCAAATGTCGTATCCTTTTTCCAAATTTTGTACCTCTGACTTTATAAAAATGTGGCGAAGTTGTTCTACGCCAGTAATCGGGCCAAGTAATCATAGTTTTATTAATGAATAATTGGGACTCGAACAAACTATCAGGATTGATAACTGGATATGTATCTGCATCTAACAAAAACACGTTTTCAAAAGATGAAGCCAATAATGCCATAGATTTATACTGATAACCAGTTATTTGCATCTTGTCCAACATTTTTGAATCAAAAACATCATATAGATTGATACAACGTGCGTTATATCTTGGTAATATTTCCTCACAAAAATGTGTTTCATAAAATTCAGGTGTTGGAATAATGACTTCAATTGGTAAAAGAGAACCTAAACTCCTCAAGGTTTCAATAACCAATATTGAAAACCACGAATATTTACCGCCACCAACAATCACATAACCGTTACCGTCATAAAAATTTGGAGTTATATCTGGCAAGTTATCGGTAACAATTTTATGCTTGACTGTTAAGTCATCGAGAAAATTTTGAGGGAAATGAAAAAATGTTTCACAATCTGTTTGAGACAATCTGTCCTGAGCATCGGCATAAAACAAAATTGGCCAGATAACTGGTTTGCCATTGATCATAAACAATCGTTGTTCCAACGGGAATGATAGTCTGTTACCATGAATCAAATCTAAAAGCTGGTTGAAAAACTTTTTGGATATTTCACTACCTTCAATAAAATTTGTTGATGTAACTTTGGCCAACTTTTCATCAATTTCTATTGACCAGTCCTTATCTAAATCTGGGGGATTTGGATTTTCAATCTCGTGTATATATTCCTTCAAGGTATCATCATTGACGAGATCATCATCGGGGATCGTTTCTACGTGCGCATATGAAGAATCAATCAAAGATTCAGGATCGGAATCATGAGCAATATTTATGGTATCTGAAAGGAGTTTGATAGAATTTGGATTTTCCTTGATCGAGTTATGATGACCAGCTTTCACGTTTGATTCATGTGACTCGTTTGATTCATTGGATTCATTGGATCCATTCGATTCGTTTGATTCATTGGATTCGCTTGATTCATTTGACTCTGTGAACTCGGTTATTTCACTCGATTCTTCGTTAGGACTGGCCAAAGTTTGATCGTTACTATTTTCATTTTCAACATCATACTGCTCGTGAATGAAATTACCAACATTATCCTCTATGTCTTCTTTATTTTCTTCAAAATCCAACCCATCTTTAGTTGATTGCAGCAGAATATGAACATCCTTCAATGAAAGAGAATCAGATTGGTTAGAAAGAAGAATCAGAAATAGTGCCAAGATAAAGCAGGTACTGAAAAGAACCCTCAGCTTTTTTTTGGACATGAACATTGGAAGTGGTTAAAAAAGAAAACACAAACAAGAAAGGTAAGGGATGATAGGTTTCTGACCAAAAAAAAGAGAAAAAAGTTGCTTCAGACTATATATACCTACACAACAGAAAAGAAAAACCACCGAAACAATAACCTGGGTATAGCTGCGAGAATAGACCGATCGAGAATGTTGTCCGCTGTGTGACAATAGGAGAATTGCCGATCAGGAACGTGGAGAAATTCCGGTGCCAAGCCTAGTTTCAATAAGCCTGGAGAAATGGGTAGTTAGCGGCGCAAGAATGGCTTAGCTCGTAATACCAAATTTAACCTTGTGGAATTTGAAACACTGCTTTCAGTGAATACACGTTATACACGTTTTTTTTTCAGTATGCCGCAGTGTTTCTTTACCCCTGACTTGGCGCTGGAGGAATCTCGGGAAAATTAGGCGAGTGCCATAATTAGAGTTTGTTCTGCTGCTGTTGCTTTTTTTTTCTCCGACGGCAACAGCAACAGCAACCGGGTATTCTGGCTGTAGCTTTCCCGGAAGAGCTAGGCTGCGTGTGGTCAGGCATGTCCAATTCGGATCCACACGAGCTGCCCGTCCCTCGCCTGGGTCCGTCAACAAAACATGCACCAACTTTCGTTATGGGAAGGTGGGGTCATATACACCGCTGCAGAGATGTTTCTGGAAACGGAAACAAAAAAAACCAACACACCCGGTCACGTGACGCAATCACGTGACGCAATCACGTGATTGCACGACGCCCGTACACCGCGCGACTCGTGGCAGAACTCTCCGGCGTCGGCCAAAACGCCGAGCAGCAGCCAATGAGAGCGCGGGCGTGAAGGCGCGGGCTGGGCGGTGTACGGACAGCTGACGCGGGAAAGCGGGGAGGTCGGCGAGTTGGCCGTGTATATAAAGACAACGTGGTTTTCCCCTCAGATGCAGTTTTCCGCTGAGCTTTCCCTGTAGGCCTGTTCAGCTGCCAGTACTGTCATTCTTCCTCCTGCTAGTCATTCCTCGATTGCTCTTGACACTGCCTTTCTTGTTAAAATCTTTATCACTATCCTAATCAAGTAGTTATGTCTGGCTTTTTTGATCATACACTCCATGCAACAGAAAAAGGCCAAGACTCCCCATCAACACACTCGTTTACTTCCGATATGCTTTCGCATGATTCCTCTGAATCAACAGATTTGGCCTTGAAACCAATCACATCGTCTACAACTCTATCGAATGAAAAACCCTCTTTTTTCATCATCATTTTGGCGATTTTGGCATCCATCTCCGGATTTATGTTTGGTTATGACACCGGTTATATTTCTTCGGCCTTGGTGTCTATTGGTGAAGATTTTGGCCATCCTTTGTCATATGGTCAAGAACAATTCATAACTGCCGCTACATCTCTTGGTGCCTTTATCACGGCAATTTTGTCTGGTATATTTGTCGATTTTTTGGGCAGAAAACCGCTTCTAATGTTCTCAAACGTGATGTTTATTGTCGGTGCAATCATTCAATGTGCTTCTCAAAATGTTTGGACCATGATTGTTGGAAGATTTGTTATGGGGTTTGGTGTCGGTATTGGATCATTGATTGCTCCTCTTTATATTACAGAGTTAGCGCCTTCTAAATTTAGGGGCAGATTGGTCATTTTGAATTGTCTGGGTATTACCGGTGGTCAATTGATTGCTTATGCAATTGGTGCTGGTTTGACCCATGTTCATAATGGATGGAGAATTCTAGTTGGACTATCGCTAATTCCTCCAACAACTCAATTGTTTTCATTTTTTTTCTTGCCAGATACCCCAAGATTCTTAATTATGAAGAATAGGTTAGATGAAGCTGAAAAAGTCTTGCTTAGAATATATTCACATGCTCCTGTTGAAAACATCAAACTCAAAATTTTGGATTTGCAAGATGAAGAGTCAACCGATCTCATCACCAAGAATCCTCTCAAAAAATGGTGGAAAACAGTTGTTGAACTCCATACAGTACCATCAAATTTTCGTGCTTTGTTTCTTGGTTGTGCAATGCAGAGTATTCAACAATACACAGGTTTTAACTCATTAATGTATTTTTCAGCAACTATATTCAAAGCTATTGGGTTTGAAAATTCAACAGCCGTTTCACTCATTATTGCAGGTACTAATTTTGTCTTCACTATAGTTGCATTCTTCATCATTGATAAAGTTGGTCGTAGAAGAATGTTACTGTTTTCGATGCCTTTTGTTATTGCCTTTTTAGTTTTGAATGCAATTGCGTTCCATTTCATTAATGTGGTATTCCAAGAAAATAGTGCAGTTGTTGGCGGTAGTATTCATTCATGGGGAATTGTTATCATTGTTGCAATGATCTGCTATGTTGCATCATATGCAGTCGGTATTGGTAATGTTCCTTGGCAACAGAGTGAAGTTTTTCCCCAAAGAGTTCGTGGTGTCGGTATTTCATATGCAACAGCTGCAAATTGGGCAGGTTCCTTGATCATCTCATCAACTTTTTTAACAATGTTGAAAAATATAACACCGACTGGTACTTTCTCGTTATTTGCAGGATTCGGTGTTCTTTCCTACATTTTGATCTTTTTTTGTTATCCAGAACTATCGAACTTGGAGCTTGAAGAAGTTCAAGACATTTTAACTGGTGGTTTTCAAATCAAAAAATCTATGCAATTAGCTGAAGCGAGAAAGAATGGCAGTCCTTTGACAATAGATGAAACTCCTGAAAGTATTAACAGCGTCTAACTTGATTTTTGCTTTATTTTATTCTATTCTTTTTGTTTAAAATTTTCAGGGATAGTTGTCTTTAATCTGCTCGGTTTTTAGTTTGTTCTATTATTTGGTTTATTTTTCTTTCATTCCTTATTTGTATACTTAGTTTAATTTTAATTTAATTTAATTTTTTATTTGATGATTATCAACTTGGTATCATATTGTATTACGTAATTTTATTTGAACCGAACGGTTTTCTACATGATTGTAATCTACATCTCTTTTCCTTTTAACTTTCTACCAGTTAAGCAATACAAGATCATGAGTGGCACTGAAGGCGGGCTAGATATTAACGTCAGCCCATGGAGTATAGCTTCCGGAGGTACAGACAAGCAGCTTGAGTCTCCATATATTGATATGCTATCTTTAACTTATAAGACACCCTTGAAGGATTTAGACCACATATCATGTCCGATTTGCAAATTACCGTTCATCGAACCATGGAGTACGGTTTGTGGGCATACATTTTGTAAGAGATGTTTGTTTGAAAGTTTTAAAAGCGTGCTAGGTGAAAGATGTCCTCTTGATCGTGTACACCTGAAAATAAAATCAGAAGAAGATGACAATGATGATGATGATGAGTTGGACGTGTATCCATCACCTATAATTTTGCTGAATATGACGGATGATCTAGTCGTCTCTTGTGTCAATCAGAGTCGGGGATGCACATGGACGGGCGAAAGGTGGAGCATAAAAAAGCATGTGCTGGATTCATGTGAGTTTACTAGAGTTGAATGTGTCTGTGGTGAATTGTGCCAGCGACGGTTTCTTGTTGAACAAGAACTGTTGAACAAAGATTTTACAGTACGTGGGTCTGCCGATAACACGACAGTTTGTCCACATTCGGAGACTGTGTGTCCAGAATGTGAAGAATCCGTTGAAAAACTCCACTTGAAAACGCATTTGGCTAAGGAATGTTTACAAAATATGGTACAATGTAAGGGATGTCTATTATCTTTTCCACTGATGTACATTGATTCGCATGAACGACATTGTCAGAAAATTTATGTAGATTGTCCAGGACTGCCGTACGGCTGTTTTTGGAAAGGACAGCGTGAACTGCTAAATATACACAAAGATGACTGCGTAATAATGAAAATGAGTGGATTTTTCAACGGGTTGCAAAATAACATCGATGAACTTCATAGGGAGAACCAATCATTAAAGCTGCAGATGAGTACTATGCTTGATTCCGTTATTCAGGGTAAAATTCATAATCTTGGATACCCAGCCGAAATCGAAGAAGTTAATAACAACAATACGGTAGGGCCTACGCGTACTTCTCCTGTATTAGAGCCACGTGGAATGAGCATTCATAAAGTTAAGATGTTGATCAAAGAGCTTGAAATAAATAAAAATGTTACTGCCGTGTTAGTTGATGAGAACTTGAATTTACGTGAGCAAATGAACAATCAACGGGCTATGCTTTTGAATTTGCAACAACAGATGCAGTTTATGATGATCGAGAGAAGAAGAATAAACGGGTCACGAGGTAGTTCTGTAGATTTGAAATTACCTACTAAATTGTAGCACTGTATATTATTCGCATAAAATCTATTACATGAGCGAAACTCTTTCTGTCTATCCATCTACGTTGGTGCATCAATTTCTCTATAAGCAAGCAAACATGACCGATTCGACCGATTTGTTGTTGATTGATCAACATGTGTCATATGTGAAAGATTTGTTTAGACATCCTGCATACCTTGTACATTTTATGGCAGATCATTTAAAAATGAATGCCTTGTATTGGGGATTGGGTACATTATTTTTAGTTCATCATCAAAAGGAAATCCAAAAAGATGAAGTTGTTAAATTCATCATTTCTTGTATTGACGAATCCAATGGTGGCTTTGGAGCTGCCCCTAATCATGATGCTCATATGTTGTCTACCTTATCTGCAATTCAAGTTTTGAAATTGTACGATGCGTTGGATGAATTGAGTACCGATCAAAAAGATGCCGTCGTGAAGTTTGTTAAATCCATGCAATTACCTGATGGTTCATTTCAAGGGGACAGATTTGGTGAAGTTGATACTAGGTTTGTTTACAATGCAATTCAAACTTTGTCAATTATGAATGAACTTACTCCTGAAATTGTGGATCCTGCTGTCAATTGGATTCTCAAATGTCAGAACTTTGATGGTTGTTTTGGTATGGTACCCGGCTCTGAGTCTCATGCCGCACAAGCATTCACATGTCTAGCGGTGCTTGCTATAACGAACAAATTAGATAGAATACCGAATAAAGAATTGCTTGAGTGGTGGTTATCTGATAGACAAGTGCAGAATGGCGGCCTTAATGGGCGACCAGAGAAGCTTCCCGATGTGTGCTACAGTTGGTGGGTGTTATCTAGCCTTTCAATTTTAGGATGTTTAAGTTACATCGATGGTCAAAAATTACAAAAGTTTATCTTATCTTGCCAAGATGCAAGTAAAGGTGGTATAAGCGATCGTCCCGATAAAGAAGTTGATATATATCATACATTTTTTGGTATTGCAGGGCTAAGCTTACTCAAATACCCAGGATTAGTTGCAGTTGATCCAGTTTATTGTCTCCCACACGATATTACAGCTACAATCAAAAAGTATCCGTACTAATTTTTTTTTTTTGCTTACTATCTAAATTAAATCAATAGACATCCCTTAATTTTGTAGTTTGTGTACTGGGATAGTATTCCAAAAAACTCGCATGTCCATTCTGATAAAATTTGCCTATGTTGGACACAAGACAACCTCTGTACATAGTGGATAAATTTGGTGCTGTTGTGTCTGAAATAATTAAACAATGAGGTACGGGCATTAATGTTAACAATGGCCAGTAATTAGGTAAGATATTTCTTATACTAGAGACAAATGGAGACATTATACCTTGATCTAACAATGTTTTGACTATCTTTCTGAATTTATTCATGCCTAAAGTTTCCTTTGAAGTCAATCTATCAATCTCCAAATTTTGATCGGAGGACAGTATTGAAAGTCGAAAATCATCAATTGTATCATCATTCTTCATCGTGGCCTTATCAATCGCTTCCTGATCTAGTCCACATAGATACGAAAAGTCATTTCTCTTTAATGATTCAGCGACATCATCTCTCATAAATGCAATATCTTGTGACAAGTAATTGATCCGAGACGGATTGGAGGCCCATATAACATCTTTGGCAGCTCTACGCAGTCTTGTACCAAAAACTGAAGGTATTTGCATCTTTGGCCATATGGAGTTACAGTTTTTCGTTACCATAGATAACCATGGATCTTCATTACCTGGAATAAAAACCAATTTGCAATGTTCACAAATATTTTTAAACTGCTCCAGTATGACTGCAAAATTATCAAAACTTGCCTTATATAATGCTGATGAAGTCATATGATTCGATGATGATCCCTCAGTAACGGTCAAAGCTTTGGAAACAAAAGGACCATTGAATATAATTGCTATTGGTCTATCATTGGGTCCAGCCGACACGGGCCCCTGTGAGTGGATGCTGGACTGTAATTCATCCTCAATCACCTGTAAAGTTTTCTTCAATTTAGAAATTATTTCTAAATCGTTTAAAAACAAATCACCCCCTAATACAATAATTTTATGATCTGGATGTTGCTTGATTTGCTTTTGTGTTAAATTTTTCATAGTCAGATCAATCTTACCATTTTTAGAATGATCCCAATTAAAATCAAGATAACCTAGCGCATCTAATGATGTTGATCTATCCTCTGCTGGCGGATGTGCAACTGATAATACATGAAACTTACCAATTGAAGAGTAAAACCCGTCAACTATCAAGAAATTTCCTGGAACGTAATATGCGTTATCTGGAAAAATACATTGTTTTAACACCAGCTCAATACTAGCTGAGTCATCCTGCAATTGCCAAATACCAAGAGAGTTTATTGTAACTAACCCAAATAAAACAAACCTTTGTTCGTTTCTTCCTAATAAATTTTTAACAGCTGTAATATGTTTGGGTTGATGAATTTGATTAGAGATTTTTGACACGTTAGAATTATCATATGTTAACTTAGAAAAAATATTATTTCTGTAAATTCTATCTCGAAGTAAATTCAATCTGGCTATGTGAAAATTTAGCGTATCTTCGGTTTTCGGAAGTTGAAGTAATTTAACTTCTGATTCAGTGGGATGATAATCAAACTGTCTTCGCCTTTTATTATACTGAAAATTTGTGTAGTGGTTAAAATTGATAACCTTGAAAAACATTTTCCAATCAACTGAGTCATCCCTTTCCGGCTTACTACTTGATGTATCATACACTGGGTCTACTGGCTGCGAGCTTAGAATCATTGAAGAGTCGTATGTAGTTGTATCGAAATGAGTTGAATCATACATATCCGCTTCATCTATATTTTCGTTTGCTTTATAAACTTTTTTTGCCTGTGTGTTCCTTTTCACTCTTTGTTCATTTGCTATTAATTCTTTGATAACTTGAGTAACTCCATCTCCATCAATGAAAATTCCACGACCTTGTTCTTTCCACAGTTTAGCAAGAGCATCCAAAAAAGCCGTTGTCTTTGGATCTCTTTTCCATTTTGTTCCAAATCTACGCCCAACATACGAAGCTATTTTTTCAAGGGCTAAAGACTGAACATTCAACCCATACTTCTTTGAAAGCACACGATAAGCAAATGGTCGGAAAACAGAAGCGCTTAAGTCAATTGGAAGCGTTGGTTCTAACATTCCGACATCATCTATGAATGAACTATCCATTTATTGAGGCTGGTATTCTTTCAACGGTTTCTATTAGTCAAAAATACGTACGACTGAATATTCATGGATCTGTAATTTTTAAAGTCAAATAATGTTCAACGTATACCGCGTTTGTCTTCAACACTAACATTAAGGCTGACGCGTCGGCAACATGAAACAATCCTTTTTTCAATGTTTGTTTTGTACGGGGAACTTGTGTGAAATGAATTGCAGAAAAGTAACTCAGCAATACAACTATTGGTGATGTCCTATATTCCCGACTTGAAAAGACCGTTGAACAGTAGAGGAGTGTCTGGTAGGTTAGGGAGATCAGATCGATTAAATACTGGAAGTCGAACACACACAACACAAAATATACCAATTTTTTCAAGTAGGAATTCAACCTCTAGAGTTAAATTTGATAATATTTTGGACTCTAAACCAGAATCTATTTCTTTAAGCCAAAGGGAAAGAGAAAAAAGAAAACACGAAGCTTTGGAGTTTTTGAGGGTGGAAACTAAAAAAGATGCAAAGCCATCACGATATTCGACTTTTGAAAGAACAAGTAACGGTAGGCAGAATCCTGCATTCACTAAAACCTATGAGTTATTAGGTGAGAAACCGATTGAACGAATTCCTGATTTAAGCACTAGATCTGCAATGTATGATGATAACACCATTAGGAATATAGCCAGAGAATCGGCAAAGAAGAATCCACTTGATTTTTTAGGATCTTCATCTCGTATTCGGGACAACTCAGCAAGGATATCCAAACCACGCACATTGTACACATCTAAAAACAATGGATTGCTAAACTCGTTGAGTAATTTTGGTTCTAAAGTGTTCCGTTCAATCTTGTACAGCGAAGAAGATACAAATCCTAAATTACCACAGAGTCGAACTTCTATTGATCCAAATGAATTTGTGTATTCAAATAGACAGAACGAGGCACTACTAAGGTCCGAGTTGAAGCAAAAAGAATTGGATATCCGGTTACAGGAGAAAAAACGCTATTTAGATGAATTAAACCAGCAAATAGAGCTGACTGAAAAAGAGAGGATGAACGATTCAACGAAACAAGTAATAGATCAATCTAGTTCTATTGATAAACAAATTGAAAAATTGGATGGAAGGTTACAGCATATACTTGATGAGGTAAATTCAAGTTCTAGTGGAAAACTTTTGAAAGAACTAGAAAGTATTAAAGGAGAAATGACAGCCTTGCGTAGAAAGCAAGAGTCTAATAACATCAAATTTGAATCTAAGTTTGAAGATATGAGATTAGAGAATCAACTGAATCGACAAAAATTCGATAGATTGTTCAGCGATTTAGAAGAAAAAAGAAAAGAGTTGGATCTTGAAAAAAATAGTTTAATAAAAATGTTGAAAATACGGCCCGTTTCAGATAATGTTAAATTTTCGGTTGATAAGAATAATGTGTTCATATCATCATCAAGTGATACCAATTCGGTGAGTACCGAGGATGAAAGCAACCAACGAGAAAAAAAAAAATATGAAAAGATTGACAGTGAAGAAGAATACACTGATGGCGGCAATGATGAATCCAAAGATATTCTAAAGTACATTATGAAAAACAAAAGACGAACTCCTATCTCTAAAGCAAGCACTCCCAACATCCGTATGAGGAATATAAAGGAAAATCTGAAGAAAATTGAAAGGGCTACAAAGAAGAGCCGGTGAATATGTAAATATAACTATAAAGTTTAAGTAACTATTTATAATGTACGATTGTGTAATATAATAGCGGTAACGTGACTATCATTTATAATAATTTTAGCTTTAAAAAAACCATCATACATAGAAATGTGCAATTTATGCTGATCAGAGCTTCCATTCCAATTTAGTGGGTAGCCTTTGAGATGAGGAGAAACTTACTTGATTAAAATAGATTATCACAAAAAAATTTATTTTTTAGTAAAAACCAACGAGCAAAAAACCATAGATGTTGAAAGATTAACAAACAGAATAGAGAGCAAGGACCAACACAACAAAAGACTGATTCTAATGTTGATGATGATTGTGTCTTTTAAAAATGTTTGAAAACAAGCTGTCTCTTTTCTGGAACTTGGCCTTGCTGTCAATATAATTACAACCAACATCGACTTCGTTGTTTGAGTTGTAAGCGTAACAGGTGGTACCTGCAGAACAATCCATCTCGACCCACGTGCCAAAGTTACAGATTGCGAATGCACCATTTGAAGAACATGCAATTTCATTTTCCGTGCATGAAGCGGAAGAACCCAAAAAGAGACCTTGTTCAAACAGGTTGTTAAGACATTGGGCCTTTGCGAGACCTGTGAGTGATGAACAGTTGGTACTACCATTTTCGTTCTTCGAACTATTAGCGTCGGTGTTTGATGGGGTTGGTTCGGACGCAGTAGATGAAGTTAAAGTGATTAGTGTCGTTGGAGTGGTTGCAACTGGTGTAGAAGTAGCAGTCGTTTCGGAAGATAATGTTGCTGGCACAGGGGCAGGATCAATGGCTCCCGTTGTGGATGTGCTTGAAGTTGTTGGTTCCACCGGAAGGAGAGTTGAAGTGCTGGAAGTAGTTGGAACAAAAGTAGAAGTAGTCGAAGATGTGGATGTACTGGAAGTAGAAGATGTAGTTGGTATGGCTTGAGGGATAGTCGTGACAAGAGTGGTAACAGAACTTGAACTGGTTGAACTGGTTGAGCTGGTTGAGCTGGTTGCGGCAGTTGCAGCAGATGAGGTATAAGTATCATCCAACAGAGATTGCAAATTGTTACCAAAAGTATCACCATTGATCTTGTTTGTAGTTGACCAAGAGGCATCCCATAAAACAAAACCAGCAAAATTCGAGTCAGCAAGATCGACAATATTGGATTTCAGGATAGATTCAACTTTGTCGATTGTAGCATAGCCTGATCCGGCGGCGCCTGAAGCGGCGGGTAGACCAACAAACAGCTTAATATTTTTATTTGGAGAAACATTTGCTGCATAGTCTGCCCATGTGTTCCAGTTGAAAAAATTGCCTAAAGTGGAACAATAGTTGTTGTAAAATTGGATAAATGCAAAGTCAATATAAGCATTTTCCAACAACGTACCGACTGAGGCGTCAGGATATGGACATTGTGGAGCTGCTGAAAGATAGTAAGATTTTGAAGCATCTTGACTGAAATACGATCTTAATTTTTGAGCAAGGGCGACATAGCCGGTTGGAGAGTTATTTTCAATATCGAAATCAAAACCGTCGATAACTGCATCATTAAAGGGTCTTTCAACGGATGAATCTGAGCCTGCGCCAAACATATTCCATAATGTTGCTGCGAAAGTTTCAGCATCAGAATCAGAGGTGAATCCGTATGCACCTGAGGCACCACCCAAAGAAAGCAGCATTGTCTTGCCCAAAGATTGGCAGGTTTTGATGTCTTCACCGATGGTGGAACAGTGTAATAAACCGTCGGAATAAGCGTCTGAACAAGCGTTGGCGAAATTGACGTTTGTAGCGTGGTTTGAACCGAATATATCAACGAATGAAAGAATGTAAATGTCAGCAGACTCGGACTTACAATATGACGCCAAGTCTGTTTGAGTACCTGCGGAATTTTGACCCCAATATAGCGCAACATTGTTATGGGCGGAAATTGCGGAGACTGCGGTTGAGAAAATTGTTGCAAAGAGTAGAGTTGGCAACATTGTTTTTCAAATTTGATATAGTGTATGTAAAAGAGTGGCTAAGAGTTGGAATGAGGGTAAAAGAATGACTAAAGTTGGGTTGTAAGCGATTGAACTGAATAGACTGTGTTATTCCAATTTGACGACTTGTCTTTTGGTAGGATATGAGTGGATTAAACGAAAGACAGAAAGAAGAAAAATGCGGTTAGTTTGTTAGAAAAGTAGAAAAGAGAATAATAAACGAGAGTAGAATAGAGCAGGACTGGTGGGAAATCCAATTGAGTTTTGACGAGAGAGTGGAAACCAAAAAATATTTATATTGGAAGCATGGGATAGTGCGGTTAGAATAACAATATTAATGGAGTTACACATACAACTCTAATTATGACCTATTGTGTGAGTTGACGAAAGCAGGTTGGAGAACAATGTTTCACTGTGCTTCTCGAGGCCGTCTCTAGGGTTAGTTGCGAGATGTCCGAAAAGGGTAATTCGTGCGACCAGCACATGAGGCGAAAAGTGTGCAATTCATGTTACAGAACTGTTTCAGGTGGTGGCTGGGTTCCCAATGGGGAAGTGACGGGGCTAAAGTTCTAGACAAAAATGCTTCGATGAGGTAGAGTTGGTTTTTATCTTGCGGAGTTGTGTACATGGAGGACCGATGTGTCATCAGGTGGTGGTTGCGTCATTTCGGGGTGGTTTTATGGTTGCTGTGTGTTCTCTATTTGATTTGAAATACAAACATATATACATAGTGTAGTTGGGCAGAATGAAGGTGAGAGGACAGGACCGGACAGAAACTACTGCAAAATGTAAAAATAGACTCTGCTTCTTAGCTCTACGGTTGATTCGTCTGTGTCGTCTTTGAAGAGCGGGGACCAGTGCTCCATTTCTATGAAGTGAGAAGTGAAATTGAAAGGACTTTCGGTTGCAGTTTGGAAGAACTGCAGATCCTTGTCAAACAGTTTCGGTCTGTGTGGAGAGAAGGTCACTAGGATTTTGCCCGTGTGGGGGGTGACCAAACTTCGACAGGTTTCCAATAGTTTGGAATGTTCGCTGTGGTTGAATATCACATCGCTCAAGATGATGATATCAAAGGTTGAGTTCTCATTGTTGGTTTTCTCACGTAGAGTCGAAACTATTTCGTCGGTGTCGTTCCCCCAGATGTAGCCCAAGGCAGTACAGTTGTCGGACACGTTGTTTTCAACAATATTTTTCTTTATATTCTGAATCAAATTTGCGTCGGGGTAGTCTGTGGAAATGACGTATTTGGCGCCCAAATGGGCAGACAAAATGGAGGGCAATGCGCCTCCAGAGCCCACCTCCAAAATAGTTTTGCCCCTTATGCAAGCGGCAGCGTTGTTCTCGATATATTTGGCAAGATAAAGACAGGCATGGGTAAGGATGTGGCCGTACAGTGGCGACGAACCGACGAGGTTGATTTGCAGGTCGGTGTTTGTGCTGATGGTGTTGTAAGTTGCCAGGGTGTCGGTGCAGACGCTTGGCGGGCTGCTGCCGTCGACAAACATGTCTGTGGGGATGTCGTAGTCCATGTAGGATCCTGTCTTGGCTGCTGCTGCTGTTGTTGTTGCTGTTGCTACTCCTGCTCCTGCTCCTGTGCACCACCCTGTGTTCAACTGCCTCGCCCGCAGCTGAAAGTGGGAAAATGCGAAAATCGCAAAGCCGCGGCGGCTGCGCCTCCCGCTGGGCGCTGGGCGCTGACGTAAGCGGTGGCGGTGCCAGGGTCTGCGGGCTCTTCTCCGCACACAGCAGCTGCTGTTCTGAGCTGTTGCTGTTCTGGGTTGCTATTCTGGTCTGCTGTTCTGCAGGCTGTCTCGGGCAACTTCACTGCTGCTGCTGGCCTGTTCTGCAGCTGCTCAATCACACACACTCGCTTGCTACAACCTGCTTCTCTTTGGCCGGACACACAGAATCCCCTTTTCTAATAAATACCCCATAATCTGGTTTTTTTCGGTTTCTAATTATATATCGGTTCAGCTGCCATATCGTAACACACCATGAACTTCATCAGACTGCTCTGCGTTTTGCTCTTCTCGTTTTCCACCTTCACGTGGTCTCTAGACCCGACAACCACCTCATCCACCACAGCCCCAGCCGGTAATGCCGCAACAACGACAACCAACAATCCAACAACAATCACCGACGCTGCGACGACAACCAACCAAACCGGAAAGAACAAAGACACTATTGTTTGGATTACAATCACCAAGGGCGCTGTCGTCTATGCTACCTCCAGTGCCTATGTGCAGCTATTCACATCCATGTACTCCACCATCCAAACTTGTCCTCAGGGTACCATTGGACTGGGTACTATCAAGGGTACTGTTGGTGTAACCAGAACTTATCGTACGGTTGAGACGTCTTCGCAATAGCACCCTAGTTTCTTTGTTCCTTCGTTTTCTTTTTCTTTTCCCTTTTCCCTTTTCAGTTTCGTTTATTCTTTCGTTTATTCTTTACTTTTTGGTTTTTATCGTTTTGGTCGTATTATATATATATAGTATATTTTTGAAAATAAAATAAAATAAAATAAAATTAATAAAAAAAATAAAATAAAATTAATAAAAATTAATAAAATTCATAAAATTAAATCAAGTTTCTTATTATTTGATTTTTTTCTTCTTCAAACAATCAATTGTACATGTACTTCAGTACAAAAAACGAAAATACTATATAAATAATTCAAAGCAAATTCCAAACAGTGTTGGAAAAAAGAGAAAAAAGACCTCTTGTCGTTTTTTTTCTACATGATAATCATAGGTTTTGCTCCTCTTATTTCGGAATCTTTATGTCTTAAAAATTCAATTTTTTCATCATCAGATAATTTCAAAACTTTCTTAAAAGTTTCTCCAATTGCCTTAAGTTTTTCCTCATCACAAGACTTGGTCCATAAGCCAATCTTAACATTATTCTTTCTAACATTAAAAACTACACCATTAACTTCATTTTCATCCTTTTCAATAGTTTCACCAATAACACTTAGTAAAGCCCTTGTCCAAAGTTCGTTTAAATTATCCTTTTTATTTTTAAATTGACAATACCATTTACCACCTTTGGCATTCTTTGCATCTTCCCATTCAGGTTTAATATCATCTCTGAATAAATGGTAATCGGATCTTGGTGGTAGTTCATTGACCTTTGGAATAGCATGGAAAATCCCCCAGAATTCTTCCACGGTGTTGAATGAGACAACAGGCTTCAATAAATCAGCCCAACTTTCGTTGTTATCAATTGGTGGTTTGGTATACCATAATGTCCATTTGGAATTCAATGGATGTTTAACATTGAATTCGTCGCTGTTTTCCAAAACAGTGACGTTCTTCTTTTCGTCTAAAGATAAATCTTGAGCTGCAGTGTTTAATTCTTCAGTTGACATCTGTATTGGTTGAGGATCGTTAGTATTTATATATTTGAGGGATCAAATTTTAAAAGCGGCAATGGATGAGAGAAACAACAAAAAACGCCCACCAAAGACAAAGGCAAAAGGACTCATCTCAATGACAGCCAGTACGTACCGTGAATGTGTTTCAGAAGACAGCGGTGATTGCAGAAGCGGAAGCAGAAGCAGAGAAAACAGCAAAAGAGTTCACGATTCCCCTTCTCATGCCAACGCTTTTCGTTCTTGCACTCTTTCTTTCTTTCAATTTTCGATTTTTCATGCGACGAGAATTTTTTTGTTGTATTTTTTATTTTCCAATTTTTTCATTTTTCATTTTTCATTTTTTATTTTTTATTTTTCATTTTTTTTGCTTCTAGTATTCCGCGGCGTCGATCGGCTCCGCTTACAACTGGATTTTAGTAAGGTGGCTGGGTATTTATATATGCACACCGCTAAGGCTCAGATAGAGAAGGACATGGACAGCAAAGCCAGCACAGACAGCAGGGACAACACGGCCAGTGACGGCATCACGGTGCAGAGGGGGCTAGCCAAGTCTGGCATCAAAGTCCACGGGGTCAACCCGGCCCTGCTCGTGGAGAAAATCCTTAGAGAACGGATTTTGGACTCGTACTACTGGCACTTAAAGGCTGCCAATGCCGATTTCTACCAACTCTTGGACGCTGCAGTGGATGATCTTGTTTTGGTAGGGACGTACTTGAACGGGGCCAAGACTAAAGTCTGCAAATTCATCGTCCTGCTGCTGCGACTAATTCAGCTTCATCCGGATGTGGCAGTTGTGAGATGGATAATAACAGGCGATCACGGGTTCAAATATCTAACCGTGTTGTTCATGCTGTACGCACGATTGAGAATAGAGGACAGTGTTCTTCTTTACACACTGTTGGAGTCTAGGTATTCGGATTTTAGGAAAATTCGAATTATGAGTAACCACGGCGTCGTTGGTCTGACACACATCGATGAAATAACAGACACTTTGCTCACATCCGATAAGTTCGTTGGTTTGGCCTTACCTAGATTGGTAAACCGATGGGTATTGGAGGATTCTGGAGAGCTAGATCCGCGTGACAGTGTCCTCATGGAAGTATTTGAAGATGAAATCGAAAACACCTAATCTTCAATGTATAGTATATATGTATATATGTATGTTATTATTTAATGTATTAATCGGCTTTAAAACCCTCTGTTTTTTGCCCTCGAAGTTCTCTTTGCTGCTTTGTGGGGATGATCACTCTCAACCGTTTTCTTCTTACGTGGTTTGAACACTGCATCCGATAGTATCGAATCTAAATTCAGCTCATCGGGCAATAAAACCATCCGTACCTGATTTCCTCTTATAATTATATGTTCCAACACACTTGTCTGTCTGTTAGGCACCGTCATTTTAACATCCTTCAGATTGATGTTCATTGCTGGAGACACTGAAAGGATCGTCCCTTGCACCATGGTGCCATTCTTCAGCTCCACCTGTACAGACTCATTCTGCATTTTCATGAGAAAATTCACTAGTTTCATGTTCCGTCTATGCTCAATGTTTTCTAGCACTCATAACAACAACCACCTGCCACTCTGTCTCCTCCCGTGGAACGGCTGCTGAAATGCAAAAAACAGTGCAAAATTCATGTTGCGCGATGTCGCTGACGCTGTCGCTGGCAGACAGACAATTGGGAGACAGGTCTGTCATAGTTTGCCTTTGATTCAAGCATTTACGCAATTGTTAAAGCCCAATTCCACAAGAGAGACAGAGGGAACAAACACAATGGTCAATCTTATTATCAATCCCGTTTCCAAGAAACTCAAGAAGATTAACTGCGATACAACCCCAAGCACGCGGGTATCGGCCATCATCGAAGCGTATGCCAAAAAGAACAATGTTTCTGACCCTAACAGAATCAAATTCTCATACGTGCCTAATGAAAAAGAGCCAAAGAAAAAGGTTACTCTGAAAAACTATTTAACAGTTGAAGAAAACGGGCTTGATTTTGAAAAATCTTCAACAATCCAAGTTTATTCCAAAGATGTTGGTCCACAAATTGGCTGGAGGACCGTTTATTTTATTGAGTATTTAGGCCCAATGATAATTCATTCATTGTTTTACTACATTTATTATGATGCATCTAATATGACATATACGCAAACTGCTGCCTACAATCTTACTTTATTACATTATTTGAAAAGGGAATACGAAACTTTATTTGTCCACACTTTCTCCTCTGATACTATGCCATTGGCTTATTTATTCAGAAACTCGGGTCATTACTGGATTATCAATGGTTTGTTTATTGCCTTTTCAATTTATGCCCCACAAAATATAATTTATGATAAAAATTTTAGTTTTTGGAACTTTATTCATCATGTTGAAGATCATTCTCTTGATGAATTGAAATGGTTTGTCGGTGCCATGTTTATTTTCGAAGTCTGTAACTTCTACTGTCATGTTTTATTGAGAAAGTTGAGATCTGATGGTTCAAGAGAACATAAAATTCCAGTCGGTTTTGCATTCAACTACGTTTCATTCCCAAACTATTTTTTTGAATGTTTATCCTGGCTTGTCTTTGCCTTCATGACTAATAACTGGTCTTCTTATTTCTTCTTTGTTGTCGGTACTGGTACAATGATGATGTGGGCAAAACAAAAGCATGCTAAATACAAAAAAACTTTTGGTGACAAATACCCAAAGAAGAGAAAGGCAATGATTCCATTTGTGTTCTAGTTTAGTTAAGGCGTATTATATATCTTTATACGTACATACAGTATTAACTACTTATTATTTTTGTACGTGATCTTCCTAATCTCATCCTGCCTCTGAGCATGTACCAACTTTAAAACTTTTCCGGTGTAACAATATCGTGCAACATTTGGTGACATCTTGTTGTCCGAAATGAACCACAACCATGCAAATTTTGAAATGCATTTAACATAATTGTAAGGGTAGAAAAAGTCAAAAAATTAAAATTTTCGTTTCGCCATTTTTTTTCAATTATTTCATTCAAATATGACACCTTTATTATTGGCAACTGCACTTACTCACGATAGTGCTAGTAATTATACGATAAAAAGCATTCTGAAATCTAACTAAAAGACTCAACATCCAGAACGTTTGGTTCTTTAACAAGTATGAATAACAGCTTATGGTGAAGGAACAGCAATCATAGCACTCAATGAATTGATGGCCAGGTATTCATTTTACTACAGTAAATTAACAGGAACAGTAACGTAAAAAGCCTGACCCAACTTATTTGTTTATGCCGTGTTTATAAAAGCTCTTGTCCTAAAGCTTCTCGCTTTGAATAGGCTTGCAAAAAAATACAGCAAAGGAGGTATAGGTGCTACACAATGTATAGTGTAACACAGATTGAGTTGGACAAGTTGTATGTTCACATTCATATTTTTAAAATGAATTTTCGGGTGCAATAAATGTGTACTTGATTTAGATCAGTTATGTCTTTAATACAGGCAACCCGCAATCGGATCCAAGAGTTTAAAAGCTAGACCACTCATAGTGTTGATCCGCCTCTCTTCTGAAGCCTACAGCATATGCTATTTTTTTTTTAAGATTGAGAGTCTCATTAGCGGCAAAGTGGACGCCATATCCCTGCAAGTACGCTACGCAATTGTCTCTTGTCAATGAATTGATATCTTCCATACATTCAATCCGTGGGAGTTCCGCAGGCATTTCGCCATGAATGAAGGGAATCGGTTTTGGTAGGTATCCTCTATTAAGAAAGTCCACATTTTCATGGACATCTTGTCTGTAAATCAACTTTTTTAAACTCAAATCCATTCGAGTAAGTATTGTTAAAACATGATTCAGTCCAAGCTCTCTCTCCTTAGCAAACACTCTCTTCTTAACTGCATGAAGTACATTATTGTTACTTTTCTCTTCTTCGTGATCCCTGTCGTGTTTTCTTTTCTTCTCCTCGGCAACTGCGTCTATAAGACGCTCTTCGTAGTCGCACAAAGACTCGATGTTGTCATTTCCTGGAAGTGGAACATTCAAATTATTGAGCGGAATGTCTGTCATCGGCTACTGTGTGTTAAATGGGAAGAAGAATAGGAATAGGAACAAAAACAAGAAGATAAAGGGATAAGAAAGTGATAACGACACAGCAGAAAAGCTCCCCTATTTTTTTCGCACTCTTCAAGAGGCTCAGCGTGCTTATGGTGTGCGAATTAGCCAGACAATTTCAGTACATGTAAGAAAGCTGTTGGTAGTGGAAATTTCATTCCTGCAAAGGCAACTATCTCATGATGCAATATGTTTTTAGAGTAGGCCTCATTTGTACGCATTATATTGTACCTTTTATCACTCAGAAAATACGTTGTTAAAGGGTATACTTTATGGCGAAATATAGATTATCCCATAGACAGTAAATTCCGAAGCTTTTATAATGGCTGTAAAATAAAAGATGTAAATCAATTTCTTAAAGTTCTCAAAAGTGCTTCTTTTCAAAAAGCTTTTTTTATTTTTTCAAGAGTTTATGGAGATAGAGAACTACATGTTGAGAGTTTTGGTCAAATCATCCCGGATTATTGAAACCACATAACTGTAGAAACGAAATATAAAAGATAATTTTGTATTTCATAAATGTTACATAGAGCATTTAAAATTGCCTGGCATTTTGCCTTATCTCTAAAGTATCATGTATTCCTAAGTGTGATGTGTTTTTTTTTGACTGCATCCTTTCAAATTGTTCATTCTTGTTAAAGACTTCAAAACCTAAATTGTTTACTTGATGACTGCGTTATTAGATTCAACAACAAGTGAACACACAATTAAAAATCATTTAAATTTTGGTAATTTAAACAAACGGGTTTTCAAACCAAATTAAGGTTGGTTCAACTATTTTGTAAATCCGGTATGAAGTAGTCCAGCAAATAATTTCCGCTGCCATGATGTCACTTCTTTTACGTTATATTAACTCAATTTTACTCTAGAAGTCTATCGGTTCCAATATATGATGTTGCATTAATACAAATCTGATAAATAGATTCAGCCCTTGGCGTACTCAACTGTAAAAGTTCCTATTAGGTTTTCGAAGCAAATGTATAACCCATACAACGTAATCGGACGTATCAAAACGTGCGCTCTCCGTTTTTCTGCTGTTAGTATTGATTGCCTACTTGATACTCTCGGCCGTTGCTAGATCTACAAGAGACACTTTCCGCTGCAACCATAGCCAGCCATGTCGAAGAATACGAATACCGGCCCCAGTCAGGAGCCCAATCAGTTCAATTCAATAGGCTCAAGAAATTCAATGACTTCAAACAGTAACAACCCAGTCATTCCGGCTATTCCAAAACCCACAAATAAAGTAGAGAAAAAACAATCGACTCGTTCTATTAGGTCTCCATTGCCACTGAATCACAAGCTATCGCTTCAGCATTCTACAAGTAATGCTAATCATCATAGGCAGTTTGTGTTACTAAGAGACAAACTGCAGAATAATCTGCCACCCGGTATCACGTCGCCAGCAACTTTGCCTGATTTAAACAGTGACCAGCTATCGCCACAGTTACAGTCGCAACATAGCCAAAGCTCACTTTTACCAGGAAAACCCAGGCCATTTTTAAAGAAAGAGCCATCCAACGTGAAGTATGTTTTTTCTGTTGATGATGATGAAGATGAAATTGAACAAGATTTGAATAGGGAATATCTCGAGGGATACAGTGATGCATTAAGACATACATTCAAACAAACAATTCAAAATTTGCCTGCAGTCGAAACTTCAAATAAAAAGAAAATACTCGAAAGTGATATTATTCATAATTTACAGGATGCTGATAAAGATCTAGAGAATCTGAAAATTTTAGAAGGTGATTCGTTACACAAAGAGCACAATTCTTATGATGAAGAGATTGACAGAAGGCTAACTAATGATCAGGATAATCCTTCAGCTGAGAACAATAATGTCGCTGTTGAAACTTTTGATCCTGAAGATAACAGTTCAATCATGTCCAACGAATCATTCACGTTAAGGGAAAGACAAGTTGCTATTAATGAAACGCATCCTTTCGGTATTAGAATCTGGAAGCCCGCAATTTATAAAAAAGATAGAAGCGTTCAGAAGGAAGCAGAATTGGATATCCATTGCGTTCCTGGTGCAAAACCCAATATTGGCTTGTCAGTTTTATTTTTCAATACAATTTGGTCCTGCACTTTTGGTCTACTATTATACGCCATGTGTATGATATTAGGAACAAACACCTTTTTTTTCTCAATGTTGTGTAATCCAAGAACAAATGACTCAATTAAATATGCAAAATTTTATTGGAATTTGGGACACTATATACTGTATCCATTTGGTAAAATTGTTATTTTGAAAACAGAAAAAAATTATATCAACGAAGATGCAAATGTTGGTAGCTCAATGGATGAGTTTGCCAGATGGAGAACAGAAAATCAAGGTAAGTTGTTTTTTTCTGCTCCAAATGCGTATCAACAAAACAAATCCAATGATCAAGAAATTCAAAGTAATGATCTATCTAATCATCAAGGCTCTTCACCCAACAGCGATTTTGATGAAGATGAAAGATATATGACTTTTTATAAAAAAAGATATTTTGGTAGAGGTGATTGGAACATTGGTCGTGTTGTATTCTATATTCAATACTATCTTGTTTTAGTTCCACTTGGGCTTATAATCAGCATCGTTACTTGGTTATCTGCCTTTTGTATACCAATGGCAAAAGTTTTAACGATTATGGCAAATCACATTAGACGCCATCCACTTGCATTATCATTTGAAGATGAAGATAAGTATTATCAAAGAAAATCTTCAAATCCACAAAGCTGTAAAAATGATGCGTTCCTAATTTTAACTTATCGTTCATTTGGCTTTCATTATTATAAATACACAGTTGACGGTACAAACGTTTTCTTTTTCAATTTAAATGTATTGGTTGTTTTTACTATTTTAGACTTCTACCTTTTCAAAGAAAAATTACATTGGGATGGATTTATAACCAATTCTAATCTTATTTTTGGTTTGTGTTTGATCTCAATTATTCCGTTAGCTTATTTTATTGGACAGGCAGTTGCATCTATTTCAGCCCAAACTTCAATGGGTTTAGGTGCAGTTATCAATGCTTTTTTCTCAACGGTCGTTGAAGTTTATCTTTATTGTATTGCATTAGATCAATCAAAAGCAAAATTAGTTGAAGGTTCATTAATTGGCTCGATTCTTGGTGGTGTTCTATTGTTACCTGGAGGATCTATGTGTTTTGGTGCAATCAGAAGAAAAACTCAAAGATACAACCCTGCATCTGCTGGTGTTTCATCAACTATGTTATTATATGCAATTCTGGTCATGTTATCACCAACCATTCTTTATGAAATTTATGGTGAATATAAAGTTCAATGTCAGCCATGTGATGTTCAATCTGGTGGAAATTGTAAAAATTGTCATTATTACCAGTCATCAGTTGTAATTGATCCATTGTACATTAATTATTTAAGACCCTTTACAATCATATGTGCATTGAGTTTATTTTTAGGGTATTGTATTTGTCTATGGTTTACTTTGAAGACTCATGCTGCATTAATTTGGTCGACCCCTGTGACATCGAAAGAGAAAAAAATAGAGTCCATTACAACTCCGAGTGTAAATGCAAATCCAACCTCAGAAATGGCAAGTGTTACTTCATTTAATTTGAATGATCAAAATGTATCTAAAACATCTAAGCAAAAATCACAAACGGTGCCACCGCCTTCACAACCTCAACAAGTTGCAGAAGCTGGGGGACACGACGCACCCAATTGGTCACGTACTAAATCCACTACAATATTGCTTTTATCCACCTTACTGTATGCTATTATTGCAGAAATTTTAGTTGACTGTGTTGATGATGTCTTGAAATCTGTTGCCATCGACCCGAAGTTCCTTGGATTAACAATATTTGCGCTTGTTCCAAATACTACTGAATTCGTTAATGCATTTTCTTTTGCAATTCACGGTAATGTTGCATTAAGTCTGGAAATTGGTAGTGCTTATGCTTTACAAGTCTGTTTGTTGCAAATTCCTGTTGTTTGTTTGTACTCTGTTTGGAGTTTTACAACAAATAACAATTTCGATGCATTAGCGTTAGTGTCCAAATCTACTACAGGTGAATGGAACGGGATTCCAAGATTATCACATTTGCTGGGATTGTCATCAGTTTCTGGACCTATCGATAAGGCAGTTGCAGGCACTTTTGGTATTTTTGCTGGACTGAACGCTAATGAAGCAGATGTTACGAAAACAGGGGTTGAAAAAATATTCTCTTTAATCTTCCCACATTGGGATTTTATTGCATCATTAATTGGCGTTTATTTTTTTACGTACATTTACACAGAAGGTAAAAGTAATTATTTTAAAGGGTCCATTTTGATCTTTTTATATGTTGTTTTACTAAGTGGATTTTATTTTGCTTTGCAAATCAATAAGGCAAAATTGGCTGATTTTGATCCTATTGAGCTACTGTCTGGTAGAGTTTGGAATTAAATAGCGTTTGTATACAAAGTTTATAAAGTAGCTTTAAATGCTTGATCTAAGATTTCAACCCCTTCCTCAAGCGTTTCGTTATTGATTGTAAGTGGTGGAACAAACCTAATCACGTTACCACCTGCAGTAATAATTAACAAACCTAATTCTCTTGCCTTTTCAACAATTTTTGATGGGTTTTCTTTGCATTCAACACCTAATAATAAGCCTTGGCCTCTAACTTCAACAATGTGATCATTATATTTTTCTTTCAACCCGTTAAGCTTGGATTTAAGAAACTCACTTTTTTCATTCACATCTGATAAGAATTCAGCATTTGCAATTCTATCAAGAACATGGCAACCGATTCTGGAACCCAGTGGATTACCACCAAAAGTTGTACCATGATCACCGACTTTCAAAACTTTTTCTACATTTTCGGTAATCATTGTTGCACCAATTGGGAAACCGTTACCCAAAGCCTTTGCCATTGTCAAAATATCAGGATGTGCTTCTTTTGGTAATTTTGAGTGTGCCCATAAAGTACCAGTACGACCCATACCACACTGAATTTCATCATAGATTAGTAATGCCTTATTATCAGAGCATAATTTTTTCAATTCAGTTAAAAATTCCACTTCCATTGGATGAACACCTCCTTCACCTTGAACTGGTTCGATGATCACACCACAAGTTTTTTCATTAATGAGCTTTTTAACTGATTCAATATCATTTGGAGTTGCAATATGAACTCCTGGAATAAGAGGAGCAAAAGGTGCTTGATACTTAGGATTTGGTGTCACACTTAATGCACCCATTGTACGACCATGGAATGAGGTTTTGAAAGTTATAAATTCAGTTTTGTCATTGGATATACTCTTACCGTATTTTCTAGCAAATTTCAAAGCAGCTTCATTTGCCTCGGTACCAGAATTACAGAGAAATACACGAGAGGCATCGTGCATACCATTAAATTGTTTAGTTTTATCAACCAATTGTTTGCTTAATTCCAACGTCCATGGATTGTGGTACAAATTCGAACTGTGCATTAAAGTCAACGCTTGCTCAGACATGATTTTAGCAATCTGAGGATCCGAATGACCGAGGGATACAACGGCAATACCTGAGGTAAAATCAATATACTTTTTTTGGTCCAAATCGTATAGATATGAGCCTTTTGCGGACGCAAGAATGAAATCTGGACGAGAGTAAGTTGTTACCTCATATGGAACGTGGAAGCTTAAAAATTCTGAAGTCGAAACAGATCTCTTCAAACTGTAAGAAGCAAATTTGGTGAGCTTATTGAGCTTATTGAGCTTGTTGAGCTTGAACATTGTATGGTTGAAGACGTTTTAGCAGGAAGAAGGAACCGGTAGAAAGCAAACGGAGAATGTTCCCCAACAGCTGAAAAGGGTAATTCACAAAATTAAGCGCTTTATTGAGTGACTCACGCTGGAGATTAATACAAAAATTTCATTCCAAATTTCCCATCCACCCGTACACCGCGAATCTCCCGCGTAGTCGCAAAGTCGCATTCTCAGTTTTAGTAGGGGAACGCTTTGCAACATGAACAAAAAGTTATGGATGGGTGGAAGAGGGTGTTGAAAAGAACAAGGATTATTGCCCATCAACACCAATGTCTGCAGGTAAGATCTTTAACCTCACATCTGCTGAGGCTTTTACGAGACTCCCTGTTAAGCTTCAAAACTTTTTTGTCAAGTTTCCTCCTGCCCCAATCAGACAGTATGCCGAGAATCCAACGATGACCAATGCGCCAGATGCAAATCCATTCTTACCAAACCGTCATCCAGTCACAGGACGCACACATGAACCACTATATAGCTCTCGTCGTCAAAGCGATTTGTATAAACTCGCCTACAAATTCGGCATAGCTGATTTAATGCCTAAACTTGCAAACAATAAGAAGTTCTTTGAAGAAAAGCACAGTTCATCACCTGTTTTGAGGGGTGTTTTGTATCCTAAAGGTCATAAATGGGAAAGAACATATGCTGATAGAAAGAAGAAAATTGCAGATGCACTTAATGAAGTTGATGATATTTTAATCAAACACAGAGGTACTAAATATAGAAAGAGATTAGAAAGAAGGAAACTAGAGGAAAAGAGATGGATTTGACTGCCATTTTTGGCAAATACTGTACATACTTATAAGAATAAGTTCATATAACCTTCTATAGACAAGTTTTATATATGCTATTTAATATATATACTATCATTTCAATTTGTTCAAAATATCCTCTTCAGTTAAATCAGCACCAACTGAGTCTGTTGTATCAGCAGAAGAAGTAGCTGATGAATCTTTATTACTGTACTTAGCATCCATAATTTTGGTTTGTTCAACGGCATCTGACTTCCATTTCTCCAAGACTTCAGATTCTTTATCGAAACCTTCTTCAATAACAGTCTTTGGATAAACTGCACCAAACATTTCACCTTCTTCTCTGACTACATTCATTTCAGTTTCATCTTGAATTTTCAATCTATAATATTCAAACTTAGCTTGTTCATATGACTCAAGTAGTGTTTTGTTTTCAGATTCAACCAAAAACAATGTTCTTTGAACCACACTTTCACCATCCAACTTTTTATTAAACTGTCTTAAATGGCTCCAGTCAAAATTGGAATTACCACCTAAATTATGTTCATTCTCTATCAAATTTTTAGGATCTGCTAGTTCCCATGGGTGTTGTTTATAAAATAATAAACGTAAATCGTCTTCGATAAAATGTAATTGTTGAGAGTGTAAAAGGCTTGAAACGTTTCCCTTTTTGGAGACTTTGGCCCTGGTCAGGTAAAACCCATTCGCTGATCTTTCAGTTATTTTGCTGAGTGTCGACACTTCCTCGGATTTGATTTTTTCTAGCACATCCAAACGAACCTTTTTATCAATAGAATGTCTTGGAGTATTAAAGGCTAGTACTTTATACCATGCTGGTTGTGAAGAAACAATTCCAGCACTGAGATACTCGCTAGTTCTCTGAAGTACCTGGTTGGCGGATTTGATCGAGTTCATTGGGTAAAGAAAATTTACTATTTCTTACCAGCATGCTACAATTATCATCACTTTAAATCAAGCTTCACTTCTTCAACACTTCGAAAAAGACGGAAAGCACAAACATGCTATTACGTAACCCCACACGACTATCGACCTATGATGCAACTATGAAGTTTAATATTAACAATAAGGTGCACGGGTGGCGTTAATTTTAGGTATGACACTGCGTTCTTTCTGCAGTACTTGATAGCTGTCATGGGCTTTGGAACAGTTCAACATGAGAATAAAGCATAAAGGAGAACTAAGACAACATACTGGTTATAATATTGTAGATATGAAGTAATGCTAAGTTGTACTCTACGTTTCGTGTATAAAATAATCAACCACTGTTTCCACAATTGGAAAACGGAAAAACATATTGTTATTTCGGAAAAAGCTCTCCGACCTACTTGCTCAGTTAAATACCCCGGATTATCTCCACTCGGCGTCCTGTCCAAAGATTTGCTACATTTCCCTTGCTTTAATCTTTTTTCCTACTTCCAATTTTTCTTCCCCCGCCACTGCTCTTTCATTTTCCACTGATCACTAAATCATGTCTGACAAACAAATCAAAGTTGCCATCATTGGTACTGGTATTTTTGCCACGAAGTCTCACTTACCATCATTAACTAACTCCTCATATTTCAAGCCAATTGCTTGCTATAATCGTACAACTTCTAAAGCTGAAGAGTTTGCCAAATTGACATCTCCAAATTTGAAGGTCTATCAAGAGTTTGAAGATGCTTTTAAAGACCCCGAGGTGGACTTAATTGATGCTTTATTACCTGTTCAATTTAACTTGAATGCAGTTGAAACTGCCGTTAAATATAAGAAAAACATTGTGATTGAAAAACCAATTGCCGCAAATTTGGATCAAGCTTCTAAAATTGTCAAGATAGCTAGAGAAAATCCAGAGATTCTTATTGCAGTTAATGAGCATTGGGTATTTCTCAAGGCCGTTAGTGAATTGAAACTCGCAATCAGTAAAATAGGCAAAGTTGTTGGGTTTAATTATCATTCTACTGGCTCCTTCAATTTCAATAATCAATACCTGAACACTAAATGGCGTCAACACCCTGAACATATCGGTGGATTTTTAAGTGATGGTGGTGTTCATCAGTTGGCATTATTGACTTCTGTACTCGGTAGCGTTGAATCATTAAATGCGAGAACCACCCAAGTCAGACCTCAAAGTGGTGATGTTGATGTTGTCTGGGCATTATGTAAAATGGAGTCCGGTGTTATTGGTAGTTTTAACTACGGCAGTGCTTTTGGTAATAAGAATAAGCACGGATTTTTTGAGATCTTAGGTGATAACGGCAGCATTTACTATGATTTCTCTCCAAAAACTGGTGACAGGTTTATTCTACGTACGGGTGGTTTGACCAAAGATGACGAGAAGACTGAAGAGGAAATCAAGATTACTAACGAAAACTGGTCTACCGCCAGAGAATTTGAAGCGTTGGGCGAAAACCTGACAAGTAAAAAGGAGTCTGATCTATGCTGGCCTGAGGTTGCTTTTCACCACCTTGCTATTGTCGACGCCATGATTAAAAGTTCCAACTCAGATGCTAGCACCGTCAACATCCTCAAGCCATAGTTATAGTTTATTTAGATCTATTTATAGCACTCACGCGTTACTCTCGAAGTTCCTCTGACATCATTTTTTTTTCTGCTGCTTATCAAGTCTATCGTGACCAGCCTCTTCTGCTGATGCCGGTGTTATTAGAAACTTTCTTTACTGTTACTATTCTCTGAATATCACTACTTGGTGACAACTTTGCTATGGACAAGAAGTACTTACCTAAACTTATGTCTAAAACTAAACAATACTCTCCTTTGTGGAAATTCATATCTGTTCTATCTGTTGTACTTATTTATGGAACGAGTTTATTGTTATCGCAAATTAACAATCTTTACGTCAACCATAGAGAATTCCAGCTAACAAAATTCACCCCAGATGTTGCTGAAAATAATGGAAAATTGCCGTTAACGTTCAATTCAGTCAGAAACGGTACGTTTGCCCCTATAATCAAGGATATTCAGTGGATTCAAACCCCGAAGTCACAAACTGACGATTCTGGTGACTATATAGAAGTTGAAAATGGCGTTTATTATTTGAAAAGTCTACAAAACTCAACCTTTGAAACCGCTTTGTTTGACTTAGGAACTTCGATAAGCTATAGTAACAAAACTTACAATATCGAGTCAGTTTCATTCAGTAACGATTTACAAATCGCATTATTAACATGTAATAAAACACATAATTGGAGACACTCATACTTTGCAACCTATTTTATTTATCATGTTACTTCTAAACAGTTTCAGCCAATAATCAGTTCAAATTTCCAAAATAATGAACAAATTGCATTATCATTAATTTCTCCAGACTCTAAAAAAATCGCCTATGTTTTTAATAATAATGTTTACATCAAGGAAATTACAAATTTTGATAATCCAAAGACTACACAAGTTACCTTTGATGGTAGTGCACAGATATTTAACGGTAAACCTGACTGGGTTTATGAAGAAGAAATATTTGAAAATGATTCGGCTTTGTGGTGGTCGCCTGACTCGAACCACTTAGTCATTTTACATTCAAACGATACTAATGTACCGACCTTCCCAATACCATACTTTGTGCAAGAAAGTCCTGGTAACGGCACGTCTTATCCTGTTATGAAAGAACTAAAGTATCCAAAAGCAGGGTTTCCAAATCCAATTGTTGATGTTTTAATTTACGATGTGCTCCATGGAAATTTGAAAAAATTACCGCAAAATGATCCATTTTATACTGATAATGAGATTAATAATTTGGACAGATTAATCACTGAAATTACATGGGTCGGTAACGAACAAGTCTTAATTAAGATCACAAATCGAGAGTCAGATATAATGAAAATTTTTATTGTTTCGTGTCCTACTCATGATTTAGAAATGAGCTCAATTGTCACTAGGTTCGAGGATGGTAGAGATGATAAGTCATGGTTTGAGATTTCTCATAATACGATTCATATTCCTAAATCAGAAAATCGCTCGGATGATGGTTATATTGATTTAATTAATGTTGATGGCTATGATCATTTAGCTTATTTTTCACCATCTAATGCAAGCGAACCAAAAACTTACCTAACAAGTGGTGACTGGGAGGTAGTTGGTGGTGCTGCTGCTTTTGATTATGTCACTGACACAATTTATTATGTTTCAACTGAAAAATCATCAATTGAAAGACATTTATACTCAGTTAAACTCGATGGAGTAAATAGGCAAAATGTTACTGACGTTGGTGTTGAAAGTTGGTATGATGTTTCATTTTCTAAAGGTTCACGGTATTTGTTGCTATCATTCCAAGGACCAGGCACTCCACATCAAAAATTGCTGGATTTACATGACGGCACGTCTAAGGAGTTCACGAATAATACAAATTTAGAGGAAACTTTGAGCGAATATGATATTCCAATAACCAATTTTGGAAATCTAACGTTAAATAATGGTGTGTCTGTAAATTATAAGGAAATTTTGCCAATAGGCTTTGATCCAGTTAATAAAAAATATCCGCTTTTATTTTTTGTTTATGGAGGCCCGGGTTCACAACTTGTTCAAGAAATATTTTCCATTCCGTTTTCTTCTATAATTGCAGCCGAACTGAATGCTATCGTTGTTACAGTTGATGGTAGAGGTACCGGTTTCAAAGGCAAAGCTTTCCGTAATATTGTCCGTGATAATCTAGGTCACTATGAGGTAATTGATCAAATTGCAGCTGCTAAACACTGGATATCTAAAGGTTTTATTGATGAGGAACGTACGGCTATTTGGGGTTGGTCATATGGCGGTTATATGACACTTAAGACATTGGAGGCAGATAAGGGAGAGACTTTCAAGTTTGGTATGTCCGTTGCGCCGGTCACCGATTGGAAATTTTATGATTCTGTATACACGGAAAGATATCTACACCAACCATATCAAAATCCCAGTGGTTATAATCAAAGTAGAGTTAGTGATGTTGAGGGGTTCAAGAATTGTAAAAGATTTTTGCTTATGCATGGTACAGGTGATGATAATGTTCATTTCCAAAACAGTATGCAATTTATTGATTCGTTAGATTACGGGAACGTGGAAAATTACGATATGTATGCCTTTCCTGATAGTGATCATAGTATACGCTGGCATAATGCAGGCACAATCGTCTTTGATAGATTGTTTACATGGTTACAAAGGGCATTTAATGGTGAATTTGATGAAATTGATCAACTTAACAACAAAATGATTGATGAAAATGCTTTTATAGATTTATACGGATAATTTAATTACGAGTTGTATATTAACAAATAGTTTACTTTACAATAATTCGCTTATCAATGGTATCCATAACCATCTAAACCGTATGCTAGTTCTTGTTCAAGATCAATATTGCTGGAATTTCCGAAAATCATTTCTTCTGGATGTGGTGGTACATCTTGATCGGTGAACTGCACTGAATCAACAGTTGGTGTCAGGATTGATGGAACGATATCTTGATGTTGTAATAGTTGTTGTTGTTGTGGTTGCTGGTATTGTTGTTGAAGTTGTTGTTGTTGCTGATGGTATTGTTGTTGCTGTTGCTGCTGTTGAAGTAACAACTGCTGTTGTTGTTCGTGTTGTTGTTGCTGTTGCTGTTGCTGTTGCTGTTGCTGTTGCTGTTGCTGTTGCTGTTGCT